>CM028127.1:12813563-12830356 GCA_016254315.1 Anopheles parensis
CACCATTCCAATTACCCATGGGAATGTACGATGCGTAGCAAACGATATCCCGTAACGATATTACATCGATTGATGATAGCCCGCAGGAAAGGGAACTATGGTTTGCAATAGTAACTAATCTGGTACAATACGAAACCTTCACGGATGCCTTCAGTGCGGTGCTAATAGAAAGTGTAAATAAAACCCATCGTTCCGAAGTACAAAACACTGCCGTAAAGATACGGGACACCATCGACCGTGGTACAACCAAAAACAGTAAGTACGATTAGTTGAGTGATGAATTTTATCGAAAGAACAGCGTAACGACGAACCTTTGGTTAAACTTTATCATAAAACAATACACTGGGACACTTGTACGAACGATTTAACACCTAAAAACCGGGCGAATTGTGCGACCGATGAGAATTATTGTTACTTTTCTTTTGTTGTTGAAATTTCATTCCCGATCTGCAATGTCAGTGCGAAAGAGAGCGCACTGGTCGGTTTACGACACAAGCTTGAAAGGCTGAGATGAGATCAGCAGTCGAAATGGAGGAATTCGATTTCTACGATCTCACATCACAACTAAAACAACAAGTGAGAAGCTTAAGTAAATCAAGAAACTTATGTAGCGTTTTATATATTTTTAATACTATTAAAAATCACACAAAAAGTAGAAAAGAATCTTAACGTAAAAACTCGCTGTGTAGAAATTTTTCGTACATGTTTCGTTTATACTGCAAAGTCGAACACTTCTACTTCACACGTGAACCCTCTGGGAACGGAAATCATTACAAAACAAATAGTAACGGCCACTAGAAAACGTTACGTTTTAAAAGTTTTCTACAGTTTTATTGTGTTTACTTTACAATAATATGCAATTTTATGTGCTAAATATATTAAGGCCAATATTTCGGATGGTGGCAAAAAACATAAGCCACTGATCATGATGAAATATGAATTAGTTTTTATTGTTTGTACCGGGTTGGTTCGGTTTCGCTAACACGCTATCAAAAGGCTAATAATGTCCTCAAGATGGCGCGAGAAATTGAAGAATGAATTTCAATTCGTACCGTCTATATGCACTAATCTAGTGTAAGTAATGCCATGAGTTTTCTACAACATGCACGCTATGTGCAATGTTCTCGGCTACTAGCCCTTTTTAAAGGGTTCTCTCTCTCTCTCTCGCGAGTAGTTACAGACTATCTAAAAAAATATTGAAGTAAGATAAAATTCTCCTTCATAAACGTGTCTCTCCTTCCTTCTACCTGCGCCACTACACGTTTGGATGGCCGGCAGGAAACGTGCGATGCACACCAGACCATTGCCCGGCGCCAGTGGTCCATTAGCTTTAAGTAACCCTCCATGAGGCATTGGCCCTGTTTGGCCGTTCTAACTGTCTTTCGAGCGAAGCAAAATGTGAATATATACCTATATCTCTGTGGAAAATATAATCTGATCATCAACAAGAAACATAAACGAAACAAATCCATCCTTACGGCGGTCCGTGCTACTCATTCTCGGTACACTCACTACACACACCGATCGGTACTGTACTTCTGGTTGGCTTGGCCACTACAACACTACAACAACAAATTCGTTCCCTTACACGTACACACGCCACATCGCATCGGTGGATAGAAACAATGTATAGAGCGTTAAATAGTCACAAAAATACACAAGTTCATCCATCTCGTTTGAGCTGTAATAATTATCCTGTCACAAATATCCTTCTCGTTTCCCTGATATACTGGCTGGCCAGAGCTCTTGCGTTCCATTAAGTGATGTGAATTCCAAGAAGTAAAGGTAGTGAGACAGCAACCGCAAAAACGGAGCCACTTGCTTTTTTTCTTTAATTTGTAATTCTACTATTTGATGCTGTGCGCCTTTCCTTAAACCATCAACCGCCCACATGGTTCCATGCAAGTTCCTTCACTTCCTGTAAGTAATACTGATCACAGACTGTTGTAGACACGTATACGCACACATACACACACATACACTCACTCAGTTTCCATCTTTTTGTGTTTGATCAATCAATGTCGAACAAGATCCTCTGCACTACCTCCAATGTATCCGGCTTCATCGGGAAGACGGATCCAAAGGGTAGCGTTTCTTTTGATTTATGCCATTTAATCGAATTTCCTACGTTATTTCTAATAATTTCGTTACGTAAAGGAGAGGAAATATGTATATATGTTTGACGTGGAAATTGTTGTCCATAGTTTTGATTCGGTGTTGTATCGAGCATTCTATTGCTATGCTGCTAGTGCTGGTAGTTACAATTTGTAATAAATATATGTTAGTTTTTGTTTGCTTTAGGTCTTCTGTTTCATAAACCATGCTCGTTCATGGTGGAACAGAGCATGTGGTAATGAATAGCATGAAATCAATAAAATTAAGTCTTAACGATCGTCCTCTTTCAACGTTAAAAAAACAACTCCAACAAAATGTAACGCTGAGCTGCAATTAAGCAGGAATGGGAGCCTGTTCGTAGAAATCGGGTTCATCTTCTGCACCTTCGTTCGGTTGACTACCGTCAAGCTGAAAGTTGAACCGGAAAAATATTTTACTCAATACTAATATGAACAATCTTGCTGATCGGTGATTGCGGATTACTTACCGCACGGAGCTCAAGCGGAGAAAAGACATTTTCTAGCTGCTTCCGAATCGGTACCATCAGAATCAGGAAGAAGGGGAATGCCAGTGAAAAGGGTGACGATTTGACGGCCCACAGCATGGCCAGCGCCAGTACCTGTACGAAGGTAAACAGATGCATCTTCCATGTTGGAACTCGCCGTACGAATGGCACTTGTGGATGATGTTTTACCGGCATCAGATACAACCGCAATCTGAAAAGAGAATGCACCGGAAGTCAGTGAGTTAAACCGATTCTCGATCCGATCAACCTCACTCTTACGCTTACCGTTCAAAGAACTGAACTCCACTCATGGAAGCTATGCCCATGTACAAGAACACCCCGAACAGGACTGACATCGGAATCAAGCGCAAGATCGGAGCCATCGTTACCGATAGACCCACCATAAGCGACACGAAGAAGCCAGAAATACGTTGCTCCTTCACGTCCGTAATGTGGGGCGAATCTCCTGGTGCATGTGTCCTGAGGAATGCGTCCAAAATAGAGAATTAGAATTAAATCTCTGGTACTCCACTCCACAAAGCGTTTGCGATGTTCTCCTACCTCGACATAATGGTGACGGCTGACACATGCGTCACCGAACGTACGGTAGCTGCACAGTGCCACGGCATACCGAAGAATCCGCAGACCGTGTTGAGGAAGCACAGCAACACAATGTCCATATGCAAACCGGAACCCTTCTTCAAACCACGCTCAGGTTTGTCCACAATCAGCTCAGAAATGTGTGTCTCCATGAAGATCAGAATGTACACCAGCAGTGCAGGAATTCCCGCCACGAACGGTAACCATCCGGGTACTCCACCGAGCGGAATGATCCATCCACGGCGTGTTTCATCGCTCGGAGACAGTCCCTCCGGTACGCTCAGCTTTTCCGTGAACACCTCCGGGATCATGTAGTCGAGCAGCACGAACAGAGCGATGGAGATCGGTACTCCAAAGTCACCCAGCGCACGTCGTGCGTTACGTCCCAGAAAGTGCGAGTTGCGGAACAACTTCAGGTAGTAGGCCAAAGAGAACGTACCGAGCGTCAGGATGGTGCAGAAGAGTGCCGTGTTGGGTCGATTTCGTGGCCCAACAGTGTCTTCCGGGATGAGCAGATTGTCAGAATCGGTAGCAATTCCCAACGTTTCGTTCACGACCGTCGTAAGGCTTTCGGCAAGCAACCCGACCGTAGTTGTACCATTGCTATCCTCCAGATACGGCATCGGCAGAGGTTGTGGTTCGGTGACATTCTTGTAGACATACTCAGCCAACAGTGGATGTCTGGCGTACACGGACACCAACTTCATAACGGTTTCGACGATGTAGATCAGCGTGATGAGGGCCGAGAAGATTTCCTGTGTGAAGCGTGTAAACAATCGCACATACACACTACCTTCAAAGGCGGACACAACCAGTGCGATCACCGCCAGCCAACACCCAACATATACGCGAACCGTCAGGAAGCTAAAGTTGTTCGAGATACAGAACTGGTTCAACGCCTCATCGAACAGCAGCAGCGGACCTGTCGTCCCTATAATGACCAACGGTTGGCCGGAGAATAGATGAAACACTAGTCCCACCATCGATGCCGACACAAGCGTTTCCGAGATACCGATCAGGTTGTGCGTCTTGTCGGAGGACAACCCGCCGAAGGTGATGGCGGTTGAGAGGGCCGCAAAGTACATGAAGACGGTTGCGGCCAGCGTCTCCGTGTTGAGACCATCCTTGATGTCACTCTTGTACATCGGGTACCGACGCTTAATGTCGTTTATCAAACCACCCCACAAACGGTTGGTCTTCTCGAGTGGATTCTTCGGCGGTTTCTTCCCATCGCCACCACCGTCACCGCCGCTCGAAGCCAGCAGCTTCTTCTCCTCTTCGCTCGTCAACAATTGCGGCTGTTTGCTCTTGATCTTTTCGTCCAGCGCCTTCTTTTTGCGCAGCCGGATCATATCACTTTTAGCTTTCAGCTCCTCGAACGGCAACAATGCCTGGCGTTCCCATTTGCCCGGTGGCAGCACGATCGAATCGTCCAGAAACTCATTGATCGCGGATAGCAGTTCGCGCCGATCGTCCGCTTTGTAGGCAATGTCGTGGAAATGCTCGTTCGACATGAGTGTTGCGATCGATCGACCCACCTCGTGATAGTCCAGCTCGGTCTTTTGTGGACCAAGCAGGATGAAGAGGAACCGCACCGGAATCGGCACTTCCGTAATGGACGGCATCGGAATACCTTCCGCTAGGCGCACGAACGCGATCGTTGGCTGCTTGAGAAAGTCAACCGCACCGACAAGAACGGTCGTCGCTTCGGCACCCTCGGGAATACGCTTCAGGATCGATTCCTTCTGCGTACGCATCTTGATGTCTTCCTGGGACGAGGTGTACGTTTCCTCGGTAATGTTTATTCTCGTCTCACCATGGCCACCGTGTCCATTGATTTCGTTTGCCGGAACAATCCGCGGTTTCTTGTCATCGACACTCTATTAGCGTTTTTTGTGATGGAAAATGATCCAGATAAAAAGAGAAGATCAAATTAGTGAATGAAAGTGATACATTGTGATGCATAGAATTGAAATAAAAACAAAAAAAAAGAAAGGTTTAATAATTCGTTGCAAAAATACGACTAAAAGCATCAACAGTACAAAGGGATCTTACGGTAAAAGTAACTCTTGAAGCGATTAAAGCATAACAAACACCATGCACAAACAATCGAACGTAAAGCACAAAATATACATGCAAACAATATACAAACGATAAACCAAAAACATAATGGTGAAGGTTAGAAAATATGTTAGACAGCTAATGAAAATGCGGATTATTTGTACAGTCTGTTGGTCTCTTAAAGTAAGTAGTTCAATTTTCTATTTTATAAAGGAGAAGAATTCAATTGAAAAAATGAGAATAGCTACCCTAAAGTTAATGTATTCAATTAAAAGATTAAAAGATTTTTGTAAAACAATATGTAAATGCAAAAAATAAATCTTTATTACTATAAAACATAAAAGAAAATAAGCCTTCTATAAAATAAGGTTAAGTAATATACTATGTAATAGCTCAAGGTAAAACTAGGGACTAGTAAAATCGAACAAAACGTATCACTAATAACAAGACACGCGAACAGTAACTCTGCCAACTAATGCTTCAAACAAATCAGGAGCAAGAAAAAGAAACGCAAAAAGGGCAAACGCTAAAATAGAAAACAAAAAAAAATCAAAAGTTGTTTTACTTTCCACTTTTTCCTCGCGAACAGCAATAACATATGCAAACTACAATCAAGCGAGTGTGCGAGTGTGTTTGCGAGGAAAGCTAAGGAAAACGGTGGAAACCCTCACAAAAAGGGAAAAAAGGGAGAAAGGGAAAAACAGAGCGTGAAAAAAAAGGAAGGGATAGGTCCAGGGGTCTTTTGGCTTTGGAAAAAAAGGAAAAACACTGCCGGTGGAAGAAGTTGTTGCTTAAATCAGTTTCGATATATTAATTGATTTACAACTGTCAGCGATAAAGGTGAGTTATTTCGTCGCATACCAACGGCACAGGTGACCGTGGCTAGCGTCACCGGTGCTGCTGCGGCGGAAGCTGCTGCCGCGGCGGAGGACGCTGCCGCCGCCGTTGCCGTGCTGCTGCTGTCCTGACTGCCGGACCGTCTGCACCTGCCATGGTTCGATGTGTGCCGCTGCTGGCGATCCTTTGCCGCGTGCTGTGATGGGGCGTGCGACTGTCCACCGGACGGTTGGTTGCGGGAGGAAAGATTCGGGCTCTGGCCGTACACCGAGTTCGGATGGAGCGACGGTGGACTGAGGGTGTAGCTTTGTGTAGGGCTTACGAAGGAATTCAAGCGCCTAACGCCTACGATCACCTCACCATTTCCACCGTCCTCAGCGCGCATCGACAGCGACTGGCCCGGCGGTCGATGACGCGCGTGCGGAAAGACGCAACACCGGCGGTAGGCCAGAGCGCGGAGAACCCCCCGGAAACAGGCAGTAGGCAATGTGGATGGATGGATATGTTCAGGTAGGAGAAAAACGAAATCGAAACAAACACATCGGTTGAAAGCAAGCGACCCATTTTTTCGGTGGATCGAATCCGATGAATAGCTAAATCGGTTCTGCTCACTACTACTGCAAAACACGGGTGTCTTTCTGAGGTATGGACTGGAGGGATGGATAACTCCCTCCTTCCCCATCCCATGTAGATGAGGTGGGTGTCTTACTGTGTCTCTGTGTGCATTTTTGTTTGGGTACGATAAATGGCAGATGGGTTATACGGAACTACACGAAGATGAAGCTGAGCGAGAAATGATACAATTTGCTTCAATGTTTTTGTTGTTTGATGTTTTTCCCACTTTCCCTCTCGAAAGGAGCAACATGACAACAAAAAATCAATCAATATGTACACACACACACATCAGCAATCCAGGAATCCAGATCTCGTATGCTCCGGAGGTACATGATGAGGACATTCGCCTGTCATACACACAAAGCCAAGCACACCATTGATATCGGCCATTCACACATCATATCGGCCATTTGCTAACCCTTCCGAGTGGGTGAGAAAATAAGATCCAGCGATATTAACATAATTAATTCGACGAATATAATAACAACTTCAACTAAAGAAAGTTTATCATTGAATTAAAAAAAAATCTACCACCAACACCACTTAAAGACTTAAAGGGTTAGCAAATGGGGCGGGGAGAGGTGCAAATCGGCCATTTTTCCACATCACCATTTTAACATGTACACATTCCGACCCAGAAGGGGCCCTCATTGGCCAAAGGTTAATGCGAGACGTGTATATATTTACAGCGAGATAAAGCGAGCAACGGAGGCCGCTCGATTGATTACCAATTGGCTAGTGTTTGTGTTAGTGTCAGTGTTGCCGATAAACACCAAGTGTTCCATGCTACGATCATACATACGAAATGCTAGGTTCTAAAAGTAAATAAATAAATAAAAAAAACGTATCGAATAACGCAAAGATAATAAAATGGTGAATGTTTTTGTGGTGAATGAGGCGAACGATCGATATCCACTACCAAGGTCCGGAGGGAGGGGTGGGACGAGAGGACATTTCTTATCAAAATAGTAACCCCTCACTAGGCGCACGATACAAATCAACTTAATCGCGTTTCGAGTGTCCTTTTTTTTTTGGTCTCCATAATGCTTCAAGGACGACCTCAATCAATCACCTGCGAATGTTGTTCTTTTCTTCTGAATAAATAATTTGTTTTACTCGGGGAGGGTGTCCATAACATTTCCGACCATCCGGACCTGGTCCCACCAAAAATGGATGGAGGTTATGAAGCGACCGAAGTTAATTAGTGATGAGAGTTGGGTGTACTAACATAACGCTACCGTGTCGTAAATGGGAAAGTGTGTGTGTCCGTGTACATTGGTACGGTGGGGAGACAGTTCCCAGACAGGACCACTCACCTGAAGACTCGTGTAGCTGCTGTACTTCCGCTTGGGAGCGAACGAGAAACCACCGTGCGAGCTTTCGTTGACGTGCCGATGGCGTAGGAGCAGGGCCCGCATGATGACCGCCTTATCATCCTCGTGGATCAGCTCGTCGATGACCATCTATATGGTGGTGAGAACATTCTCTGTTAAGGGAACTGTGACTGGAAAACCCACTACAAGCCTTACCTGCTCAACAACCCGATAAGCAACGGAGGGCAGATCCTTCTCCTCCAGATCCATCAGCACGACACCCGTCTCGAGACAGCGGCGCAGGTTCAGCAGCGAGTGGAACGACAGGGAAGCAACGTGCGGTCGGCCCCACCGATCAGCACCCTCCTCCACGTCCTCCTCGTACTTGATCCAGCGGGCCGTTTCCTTCCATTCCCGCTCCTCCCCGCTGCCCGTTAGCTCGTCCAGCTGGACGAACACCTCGTGCGGGCTGTGGTCGTACATTTTCTTGTACTTGCTAGACGGCAGCAGATGCTGCAGCTGCGGCGCATCCTTCCGGTTGATGTTCACCAGGGACGATCCGGACTGGGCGCTCACCTTGTGACGGCGCAGTGCCCGCGGATCGTCCGACCGATGCGACGTCAGCTCGTCGATGTCGGCTTCCTGCAGCGTAGCATCTTCCGGCTGTACCGAGATTCGGCGCCCGGTCGGACCACCCTCCGTACCGCTCTGTCTTCTCCATTCCGGGTGATACTCCTGCAGTGAGAATTTCCGCGATTTGTGCGGATGGTGGCGTCTGTGTGTGTTTTTTTTTTGCAAACGAAGAACGATAACATTGGAAATCAGCGAATGGTTTTTGTTTTATTAGCAAAAAACGAAGACAAATTGCACCCATTTCCATTTTCATTTCCATTCGGGGTTGCATCCGATCGACCGGATATTGAACGACAATCAAATGGAAAACGGGCTTTTATCATGCTGCCAAGGGTGCATACGATTGAAGCGTTGGATCTTTTATATTTATAAAAACAAAATTGAGACTAAACGAACGATGTTTTATTTTCTTTAGAAATAAATCATATAAAAAGAAATATTATCAAGATCTTTTCTTTATATTTTTAACGGAAAACTGCAACTTAACAGAACTTAAAGCCATGCAAACATATTACATTATGGTATATTTAAAAGCAATGAAGGAACATTTACTTGAAATTCAAAAAGCTCCTTCACTAACCTTTTACTACGGACGGGTTTGCTTTGCAGTAGTTTCCTTTTTTACCATTAAACGCAATTCGATTGTCGACGAAATGGGACGAAATGGGTTAAAACGAGTTGTGAGATGGGCTTTGAACCATGTGTTTTTGTATTAATGTGTTTCTGATATCTTTTTGATCCTTGCGTTAAAAAAAACTAAGGCTTTAAACTATTTGTTTGAAAAACGTATTCTACATCACCCATTATGAATATCTTCTCCCCAAGAAAAGTAAAAAAAAGAATTTTCTACAACACACAAGTGGTCCTTATAAAGGTTATCTTGAGTGCTCTATTGTGGCAAAAACATCATTGGCACTCTTGCCCACCCTCCGAAACAGAAACCCGAGTAATGTAAGAATGCGTCGCATCCAGTTCAAGAGCGGCCTGTCAGCTTGACATGCCTTCTTCTTTAGAATTAGCTCCGGCAGATAAATCTCTAAACATGAACCTCCCTACCCCCTCGCTCCCCGCTACTTACTCCGTGCGTCGCCGGCGCTCTTCGTTGGTGTCCTCTATCGGTAGGCCCTCGATCGGCGTTCCCTTGCTGTTGTCCTTGTCAAAGTGCACATTTCGCCGAGCGCTCGTATCCTACCAGGAAAGAAGCCCGAGACAACAAAAAAAAACCCCGTCCGAAAAGTGATGAAATGTGGCGCTCTCCTACCGGGAAGGTATTATTATGGTGGCCCCAGTACTTACCCACTGTTCGCCCTGTACCGTGCCCTGATCGACCACCGGCTCATCGTGTACGGTTTCGCTGAAATCGTTCGACGTGTTGTCCGCTAGCGTTGTGTTGTTGGCCGTCGACGGTTTCGTGTCCGTCGTCTCGCTCTTGGAGGAGAACGAGATCGGGCTGGTCGGGGTGGTGGTCGGCGGCGATGATACCGGTTTGCGGCTTTCATTGCTGTGCGCACTGGTGTTGGTCGGTTTGTTGCTTGTGTTGCTGGCACTCGACGTGGTGTCCTGCAGCATTTGGCGGTCCGCGCTGTCCGGGACGCGTGGCGCTTCGTCGTACTTGAGCGGCGAGTTGTCCAGGATGACTTCGTCCTGCAGGCGGTTCAGTTCGAAACGTTCCTTTTCGGCTGTCGTACCGAAGACGCGCTCAATTTCATCATCCAGATGCACCTCGTTCGGGTCATCGTTGCTGGTCTGTGAAGGGAAACAATTTAGATTTAATTTTCAAAAAAATTATAATAAATTTTCAAATTTTATAATAAATTTAAAAGTTATTAGAATTCAAAACGTTCTGCAAATAATTACAATAAAATATCAGCCCAATCAATTATTCACCTCAAAACTCACAACTTGTTGCCCAAGGTTATCACGTTGGATTGAAATAATCTTTACCACGAATCGAACACGTATAATACCAGCACGATTAGCCGGAAAGTTTAGCAAACGGTAACAACAAGCACGGCAACAATCAGCGACCGTAGCGCTGTTAAAGCGTAGTTGCCCCAAGTCACGCGATCTTGTTTTATCGAACGTCATCAGCCAGTCATTCTTTGGAACATGGAAGAAAACTTGAACCACCAAACATCGTAACCGTGGTTTTTTGCCCCCTTCCCCCAAAAAAGGTGGGGATGGCGTGAGGAGGTTTAGTGACAAACGATTCCATGCATCGGCATCGGCCATAATGGACCGATTTCGGCACAAGAGTTGCAGGGTTTAAAAATAAACCATTAAACTAGCGTTCGAATTCACTGCCAAAATGTCGCTGCCGAGAACCGTGACAGTGACATTCAACAGCATTACTAAACAACCGAGGGAGTGTTCTAATGGTAGACAAGTTGGGATGATTCTACTATTGTTTTGTGATAATTTATTTACCTTTAAAAAGATACAAACAGTTCATTCTTTAGATAGGAAAATTTTACAAATTTGTATAAGAAATGGGTCAATTTATAAATATTCTTAGCTAATACTAACGTCCCTCAATTGGGAGGAACCTTCAAAATGCACTACTTAAAACCAGGTGCACACTGTACTACCTAATGAACCGTGTACCTACCACCTGCCATGAAATGCTTTTGCTTTCATTTACCGTAACCAGTCGAACCGCTGCTCGGTAATAGTGCGCATCGAGTGTTTCGTAGCGCAAAATTGTTCCCTCACGAATAATCTCTTTCCATTGCGCCCACGGGATGAGCACGTGTAGGTAGGCAGCAAACTAGTACGCATTGCACGAAAAAAAAGGTAACTAACGTCATCTCAAATCGAAAGCGCCACTAACTTTTACAGTTCACCATCTTCCCAGAACTCTATTTCAGGTGCGTCGTAAGTGCGCGCGTAAATCAAGGCGATTTTCGATTAACTGCTTCCGGGCGAGGGGTGGAAACGTAAATCGTGGGCGAATAAAAGTATGTTCCGTCGAACTAATGCAATGGTTTCGCTTTGTCAGTGGATGAAGCGTGGCACGGTAAAGGTGCTAACCGGTTTGAATAGATGCTTCAACCAGCACAACAACAATCATTTTGAGCTCATTATTGTGCCGTGAGCGGTGAAGCCATCTAAAAATATATTGCTAGCAACCGGCCAGCAAGGTAATGGTGTGATAAAAGTTAGGCAGCAATGTAAGCCAATAAAGTGCGTTTAATAGGAAAATCGGAATAATTTCATGATATTGAGAATGGAGGCGCCCGGTGGCTTCTTCAGTGGCGGTTTCGGTATGTGATAAACGATGCCGGTTCGACACGACAGGACGGCCATTAAATCCCATCTAGACCGTCTCCACGTAGCAAGAATTGACTATCTGGCCACGTGGTAAAAATAAGTCAAAAAGAAGAAGCAAAAAACAAAAACAAAGAATGGAGGCGCCCAGTGGATACTTCAGCGGAGGCTCGATATGTGATAAACGGTGCCGGTTTGACTCGACAGGACGGGCATTAAATCCTATCTGGACCGTCTCCTCGTAGTAAGGATTTACTATCCGGCAATGTGGTAAAAATAAGTTAAAAAGAATAAATAAAAACAAAAACAAAGAATGGAGGCGCCCAGTACTTGACGGAAGAAGCTTTATAGCGGTTAAAGCCCTAATAAGTTCTTTTATTTTTTGTTTGAAAACATCAATAAAATGAAAGTAGAATTTATTAAAATTATGACAAGAATCGTGAAATAAATTTATTATATTATTTAAAAAAAACGTTTATCAAAAAAAGCAGAATCAACCCGAATAGAACTAAACATAAGATAGGAATAATAAAACCTTTAAATAAATTTAACTATTCAGTAAAATCTTCATAACTCACAAATCGTAAGAGCAGCACTCAAGAGTCTTTTATTACTCACCACTCACCACATCTCCTAACGATGTTCCATACAACCTCTATAATGATGCAGTTTTAATACTTCACTACTGAACTGAAGTGGATACTTCCTCGGTAGACGCAAGCACAACACTTCTAATTACTTTATCAATATGGTTGGTACGCACTCACTCACAACCACTATCAGTGCGCTTGTAGGTATATGAAGCGAAACTTCCAACAGTAACCCAAGTGGTCGGGATTAAATTGTTCCCACCGTGATTTCACCATCAAGTTTGATAATTGTTCATTGATGCTTGATCGGCTCGATTGAAGTACCGGACCGACTGTCTACCAACGCACTCCAGAAAAGATGCCAGTTCGTTCGGGAAACAATAATCACCGGTACACCGAGTGTGTTTATTTTTTTCTGCGACGCATTTTTCTATCTACACTTGGTTCAGAAAAAAAAATAGTGATCAGCACTTAATCGTTAAAACCTTTTGGAACGGGAGACGAATAAAGAAAATCACTATTAAACGCACTGAACGGTGCTGTGGAAACGAACAAAAAAAAGAGACAGAAACTAATGAGCCATAAAACGAGAACGGGGACAAATCGGTCTGCGTCAGTGAATCGATACGATCGCGCAAATTGTCCTACGCCTTCATCAAACGCAACGAGTCACGATATCTAACACGGTCGCGACGCCTCTCATTAGCATATTTATTTTATTATAATGAAGTCCTTCCATGATGGTTCACGCGGCCCAAGTGTTTTGCATGGCGATGACTCGATTTTGCAAAATCGGAAAATCTTTCTGCCTGTCGAAGCTTTCGCGGCGGAATAGTACGGAGTCGTTGTGAAATGAGTGTGGTTACTTTTGGCCACATTAGACGAACAACTGTTACACGATAAAGTTGTCTCCTGTGGTCGATCGATGTCGAAGGAAGGATACAAATGCGTAAATGTGGTAATAGACAAATAGCCGATATCGACACGATGGCGACATGCAATCGTCGGAAAAAAGGTTAATCTTATTGAAGGTTATTGAATGCTTTTAAAAAGTATTCATTTTAAAGAGGAAAATTGTATTATTTTAAAAAAGTGGATTTAATCCACAATGAAACAAAAAAGCGAATGAAAAAGTTTGAATGAAGTTTGTTCGAAAACAAATCTCATTTGATTCAACTTAGGAAAAAGAGTTCCAAATAAACAAACAACCTTCTTTGAATACCAAATAGCAAAAAAACCACAAAACAAACAAAAATTAAAACCAGTTACGGTCATCATAACCATCAGACACGCGAGGCTCCGTTCATTGGTTCACTGTTTGCATCGGAAGTTGGTAAACTTGAACCAAACTCCAACTCCGTGTCCAGGTCAAAACTACCATTTGCATAAACATGAACATAAATTTGCCAGTTTTCATGTCCCGTGATGCCCTTGACCCTCTGTACCACCCTTGCCAACGGTCGATGGTTTTGTACACGGTTCAACAAAACCCCAAATCGATGACCCTTTGACCTGGGCAGACGGGTTTGGTGATTAAGAAGCGTTTGCTGGCAGCTCTTAAAATCCAATTTGCCCGATCGGTGTGAAGGCAGGCATGCGGCGCAAACCAAAACGGTGGCTTTGAAGATTGCATAAACAAAACAATAAATAATCCAACAAAGCACGAAATCTCGCCTTTCTCGCTATAAACAGTACTAATTCAATGCTTCAAAAGAAAGGAAGGCAAATGGGATAAAAAAAAACAAACTCCATCCAGTAAAAGATCGAAATGATCGTTTTCACTCTGCTATTCAATTAACGGCCCTGAAACGTGTGTGACGATCGATTAAAGGGTCGACGTTGAATTACTTTTGCGTAGGTTACGAATAAATCACAAATCTGCATCACCCATTTAGTGGGCCACAAATCGAAAATAGAACTGTTTGCTAATATTTTGTTTGTTACGAATCGCTCGCTCACTTCATCTCATTCTTGCTCTTTTACGCTACCAATCTTTTCTGTGATTTCTTTTTCCTTCTTCTTTCGCTCACGTGCAGTTTTCAGTTTGGATCCATTTTTTTTTCTTTCACCAATATAAGCTACGGAACACGCTCGAGGTCACCAGGTAAGCGTGGAACAGATTTGACTTTAAACTGGGAGCACTTTTAAGGGAAACAAAGTTGCATCGATTTTCCCTTTGCAAAACGCAATGTTTTCCACTCCAGTATGTAGTAAGGTTTCCACTTTACTTCTTTAATTGTATCGAAAAGCATAAGTAGATTTTGTATAAGTGGGATATTACGGAGGGTTTCTTGCAAAAAAACCACAATCACTCGAGCGCCAAGAACGAAACAAAAGAAGAAGGCAAAATCGCGCTTCGTTCTCGAATGTCACTAAACACAATCACGTCCCGCGACAATCACTTTACAGCTCGTTATAATGTTTCTTAAAGCACACGATATTTTCACCATCACACCTTCCGAATAGCAGTGAAGCAAACTGCTCCAAACTGGATAAAGAGAAGCAACCAACAAAAAAAGGGCTCAACGCGTGCCTGGGCTTTTTGGGGCGCGAATGGTTGCAGATGTTTTCCCGTCAAGGTTCCAGCCACATCTGAGCTTGCGAACCCACTAGCGCGTCCCACATCTTCGCTGCCTGGGGAGGAAATCTATTTATCGGGGAAACTCTCCAGATTTCCTCGAGTGCTCTCGCCGATCGCTCTACGCCTCGGACGGTAGCGGTAGGCGTGAGAGTTGGGTCGCTACTGTTTTGTCAACTTTTGCCGCCACATCCTGTGCCGGCTGCCCCCGTTGTGGCTTCGTTGTAGTTACCTCCAGCCCGCTGTGAGAGGAAACACTCGACAGACCACGAGGATATTCGTTTTGATTGAAAATTGAGCACGAGTGTGTGTGTGAGAGAGAGAGAGCAAGATCGCAAGCAAGGGTTTAATTTAACAGTGAGCTACGATCTTTTATCGAGAGATTGACGAATGTTTTACTAAAAAATGATTTACAATAAATTTCACTTCCTTTCCCTCTATTTCTCCATAAAACTCACCTAAAGAGCAAGTAGCTTCATCAAAGAAAGTGAATCTTACTGTGAGATAAATCTCATCTCGCAAAAGGCTCATCTTCTCATCAATGAGCGAAAGGGTGTGAGAGCATCCTGAGAGCAATATTTCTAATATTCATACCACTCGAAAAACTCATTCACGAATGTCACGGAACGAGTGCGCGTTTTGGAAACATTTGCCAATAATCCAACCTTTCCGCCATCCTCCCTTCCAGGCAGACCTACCCTACCCCCTGTTGGGTGCTTTGTTTTTCACGGGCACTCTCCGAAGTTCAATGTTTATCTATCCCACCGGGTTGTGCTTTTCTCTCTCTCTCTCTCTCTCTCCCTCTCGGAAAAAGGGAGGAAAATTCTTACACACTAACTGGGGCAATAGCACAACCAGTGGTGATGGTCAGGGAAGGCACCAGCAGTACACCAGCATGCAGCAGTACCATGCTGGTGGGGGGGGGGAGGAAAAAGGGAAAGTGAGCGTACACCGTGAGCTCGATTGCTCACAGCGGGAGCATACCGGGGTGTGGGTCAAGTTGTTTCTGCAATTAGTTTTCCTCGCTCTCGCTCACACGCGCTCCCAGTGGGAAAAGCTCTTCACACTACACGACGCGCACAGCTGATATTGGATTTTTATGTTTTGTTTTTTGCTCCCTTTTTTTCATGTCAAGTTGAAATGAACCTTTTTTTCCGGTTGTGTTTTCCTGTTTTTTTGTTTGCTTCTTATTGTAAGGGTAAGGTCGCGTTTTCGCCAACTTTTTTTTTGTTATTGACTGTGCAGATTGTATTATCAGTTTTGTTGTGCTCTGATTGCTTTATTGTCTGACCTTATTGTTCGATTTTCTCTGAATTAATTTATTGGGACCACTTTGGGAAATATTTGTAAATAAACTCTATCAAATTTTCATAAAACAAATATGTAGAAAAGGGGCGGCCCGGTGGTGCATGTGAAAAACGGCGCCTGTCCACACGGCCGGACCGGGTTCAAATCCCATCCGGACCGTCCCCCCGTAGCATGGACTGACTATCCTGCTACATGGTGAAATAAGTCTTGATACGGCCAGGCCGTTCTAACCGAGCAAAAAAAAAAATATGTAGAAAAGAACATTAAATAATATAACGTACTTTTATGTAGCAAAATATTAAACTCTTGTCAACGAAATAAACAAAATAACCATAAATCCACTCTCGATAGCAATATGTCTTCATTTGCGT
>CM028127.1:12830369-12844397 GCA_016254315.1 Anopheles parensis
ATATGTAGAAAAGAACATTAAATAATATAACGTACTTTTATGTAGCAAAATATTAAACTCTTGTCAACGAAATAAACAAAATAACCATAAATCCACTCTCGATAGCAATATGTCTTCATTTGCGTGCTCTCATCCTAGATAGTGGATCTCCAATATTCTCCACTCGTTTATTCATATCCTCTGCATTTTTGCGTTGAAACAAGCAACTTCGATTACTCGTCACAAAGCGACACAGAACACAGCATTACTCTCCGTCAACCGCGTGCTTCACGTTTATTGAAACAATCCATCAATCATTGCCAACGGCAGCCCACTAGAACTATGGATCCTAGCCTTGGCAGGATACTGTATTGTTCACTTCTTCACCGTTCTCACACGGAGATGTGAGATGAGCTGGATTTCATTTCGTCCGACCGTATGGTGCGTTTGTCATAAAAGCCGTTCGCCACTATGTCACCAGCCACTCCAGAGTTCGGCATTCATTCGACGGATGCTTGATGTTAGTGTCGCACGGTCTAGGTCATCTTTCGTCTGGACGAAGCGAGGAGCACAATAAAGCTTCCAACCATAAAAGCTTTATCCCTCGTCAGGCCAGCGCCGAGTGCTAATGGTCGTTGAATGGTTACTTCTGTACCGCATGAAATCCGGTCATAACAGTAGCATAAATGAGATTTGCCAGATGAATAGCTCATATGGCGGGTGAAAAGGAGCAAACAAACCCCGATGGTGTATAATTGGATGCATCGGGCAGCCTCATAAATGCAAACCGCCAAAAGTGACCTAGAACGGTGAAAGTGTTTTTTCCCCCACCGGAAAATAAATCACTTGCAGCTTAAAGCTGTTTTAATAACTTACAATTATATAGTACTTCTCTCGTTCGCTCCAGGATAAAGATCTTCGGAATGCGCCATCGACGGCAGTAATCGCTAGCAAACGGTTCATTTTTTTTCACCGATAATACCACACACCACGACTCCAGGAGAGGCGAATTCTTCACTTTAAGACACTCTTCTAAAAGCTACCCACTTTATACATTCACCCGTGTTCTACCGAACTGGCCCGCGGCAGCAATCAGACTGAAGTGATCGATCGCTTCACATAAGGATGTCAACGGTTTTTGAGCGATGATCCGATCCGATCGTAAGCGATCTGTAGCGCGGTGCCGAAATACACGTGACCACCGATCGGATGCATCACGAAATGTTAATTTCGCTAATTGAGCAACGTTATTTTTTTCGCCGGCCTAGGCGATTACACACCATGGAGGCGATCAAGGTGATAGTAAAAAGAAACAAAAAACCGAACGTAAAAAAGGTAACGAGAAAACAACGGAAAAACAAAGCAATCGTTTGTTAACGTTTGATCGTTTAGTTTGCTGTGACGTTTCGTTTAGCACCAGCGCGCGAAAGTGGAGCGTGTGTCGATCAGAACGGTACACACAAAGCAGCTCTCTGTATGCATGCGCTGGGAACAGGGTCGAGTGCCATCAATTAAGAAACTCTGGAACTTTGTTGCTAGAAGGAAAAGTTCTATTTTGGGATTGGGCAAATATTGGGAAGTTTGCTAAAATTGTCCACCTTCTAGAAACAGGAAGCGGAAAGTTGGTTTTTTTTTTATTTGAGTAAANCTCTGTATGCATGCGCTGGGAACAGGGTCGAGTGCCATCAATTAAGAAACTCTGGAACTTTGTTGCTAGAAGGAAAAGTTCTATTTTGGGATTGGGCAAATATTGGGAAGTTTGCTAAAATTGTCCACCTTCTAGAAACAGGAAGCGGAAAGATGGGGGTTTTTTTTATTTGTGTAAACAACTTCAAACTGTAGCTACCTTTAAATGTTTGTCGTGATACTTCAAGGTTGTTCAAACACAACTCCCGTCTGTGGCGTTAGAATGCACAGGATGCTTTACAAAGGCACAAAATGTTGCGTTGCCTTTCGGTAAACAATTAAACGATGCAAGTTCTTCGTTTTTATTTGCCCTGTGTCTGTTTTAGCAAAACTGTTTATCTTTGTTTTCCCCGAAGCCACGTACATCGGAAACCGGAAAAGAATGCATTTTTGATGCGCCATAACGACTCGACTCAAGCGAACTCACCCTTAAGGGTCAGGGCCCTGGCCCTGATGCAGTGGAATGGATCGATAGCATATGTACCAAGGTCAAGTGCAAAAAAAAAAATTGTTATCAGTGCTACACACCTTAGCAAGACAATTTAAAAATAGAAATTTAAAAATCCTTGTTTGAAAGCCATTATGAGCCGTTTGATGAATGGAGGCGCCTAATCTTTTATCCTAATTTGCATAAAGCAACAATATTTGTATCAAATTTAGAAGAAAAAAAAATCATTTTACAATACTTAAAGCGATGAAATTTTTCCGTTTCCCCAATTGCTACATACCAGAAATCCTTTAGCTTTGAATTTTAAAATTGGAATAATTTTACTCATTTTTAAGGCGTTTTTCTTTAAAACAGTCTCACTTGAACGTTAATCGAAATGCTATTTTTAAGTATTTTTTTTTTTCATGTTTATTTAATGTTGTTGCTAAACTTCGCAATACAACTTGCACACCAACACGCGTATCCAATTACACTTATCGTTGGACGGTTGCGTTCCCGTCCTGCAGCCATCGAGTACTGACGTGTACGGACGCCGGCAAGAAGCCATCAGGTCCGGCCGGGCTCTACCGGGTAATGGTTTTCAAAACCCAACAAGCCTCCAACAACCGACAATAGCACGTGGGAGCGTCCGTTGTCTCGTTACGTGTAGGTGTACGGTGACGAACAACCCTCGATGGTCGACAACCCGCTTCATGTTGAAATTAGTTGACTCACCCATGCGACAACATGGTGTAGCACAGTACTTGCTTATATTAATACTAATCTTACTCCCAATATTCATGCATATATGATGAAGTTATAATGTACGCCTGGGTTCACCACATTCATCATTATTCCGAAGATGATTCGCCTGTGCGAAGCATATTCAAAGGAAAAACGCATGAACCACCCTGTGTGCTATATGTAGCTACACACAGGCCTCCGCATCACGCGTAAGTCACGGAAGGTAAAAACCCCACCCTCTTGGAAGGCAACGGCCGTCCGGCGAGCATCAGGTCGCGGTATGCATTGTACGCTTTCGAGATCGATTTCCGCGTCGCGGCACCTGACGTATGCCGGCAAAACGGGCCACAAAAGTAAAAAAAAAAATCAATCGATAAAGGTGCATTCCACATCACTGAGAAACGGTGTCACCCATACGTGCACGCAGCCTTTTGTGGTGTAATATTGCTTTTTACTGTTTGATCTGGAGCATTTTTTTTATTTTCTCTTCATTTGTGATTCTTGACTTTTTTAATCTATCTCGGCTACATATTGGTGTCTAAGTTTACCCGCAGCCGGGCGTCTTATCAGTTAGGAAATGGAAAGGAAAGAAAACGATTTGATTAATTTTGAAATTGTGTTTTATAAATCACACCTAATCATTTGTCGACGGTTTAATTGAGTAGTTATAAAATCATTCAATTGGTTATTAAGATTAAGCTCTGGTAATAGATTTTTACGTTTATATGAGTCAATTAAAATGAATGTTTTGTATAAGAATTAAATCAATACAATTACACATTTATTCTTGGTGTTAAGGCGATCCTAGCCATCTAAGTTAACAACCAGGACTTAATGAAAAATCGACTATTTTAATTGTGATTTCTCGAATCTTTGATGTTTTTGGAAAATCTATCAAAGCTCAATAAATAAATAAATCGATAAATGAAATGCTTATAGCACAAATATTCCATTTATCGCTATTCGAAAACACACAATGGTTATTTTTAATTAAAACTAAAGTTAAAGATTTTTTTAGTAGTCTTATTATATTTTTATTTTCCCATAGTAATGCTCACTAATAAGAGAGAATTTCTCCTTATTTACAACAGAATTTTTACTTTTGAAAAAAAAAATCAAGCCTCCTATTTCGACCTTTGATAGCGCACATTTCCCCTTTAATAGCACAAAGATAAAATGTCTAAAAATATTTCAAAAACAACTCAAAAAAAAACAGAACTCCCACACAACTTTGCTACCGAATAATTCATATCTCAAGTACTAAAACAATCCGGTTCTAAAAAGGTCCCCAGTTCAGCATGCTTTTAAAGCCACAATCAATCAAACTAAACACTTCTGACATCAGGCTAAGCGCACCTAATGAAAATGATGTTTTCCTTATCGCTCTAGTGCTCTAGTTGACTGCTGGGAGATACATAATCGCATCTAGCTTTCGCTTACGTAGCACATTACTTTTTATTGCACCTTCCCATTATCAACATTGGTGTTGAGATAGAGAAAAAAAAATATGCTGACAAATGAGTATCTCGTTCGTTTCAAGGCAAGGCAATGATGGTTCCCGAGCGTGAGCTAAATGTAGAAGATGAAAGATAACGCACCTATTATATGGTGTGTCTAAATAGTAACGCTTCTTTTTTTGGAACTGATGAAGGTTAAGTACATCATAAATGTTTTGCTGCATAATCTAATTTTTACTAAAAATGGGCAATCCTGCACGTAATATTCACAACGAATTAAAGCTCCAAAATTTTGACGATTTTTTTTTGCAGATGCAAAAAAGGAAAGCAGTCGCAAATGATTTCTTATCACATAATTGATGTGCAGTAAAATTTTTGCGAATCCTTTTATCGCTCCGTCTCGATAAGGGGAATCACTTTTGGCAAACCTGTCCAAACCGAAGGTTGTGTATTATCAAAGCTGAAAACTCCTATCTTGGTTCGGTGAAAGTTACATCAGCACATAGCAACAACTTTTTTTTCGATGATTTTTTTCCCCCGAATCTAATCTTAGTGGCAAGACATTAGACATGTAGCAACTGCAACTTACCTCCTTGGTGTGAAATCCTAGGAAGGACAATTTCCGCACATTATTGTCCCGTCGGCTCATGGTGATGCGTTACGCGTCACGATGCGTTACACTGAACGTCTGATTCCACACCCAACCACGAACAAGTGCTGTATTTCAAGGCAAATATTTCACTAATCACACCACACTTGCAACGGAAAATTGTTTAATTATAGTTTCACTGTCACTTAAGCTTAACTGTAAAATAATAAAAAAAAACTTATTAAATAAATCCTACACCAAGGATCACTTCAAACACTTTTTTCTGGTAAAATCACACAATTTCTCCAATAAATGTAACGCTCACAAAAGATGAAAAATTCGCCTCCAAAAAACAAGGAATTGGCGCACGCGCACACCCACGGAAAACAGTACGATCTCGTGCCAGCACGTTGCTGCTACTGACTGACCCGGTCTGGTCGCAAGGGTTTTGCACAACGCCCTCGACCGCACGGCGACGGAACTGATCTTTGTCGGCTGATATAGGCGAGATACCTAACGCTCGTGCCACGCTTCTTACGCATTACGCAAGAAATCGGCCAGAACAGTGTGTATTCGGCTGTTTGTCACACGATCAAAACCCATCCACTGCAACCCTTGTTTTGCTATCAGCTCATTGTACACACATACCACACCATACCGTGGCACGATTATCTTTCCAGAAACATATCTTTCGGGGCTTGGCTGATAAAGAAACCGTTCCGTTCGGTACCTTTTTTCCGGAATAGTATTGTGAATCAACAGGTTAGTGCTTGATTTTATTTTTGATTCTCTCACATTACAGAAAATCTAATTAGTAATTTCCCAAAAAGCGCAAAAAAAGGATTTGTTCTCCATCTAAAAAGCAAACAAAATTCACTATCGCTCAAATTTAATATGAATTAAGATAACGTCACCGATCAACCCAGCAGCACGTGAATTAGTTTGACAGCTTTATTTGTGTTTTTCACTATCATTAACTCCCCACTAATCCACAAACAGGGATTAGTTGCCAAATAGGATTGATTTATTTCCCACCGGAAATAAGATACTCCACTGTCCTTGAGCGTTATAGATCTTGTCTTCCTGTTGTTCACAAAAAAAACACTGTTTCGCGATAAAAGGTTCAGCTCACCGTGTAACGAGAAGTGAGAAGTGACCGTTTTGCGGGATTCGTAGTAAATACAATCGCTCGAGATCGAGATCGCCACGAACACAATATTGCATCAAAACGTATCAATTGAAGTATGATTGATTTCATTTATTGTCGTCCCTCTGTCACAGCGTTTTTTTCTTTGTGTTGTTGTTTTTTTGGACAAACATTCATTGTTGTGCTGTCTGCAATGGTGCGCCTCATCCGTATGACAATTGAACATTATTATGTCCTCGGTGAATGGGGCCTCCACCCTGCACCATCCGAAAGCAAAAAAAACCCCGATAACGCCAACCAATCGAACGTAAAACGTGCTTCTGGTATTTACTGTTTATTCAGCACGATGTTTAAAGTGCTCGACACTGGTGTCTCTCTCTCTCTCTCTGTGTAAGTCAGCCTGTTTGTCGAGCGTAAAATTTAACTCCCAGTGCCAGTTACGGAGGAGTGATAGTGGAGACAATCTCGTGGAAAATCAAGTACCTTCCTGCTCCATCCACAATCGTTCCCCCACACAAGGGAAGTCGTAATCAATTTGTAGATATTTGCGTACACTTTGCTTGTAAGGTGCTGGGTAGAGGATTACGAAATAAATTAAATTACTAACCGGGGTTGGTAACTGCTCCATACACAGGGAGAGGATAGGGAAAAGGAATGTTATCCCAGTTTTATTTGTGTTTTTTTTTAACCACGACGATGCAGTGTATCGTTTTGTGTGGATAAAAATGTAGATGAAAAGAAAATGTTTTTCAAGCCGCTTAACATGTTTGCAAAACCTTGCTTTGCCAAATGCTTTTGATTAGAAAAATCGACCAAAAAGATAATGTATAAATAACAACTTCCGTTTTGTTTAACAAGCAACTAAACATTTTTTTAACATTTTTCTCTATCAATCTGTTATCGTGTCTGCTGTTAAACACTCCTGGCACGTGACTCTAACATCAAATCACCAAAAAAAAATCTACAACCAATATACCGAAGATATCGATATTTTCGTCCAAGCACAATGCCCCCTTTTTGGTCTTCTCTAAAAACAACAACGCTCAAGAGCAGGTAGCAAACATGTGGCGAGTGATAAAGCGTCCACTTTGAAGCCAAAATGCCCCATCGTCGGACTGACGCTTTGCTACCGTCCTGTGTTCCGAACCGGTTATCGGACGATATCAGGAATCAAATGACTCGGCTGGATGGATCGGGGGAGGGGAGGAAAACGGCAATTGACACAAACACGGAAAGGTTCGTAACCGATAAGGTGAGGCATGATTGATCGGTTCTAGATCTTCGCAGATACCAGCAACACTGGCGAACGTGTCTACCTACGCTCGTACCGCTGAGACAGGTGGCGGTCGGAATGGTTTAAGATTTGTATTTTGAGCCCAATAAATAGCGTTTTCTCCGGTTCGCAGCTTATTTTGGACGCCTCATCCCGGAATAGTGTCATAAAACAGGATGGATCAAATGGATCTAAAAGGCGTAACGGACTAAAACGGGCAATAAAATGTTATCGCGGGTACGTAGAATAGTTGCTCTGGTTTAGAGGGTTTGATAGTATGAAATCGGAATTTAATGCTTGGGATATGATTTCAATGTTCAACATTGGACTTTGAGTTAAGCATGTTCTAGGCTTATTCTCTTAAAAGTAATCGCCAAAAATCTAAGGAGATCGGTTGATCATAATTCCACATCTACGCAGGTTGAACCCAACTTGTCCGAGGAACGGTGAAAATGGAAAAAAAATTTAACTGAAGTGTATAGAAGTCGAAGAATTAGACTCTTCAAGGAATTAGACAACTTCGATCCCAAGACCAATGGTGTGAAAATCAAACGCAACTCCACACGGTCAAGGGACATCGAAACAGGACGTCGAAATGGATATTCGCCATTTTCGCCATTTCCGGAGTTTCTTGCCTAGTGCCTAGTTGCGGATACATCAGCCATGCTTTCGTTGGATCGACCCGAACGAGGTTTGATGCCGGTCTTGTCCTGTAAAATCAACACACTTATCCAAACTTCACCGGTTCTCGGCAAAACCAGAAAAAAACTGGTTAAAAATCTCTTGTAAAATACACGGAAAACGGTTTAAGGTGAGTGAGATAATTTATATGGAAATAAAATAAAAATTAAACTCAAAAAATAACTTCTGGATAATTCCTTGCAGAGAGTTGTTGAAGCTCCACGGAAAAAAAATCCTTAAGTATTGTTCAGGTGAAATATTATTTTACAAACCTTCTTCATCTGAACTTTATTTTGGTCAAGTGCCTGATAGGAAAATAGGAAATGCAAAGAAAATTCAATCCGTGTAGTGACGTTACGAAAATGTATACAATAGAAGAAAAAAGAAGGAAAAAAATGGCAATAAACAACAATGTTTTCCGTGTCAAATATTTGTCACTAATGTTTGACTTCTAAAACAAGCACAAAATTAATTAGGAAAACAAAAGCTAATATGCAAACCGCAGCTTTGGGCTTTGTTTTTGTTACAAAGCACGTATAAACAAAACAAACAGCTTCATCAAACAGACCGCCCTGATCTTGGCACACAACAAAACAACACAATTTGTGCAGCAATTTCGCTAAACGATAGTCGCAGGCCGTCGTCGGCACCCTTAAGTCAACAGTCAGTGGCAAAAAAAACGTCCGATCCCGATCGGCCACCTCCGGAGGGGGGTAGACATTAATTTGCCTCAATTAATTTCGTGTGCACACATATGACCCAAACCCCGGGTCCATATTACGTCACCGCCGGGTGCCAAGGAATTTGCAGCCCTTAAACGGGGCGGGCTTCCGAAAACCGAAAAGCCCGGGGAGGGGCCCGTAACGAGATATGAGACGGCGATGAAACTCCTTTCCACTATGATATGGAGCATGAGATTGTGATCGCGTCACTGTCGCGCGCGTACGGTAGATCGAACGAGCTAAAGCCGGTTTGGGACAGAACCGTTCGGTCCGTTTTGATTAAGTTTCATTTATTATTTGTTCGCGCGAGCGCAATAGAATGGACACCATTCTAACCGGGTGGGGCGTTCAAATTGCGTCTCAGCATCCTTGGTCTCGGCATCCAACACCTTGAACTACAAACTGGACACTCAACTGAGAAAAGTGCCGGTTTTTTTTTTGTTTGCTGTTAATGTTTAAGCCCATCATCAGGCGTGATGCTTCATAATAAATTATAAATTGCCGCGCTCTTTTTTTTTATCGTGGCCTAACGTCACACGCAAGCGATCAAGTGTACTTTTGTATGTTTTTACTCACTTAAGGTGGCGGCCATAAGTCACACACTGTTTTGTGTGTGTAGCCTAGGATGGGTAGATGTTATTGCAAACGTACGAGATGAATATTAGTCATTGCTGAGAAATGGGTTGAACGTCGTAAATTGATTGATAGAACTTTAAGGTTTATCACGCGATTATCAATTACCGCCGACGGCCTTTCATAATCGACACAAGCTACAAGTGGCAAGATAGTGGTGTAATGATAACCATAAAACCTCCCTTCTATAGTAGAAGAAGAAGAATTTCTATACTTAATAGTAGTGTTGGATAAATCTGATTCAGATTCATGTATCTCGATGAATCTTCCTGCTGAATGAATGATTCTGAATCGCTATTCCGAAGATTCATGAATCCTCAAATATTCATGATTCTTCAAAGATTCATGAATCCTCACAGCTTCGAGGCAGAGTCTTTGAGAATCAATTAATCTTTGAGGATTCATCAATCTTTTGGGAGTTGACTCTTCACTTGGAGTCACTTGGAATGACTCTTCACTGAACATTCATATGAATGATTCTCGTTCTAAGATTCATTCCAGATTCACCTTCCAATAGATAAAACTTCCAAAAACCTCACATTACAACAATTACAAATTAAAATTTCATCATAAAATCATTAGTGTGCCATACCAAAAGTTAGTGGAAAAACTCCACCGCAAATGAAGCGTGTAATCAAATTCATCCCTCCTCACCGGCCATTCCTCCCGGCGCTGACGTACGAAAATTATTCGCCGCGAAATGAAAAGGCCACCCAGCAGCCGAAGCTAAACGGCTTTGCGACTCGCAACGAAATGGACACTAAGTGGAAATGTCACATACCGCATAAATTAAGCATCAAACGGGCGCCACCATCACGTGCTGCAGTCCACCCCACCGTGCGATGACAGTGGAAATACGAACCGGATGGAAAACGGTCACATACACCTTGCCGGGGGGATGTTAGCACCTGAGACCGGGAACGGTATGTGGATGGCTCGCTGGGAAAGGGTCGGGAATTGTACAAGTGCATTTTATCGTTGGCTCCACACATCATTGCAGCCACAACAGTGATAAGAAGGTTTGTGCGATGAGCAGAGTCGAGGGTGAAAAAAGGGGTGGGAAAAGGGGGAAGGGGGTCGTGGAATTTGGTACGGGTGCATAGTAACGCACGTGATAACTCATAATGGGGCTGATGGATGGACGGAATGATTGGTCACATCGCTGGACATTCAGTAATCATGGTCCGGCTCGGTATTGTGGATGAGTTGAAAAGTTTATGGAGTTTAAGTTAAAAATTTAAAATTATATTCCAGTGAAAGAAAACGGTGGAAAAAGTGACTTTATTTTCCAGAACCTAAAATTAGCTTTTAGTAATATTCCTGAAGGATAGACATATCTTCGGGTTGGGAAAAAATAAATCTGTAAAAAAAGTCCAAACCATTAGACCAAATCAAACTAAATTTGACCTCCTATACACTCCGTCGACAACATTATTTATCTACTTCACGAACAAAATTTTTAGTGAAAAAAATTCTTTCATTAAATAATCAACTTTTACTTCTTCTCATCACTTATCAATCAAGCGCACTGGTCGCAGCTAAGCTCCCTCAGTACCGTGCCGGTTTATCGGTCACACACCATGTGCACCAGTCCGCAGTTTGGGACCGACACAAAATCGGGTTGAATGACAATATTATCGCCACCCAAAACGTCGTCCGTGACCGTCAATTCTCTCGCCATGGTGACTTACGATGGAGCCCGGCCATGAGCTGCAATTCGATGCGCTTTTCAATGCATAAAACGACGGCTGACACATGTTGAATGTTGAATTGTACAACCTCAAACACGCAAGAGAAAACATATACTTATACAGAAAAGAAGTCATTTTTATCACATATGTTTCACGATAAAAACAAAACAAAAGAAACTAGCTCCTCTGCCTTATCCGACAAACAAACTGGAACTAGAAAACAAGCGGAAGCAAACGAAATAATGCTTTGTTGCTATTCCTAGTTTGGAGCAGCTTTAATCACCAAAGCTTTTAACGCCTTTTTACCATCCACACACTGTACATATCTCCGGTATCTTTTAGCGTATTGTTTATTCTGGTTTGTTTGAATTTTCGGAACTGTGAAATCATCACCATCACAAAACAAACACGTGCGTTGACGGAATATTTTAGCATTGAGTGATTGCAGATGTCAAACAACTTCATTGTGTGTGTCGTCTGGCGGTCGGACAGTTTTTAGTTGAGATCTAGTTGAGTCAACTGATTCACGGCGATGATGCACGTGCCTTGGGGGGAGGCGATGGGTACAATATTTCACATGCGAACAATTGCAAATTGATTCGGAAGTGAACCATTTAGCAACATTGTTGCAGAACAAAAATCCATTTAATGCAAATTGGATTCGTACTTTCGTGCCTTTTGGTGATCTATCGTGAGCTTGTAGCAGTTCATCGCTTACCGGGCATTAAAATCTCCAACGATTGTGACAAAATTTGTGGNTTGATTCGGAAGTGAACCATTTAGCAACATTGTTGCAGAACAGAAATCCATTTAATGCAAATTGGATTCGTACTTTCGTGCCTTTTGGTGATCTATCGTGAGCTTGTAGCAGTTCATCGCTTACCGGGCATTAAAATCTCCAACGATTGTGACAAAATTTGTGGCTGCGATCACCACGTATTACGTTTTGCCACAATCGTTCGGAGATTTTTGGAACACTTTTCCACTTTTTCCCAATTTAATCCAATCTAAAGCATCCCGTAAAAACCATGACCGTTATTTACACTTCCCGCCTTAATGTCCGCACAAAACACGAAAACAAACAATTTAAGGATGGTCAGTTTCGCTGCGTCAAAATTCACTACCACCTTGAAATGGAATTATTGCGCAAGGTCAAGCGCCTTCCAGCAACAGCGCAACATTTGTCGATTTCCCCACAAAACTTCAAGGTTTTGGTTTGGGCTTTGTTTTGATCGTAACGTACAGTTTCCAATAATGGAACAAATTGTCTAATCGTCACAAGATGCATGTCTTCGGGCGATCACTTGCCACTTCCATGCCATACCAAGTTTTAACCGCCCCCCCCTTCCCCCCCTTTGTCTGGAGAGGGGGAATGTTTCTGTCAATTGGTCACGCGCATCGATCAATTGATCTGTTAGTGACGACCAATTGACTGTAAATTGTTTTAACCGGAACACATTTGTAAGGAGAAGAGAAAAAAAGGCAGCATGCTGCCAAAGATAGTGTCACTCTGCTGTTAACGCTTTTTGCTCTGTGTGTTTATTGAGTTCTCGTTTGTTTGGTTTGAGGAAAATGAAAAAAAAAGAAGGGAAGAAATTACACTCCGAACCGACGTGTATAGACGTACCGGCATCGATTAAAATCAATGAAACAGCAATAAAGCTCAATCTATCCATCACGTTTGCCGAGGGACGAGGAAAGGGTACCGTAAAGGGGGGTTTTAGGGTAGGGGGAAAAAAGTGACTCCACAAACTGCACTCCCTGGTGGGGCACGCATAAATGTTGTTGTGTTACTAGCGCGCACTAAATTGTTGCTGACTCGAGGCGATCGATCAACCGTCGGAGGATCGATTGCACAAGTTGCTTTTCTAAAGGAAGTCCAACTCGATCGTGGTCACGTGAGTGACTCGTACGATAAATTGACTCATCAAGAACATATTAGCACACAGTAACTGGTGTTTTACGTAAAGAAATTAAATTCAATACAAATTATAATTACCCGTTTCGATTCTTAAATATTCGTTTTTTAATCGCTTTACGATCGTTTAATATTTACAGTTTGTATCGATTAAAATCACCACCATTTGATCGTAATTAAAATATCATTTACACACACGCATTCCTCACCTACCACTTCCCCTTTTCCATTCAGAGGGGGAAAAAACAACATTCATTTTCTACCCAATATTCGCGATTGTACGAAACGAAACAAAACGAAGCGAAAAATAAAAACACGCATGACGAATGTGTTTTCTCGCCTGACGAAGCGTGGCACTTGCGCATCGACCGCGCACTCGGTACGCAATCACGTTTTTGACCAACATTCGGAACGCCGCCATGCTGCTGCTCCACCTCCCTCTGGAGGCCAACAGTCACAAGAGTGGTGATATGGGTTCTTGTTTTTTTCATGTCAGCACCAATTTGGCTAGATCATGTTTTTTTTGCAAATGAAATAAAACGCTGAAACTCAACATTGATCGTTAGTGATCGATGGGCGATTTTTTTTTGGTTTGCTTCCCTCGACGCATTCGGTGTCGCGTGTGTGCGCGTGGCATTTGGCACCATTTGACGTGCGAATTCCAGAAGGTGCCGCCCTAGCGTAACGGTGCACAAGAAGGTTTTTGCGTTGGCGCTAAATTAATACACTGCTGAGTGCAATGCACGCTGGTGGTTGGGGTGGCTTTTAGGGGCGATGGTTTAATATTTTGCAAACGAAAAAAAAACTATTGGAAAACAAAATGTAATTTAAAACAAGTTGCTTGTTGCGATCTTTGTCAATCTTTAAATTTGGAAACAATTTTTTGTCCCGAACGATATTCTAATCTCATTAGGAAGCTGTTGGCAAACGGAATGTGCAGAAAGAGAGACAAATCTTGCACACCCGTTTACCTATTTTTATGCGCCAAACGTACGAAAACTTGAACCGAAGCCAAATGTAACGCGCTGGAAACATATGCCATATTACCAATTAAATCAGCTGCCAACGGTGTGCGTCATAT
>CM028127.1:12845175-12894234 GCA_016254315.1 Anopheles parensis
CCAGTTGCTTAATTTATGACAAATATCCGGCTTAAACACTGCTGGCAGCAGTTTCCGCAAGACGATTGAGACGCCAAAGGTATTTCACGATCGAATGCAAATTTTGGCTTTTGGCGTTCTGTGTGTGTGTGTTGATTAGCAACAACAACAAAATCCCTCCCAGGCACATCATCCCGCACACAGACACAAACAGTCTGCTATTATTGCTGCTTTGTTTTTTGTTTTACTTGGAGAACGTTAAGGCTAAAGAATGGTACTACAAATGAAACATAAATATTCGCCTTTAGCAAATATAACAAGCGACAATCCAAAAGTCATCCACACAAGATAACCTGTCTACGCGGCGAGAATGTTTAATTTGGTCTTCTTTTTGCTTTGCGAACGTTTCAACCAAAAACCACATCATGCTGCATTTCTGATTGTGATCCGCGTCTAGTCCGGCACATCGTGACCTCATACCTTTGTGGCGTTAGCGAGATGGCGAGCCATAATTTAATTTATGGCACAAACAAGTCAAACAAAAGGGGCAAAACAAACATAAGAACGTTCGAACGTTAAAGAAATGTTGTGCCCGTCCTCTGGCGGATGTTTTGAGACGTTCGAGGGATAGTATACGACTAAAGATGTTTCATAATTTGAAATAAGAACAGAGCATCTTATTAAGAGGTAACAGAGCGCGTAACACAATTATATGGAGACAACTAAAATTACAAGAAAAAAATCATGCAATAAATGTTTGATTTTAGTGTTTTTGCTACTTGTCCGATTTGTTCACACGCTCGAATGCAGTAAAGGATCATATTTTCGTCCTCCTCGTTTGCAGCAAAACATGCAAAATGACACAAATGCAAACAATGTGTGAAGAAAGTGCACGAACCTTTTTTTTGACAGATTCAACACTATGTCCCTTGGGTTCCTTGTTGAGCCTACACATATTGTTACAAAATGAGCTTTTTTTGCTCTACGGCGTGGATATTCTCTTGTTGGTGTCGAAGAATCGATTCTTGAGGTTTTTTGTCGAACGATCTTGGGGAGAATTTCAAACAATACTTTGATTTTCATCATACTTACTCACACTATCGATCATGTGTTGATCATGCATGAGTGAACCAGAAAATCTAGAATTTTTAAGGTATTTTCTTCTATGTTCTCTCTCTTCTTGGCTTAAGGACCTCTAAGGTCATGCCGGTCATTTTCGGCTGAACGTAGCCTAGTGCTCGGGGGACGGTCCGGATAGGATTTGATCCCCGCTGCTGTCGTGTGGAATTCGGGCCGTTTATCACATACACCACTGGGCCGCCTCGGACTTTTAAGTTATGTAACACAAATTTGGAACTCTCTCCTCTTCTCCTGCTATCTGTGTAACAAATTGTAACGTTATCCGTAACTCCTTCCCACATCTCCCTTCCCCATGCCCTCTATGTAAAAAATTATAACGCTAATCGTAACTCCTTCCCACATCTCTCTTCTTCATCCCCTCTGTGTAACAAATCGTAACGCTATCCATAACTCCTTCCCACATCTCCTCTCCCCCTCTCCTTTGTATAACAAATCGTAACGCTGCTCGTAACTCTTCCCCTACTCTCCCTCCCCGCTTCCAGTGTTACGTAATAGTTGAATGATCCCCAAATAATGTACCGGATAAATTCAATTAATTATGCACTTTTATGAACCATATCGACGATCGAACTCAGCCTCTCTGATTTTATGTTCCACTCAATCTAGTAGTCCTTCAAAGAAGGCACGTTTATCGGCCGAAAATGAAAAAAAACCTTCAGCTACAGAACGATAATGTACTGTCGGGTCGCAAAACCACAAAATTGCGGTCAGCAGCGAATCGTTTTGCATGACAAAACACCATTTGTCGCGTTTCCACTCTGGCCAAAGTTCTCATAGCAAAATACAGTGTCCGCTAAAGATCCACCACACCCGATACCCGGCCAACACGTGACGATGCGAAAACCGGATTAACGAAACGAGACACCGAAGAAAACGATTAAACTCTGCGCCGGTGGTGAGTGGTGGAAAAGCAAAGGCGCAGAACATGAAAGGTAAAGTTACATCGGTTGTGATGAGCCGGCGAGTTTCGTGTTACGTTTTGCAAACCGTTTGTGCGAGAGAGAGAGGGCCGGCAACTGAAACGTGCCTTCGGGCGTGCCGATTTTTCCTTTACTTATCCACTTTTGTTTACAATCCATCCACCAACACTAGGGCAGAAGCGTTTAGCATTCGCTCTTGTTTTCTTGTGTGGATTTCGTTTTTTCTTTTCAACCGATTCTACACATACTATGCACCGTAAAGTGCAAGTGCAAGTACACTGGGAGGAAAAAAATAACATTATTTTATTTTACCAAAAACATGAACCTTTTGCATCTATTAACCTAAACGGTGAAAAGAAACCATAAATACGGTGGGTTCGAACGGCAAAGATTCAAAAAAACACACAAAAAAGCTTTATCAATGGCAAACGCTTCTCCAGTGTATAAGCGCACGGTCGAGGTCAACAGCGGTGAGGGACCGTTTTACTTCCACGTGCTTCAACCGTAGGTCGGATTGGTCGGATGTGATCACAAAGCCCGAAAATATATACAAAAAAAAAACAAACGGACGTTCGCCAACCTCTCTGGTCGTCGGAAAGTGGGCGAAAGTTTCAAATGCAATTTTCATTCCTCTCCTTCTCTTGCCTAACTTCACAAAGTGCTTCAACAACAAGAGTTTGGTAAAGAAAAAAAAATTGTATATCATAAACAATACACAACACTGTGTGTGTGAGTGTCTTTATGTACTTGCCCCTAACAAACACACGCGGTAGAGGGTGTCCAAAATAGAAAACATGCTTTATGCGCACGATGTGTTTTCTCTTTGCCCTCTTGATTACACGCTTCATCACCTTTTGCGCCTCTGTTCGCAAACCAATCTGCACGCCCAAACTTTCCGCTCCTATCACTAAAAACTGTTTTGCTTATTGCCTTGAGTTTGTACATTTGTACGCCCCTTTAAATTGCACCCTGCCGGTTTGACGATGGAAAGAATTTGGCCAACAAAAAACAGCATGCCGGACAGCTTATCGGGAAATTTATTTCAAATGGAGAAAGGTTCGCGAAAGTGTGCGATAAAATCGTCACCACAAATTGTACTAAAAAATGAGTAAGACCGGCAAAAGATGGATTGTGTCTCAGCTGGTGCTGTTTTTTGTGCAAGTTTCCCTCTAATACACTGACTCATCCTCAAATACGCAATCAACTGTCTTCCATTTACCAGCAAGAATCACTTTCGATTGTTCGTAATGCGCCTCCCGGTTTATTTTCGATGCACTTTTACGCATACCACCACACACACAGTTTGACAGAATGTTTATGCACCTTACGGTGTGCATTACACACTTGCACGTGCGACTGAACCGGATCGGATCGGATTACGGTGTTAAATTGCACCATTTCATGGCGTGCCGCACTTTAGAACGCACCAATATAAACACAAGCGTGCAACAAAATCAATCACCTGCGGATGCGTTCGATTCTGATCCGGTTTGAAACTGTCCCTGCGGCACGCTTGCCGCATCAGATCGTTTGATATAAAAAAAACTCACACACAACACACACGCACGCACACAAAAAAACCGAACAAATTGGCACCCAACTGGAACCCCGCCGAAATTTGAACCGTCCGAATCCGTCAAACTACGCGAGACATTAAATCCCATTCCATCACGAGCAAAAAACGACAACCAAAAAAAAAAAGACCAGAAGCAAAACCTCCGTTTCTTGTTGGTGTACGCCCGCTTCAAACCCGTTCCGATCACGCACCACACCGGAGACTCCGTCACTTACCCAGCGAAAGGGCTGGAATCGTAGCAAAAAGGCACGGAAACACGGACGACAAACGGCACACGTACGCGCGCGCAGCTAGCCAGCTTCGTACTTAAACTCACGCGACTTACACCGCAGGCTCGATGCGTTGCAGTTCAGCATACCATGCTGTTGTCGAGGGGTGAAACGAAAAGTACCTTACCCCGGGCGGGGCCAGCAAATCTTTAGTTATTTGATGGTTAACATTTTAAGTGAACAAATGTTCGATATTAACAGCTTTTATTTAATTAATCAATTGCAATTTTTTTTATTAAATTGTTGGGCGAAAAAACTTAAAAAATTTAAGGATTTTTTAATATAAATTTCATTTATAATAAATTAAAAATATTTGAAGAAAACATTTTCTTGAAACAGCTAAAAACCGTTGCATGTAAAGCGTTTGCATACTTTTAGGCGTAGATGCGAAAGGTATCCAAAAAATTAAATTAAGTTGTGTAAAAAAGCATTTTTGTTATATAAATTCGAACTTTTCTTACCTTTTGTTTTGCAACAAATTATACATACTGTTTTCTAAGCTTTAATAATTTTTTCGTCTCTGTTTGAACAACAATTTATGATGAACAAATTCGGTACTTTTAGATCAACCCTCACAGCATCATTCGTTGAATGCTGTTTGATGACTTACCATCACTACCACATGCACACGACGCGATGATGATGATGATTATGTTGCCTGTTGATGTTGATTCCAGAAGATGTTCTTTGCTTTCTTTTGCTTCTTTCCTTTCTCCCTCACTATCGCACTATTTCTCTCTCTCTCTGTGCCTCTTCGTGCCTCACTCAAGCATATACGATCATACCCAGCCTAGGCGCATCGCGAGGGAGATCTCGAGATGATGTTTGCATTTACCCTGTCTCTTCTTCGCTTCTGCTTTTCTTTCGTTCAGTTTCCTTTTTGCTACACTTTGCCCGTAGCTATGTTTGCCTTTCCATCTTTCGATGGGCCAGGTTGTCTTTTGACTTCTTTTCCTACTTTATTACCGTTTTTTTTTGCAATGTTTTTTTTTCTTTCCTCCTTTTCTTTCGTTTTTCTACACTTTGCACTGTTTTCGGTTTTGGCCGTTTTTTTTTTGCTTTTGCCGGCTTAAATGTGTGCGAGAAAGGGCGATGGCGATACGATGATTTNATTTTTGCAATGTTTTTTTTTCTTTCCTCCTTTTCTTTCGTTTTTCTACACTTTGCACTGTTTTCGGTTTTGGCCGTTTTTTTTTTGCTTTTGCCGGCTTAAATGTGTGCGAGAAAGGGCGATGGCGATACGATGATTTATGACGTTTTCCCGTCTTCATTAGCTATCGGTTGCTAAGATACGTACCGTTGGTTTGGTGATGGGTCGCATTTTTGTTTTATTTATTTAATTTTGTTATGTTTTGTGAGCTTAAACGATTCGATCCGGTTTCTGGTTTCAATCTAACTTTCCAGTTGAAGTGGTTTTTTTTTTTGTTGTAGCTTCTTACATTCTGTTTGTTAGACTACATTTAGGCGTAAGATCAGAGTTTCCACGAAAATAAACAACGAGCACAAGGCTTCTCCCATTTGTTGTGATAAAAATTATTTTCCAATATTTTCCAAGGCTTAAAAATTTCTTTAAAAACACAAAATAATCTTCTGACTGTGTCAAACGTGACAAGACAAGCGTTTTGTTCATTATTAGTATGTGACAGCACGACATTGTTGACCGGAGCGAATTGTACTTTAAAATTATACTTACACCAGCAGCTAATACACACATGCCCACAACAGTGCAATATGAGTGATTTGTTTTTTTTTATCTCTCAGTTTTGTATTTCAAAAGACGTGATGCGAATTAAAGATCGATTTTCAATGACGAAATGGTTTGTTAGAGCACATTGTTATTCAGCCAATGTAGCAGAAAATAGCATAAACAAACAAAAAATAAAGATGAAATCTTTGGATTGGAGTAAAAATAGAAAACCACAAAATACACAAGTGGAGTGATAATTTGTGACGTCGCAATACACTAATGACTGGACCACACGTCTCAACTTATTTCATCTTATTAGCTAACTGATACGAAAACCTTTTACATTGGACCGATCTCTCACTCTCTCTCTCTCTCTCTCTCTCTCTCTCTCTCTCTCTTACAAAATGCAATAAATTAACACGTTTATCATTTTGTCATTCAATAATACAAACAAAACAAATTGCAGCAGCAAATTGATCACGACAGCGCGCGGTAGATTTGTTTGATCGTGTTTTCCGCGTTTCGCGATTGCAGCCATTCAGGCGTGAACAAAATCATTTCCCTGTTCCGGTAGTGCAAAATTAACGAAACAACGAATAAAAAAACACGTGCACAATTCACATCAATGGAAGGGCAATATATCATCCCCCTTGGCACTGCTATTTCCATGGTGACGATGAATGGCATTAACGCGTGTTTGCGAATTGCAACGATCGTTTTATTTTAAAATATGCTAATCATTTCAAGCCCAAATTGTGGAGCATCGTGTGTTTCGTTCAATTAGCACAGCTTTCAACTCGTATTAACCGGCTAGCGGAGGATTGGACAAGAAATGGTTAAATTTGGAAAATAATTCATAAAGCTGCGCGTGGCAACATCACATCTCAATGTCGGTCGCATCTACAGGTAGTGTCGCGTATGCTTAGCTCACCGAATCTGGCTAAGAAACGCAAGTAACCCCGTCACNCATTAACGCGTGTTTGCGAATTGCAACGATCGTTTTATTTTAAAATATGCTAATCATTTCAAGCCCAAATTGTGGAGCATCGTGTGTTTCGTTCAATTAGCACAGCTTTCAACTCGTATTAACCGGCTAGCGGAGGATTGGACAAGAAATGGTTAAATTTGGAAAATAATTCATAAAGCTGCGCGTGGCAACATCACATCTCAATGTCGGTCGCATCTACAGGTAGTGTCGCGTATGCTTAGCTCACCGAATCTGGCTAAGAAACGCAAGTAAGCCCGTCACTAAACGCTTAGTAATTGTCGCGTTTGCGAATGCGATTCAGTAAAATGTTTGGAAACTCCAAATAAAAAAAATGCGAGTTTGTTGAAATAAGTTTCTTTTCATTCAAATAATGCTTTAAATTGAAAAAAGAATAAAAAATCACAAAAAATCTAAAAAACATTCAACTTGAAAATTTCCTAAGGCTTACCCCTTACCAGTTTTTCAGCAATTTAGAAAATTTTTAAAAATTGATGTATTTTAATGCGAATTTGTTGCAATAAGTTGCTTTTCACTCAAATAATGCTTTAAATTGAAAAAAGAGTAAAAAATCACAAAAAAATTTAAAAAAAAATTTCATCTTGAAAATTTCCTAAGGCTTACCCCTTACCATTTTTTGACTATTTTAACAAAATTTTTGAAAATTGATGTATTTCAATGCGAATTTGCGGAAATAAGTTGCTTTTCACTCAAATAAAGCTTTAAAAGAAGAAAAGCATAAAAAATAACAAAAAAATAAAAAAAATATTTTCAACTCGTAAATTTCATAAGGCTTACCCCGTACCATTTTTTTGAGCAATTTAGAAAATTTTTAAAAATTGATGTATTTCAATGCGAATTTGTTGCAATAAGTTGCTTTTCACTCGAATAATGCTTTAAATTGAAAAACGAATAAAAAATTTAAAAAATTAAAAAAATTTAAATATTTGTTTGTGTTTGTATCACAGAAGTCAGCAGCAATTGTTCGCAAACGCGACAATTGTTAAGCATGTAGTGACGGGGTAAAGTTGGAAGCAGCTACCCTTTATTATTTACATTATACGAAAAATTTAAAAAGGACTTTTAAAAGGTTACTCATACTTTGCTTTAAATCTCCCGTTATGTAAAACGATCGTATCACAGTAATTACTTAAAAAATATAAAAATCACTTTATTTTTGTGTATCTAAAATTATTACTTTTGAAATATAACTTTATTCCGCGTTTGCTTACATTTCCAAAATATAGGAACCATGACCACCACGTGGTCTGACGTGCCGCCGAAAATGATCGGTTTTTGCATTTAAAAAAAAAGAGAGCATCCGACAAAGGAGGTAGTATCAACTGCCGCTCGTCAGGATAGCGCTTTGAATGTTACCTCCTTCCGTGGATGTTCTCTTGGCGTAAAGAAATCATCAATCACTAATACTAATTCACCTCGAGTCAGGATCAATGATAACATGCGAGAAAAGAACAACTATATGATGTTCTAGAATGAAGGTTAGAGGAGAGCAGTAAATGTTACCTCCTCCGTTGGTTGCTCTCTTGTTGTTTCGCTGGCCACTTTCTCAGGATTTTGTCGCCGAAAATGAGTGGTTTCTGGATTTACAACACCAAGAGAGCATCCATCAAAGGAGGTAGTATCAACTGCCGTTCGCCAGCGAAGCGCTTTGAGTGTTACCTTCTTCTATGGATGCTCTCTTGGTGTTGAAAAATCGTTGTTGGATATTTTTACCGGACGATTACGGTGAGGTAATTTTCGAAAGGAAAGATCGGTGATATGTGTTCCATAGTTGGCATTTTTACGCATTCTGAATTTTATAAATGTCTTATTTTGTGCTGCCTAATACAAATTTTTAATAATAATGAATTTAGATAAACCTTTTCTTATTTTTAAAGAATATAAAACACATAAATCCGAATCTCTATCCCTGAGCAATGTGATTCCTTAACAAATGTGAGCGACACATTCGCATAAGCTCGCTAATTATGCTGACGAAATAAATCATTAGCTTCTTTGCGGCATCTTTCAGTATTTGTGTTTCTTTCCGTGTAACTAAAATTGCCAAAAAAAAGTGTTTTGTTTTTAATTTTATAGATGAAATTTTAGTTTATTTATTTCTTCATTTGTTTTCCTGCCAATACAGTATATTTGCCATTCGAAGAGGAGGGTTGTGTATGTACATGGTTTTTATTTTAACCATCTGCTTTTCGATCCATTTGTCGCGGGGTTTGATCAATACTCTCACAGGTGTTTTTTTCTTGGTTTTGTTGCTCGTAGACAACCATTAACATGGGGACTATTTTCCTTTTTCTTTACGTATGCTATCGACGATGTTTGTCCAGAATCTGTTACTCTAGAGTGAGAGTATTTTCGGTATTCGTTTCCAATTTTAGCTTCCAAACTTCCATATTCGCAAACAAATCGTGAGGAGTTAATTAAGTTAGTGGTTATTACATTCAGCGTGTTTAACGTGTTTTTTCTTCACTTTTTTTTCACCCTAACGAACCTAATCTTTTCTCGAACAAATTTTGATTTTATTCTCCTGTAAAGCCATAATGCTTCCAAGTTTTTCATGCTGTTTGCTTTTACTTCATTGGCTTTCAGGCGTTATAACAAGCGTACTGGTTACATGTGAAAACCAAATTTGTCCGCTAAATGTCCCTATATTGCCTTCAACACTTCAAAACGGATTCACTTTCATTTTCACCTTTCGATCTGTCTCTCCTTCATACGCTCTCAGTTCTCTACCGCTAATGATTAGTACAAGTTTCTCACGTTGTTTAGTAAACGAACGCTAACTGATGAATGTTTACCACTGGCTGGCTCTTTTGGGTGGTCCTGCAAAGTGCCACGAGCCACGTCACACTTCGACACTTCCTGTGTAATTGTGGCCTCGTGTTTTGGTTCCCTTTTTTCTTTTGTTTCGCACCCGTAGCCTGGTGAAGGAGTTATGATTTGGTTAATGTGAATCAATGACTTGTTTGAAACGTGAATGATCTTAATATTCTTTCTCCGTTAGCTTCCATTACAGAGCGGTAATGCCCTGGCGATAAAGTAATAATATCTAAAAACATTGGAATATCATTCGTGTGTGTGTTCAGCCTTTGAGAATAATTTCATATGGATTTCTTCTATTTCCTTCTTTTTTCTTAATTGCATACTTTGGGCGAAAAAGAAGACGAGAAATGAAAGCAATAATTTAGTAATGAGAATTTTGTGATAGTGATAGTAATACTTTTCGTAAATACTTCGATCATATTCCTTACTACACAACTTGTGTAATGTTAAAAGTAAATGAAAAAAAAACATTAAATTAAACATTAATGAATATAAATAGAGTAAAATAAGTAGAAGATGGAAAAAAGTAAAGTAGCAAAGAGAAATACTAAACCAAACAATATTAATAATAACACCCAAAGTAGCAAATGTTCTTGTTCCATCTGTTTTTGCCAATTTTGTTTATCTCGTAACCTAAACCACACTTAAGCCGTTTCGTTCAGTATGAGCACGTTAATCTATTGTGATGCTATGATGAAGAAATATCACCAGAAAGTGGGATATGACGAAACTATTTCCACTATAACCAAACCACTTACGCACTTCTTTTGCTTCTTCTGCTATTAAGAACCAATTAGTATCCTTTCGCTGTCCGAGTGTTTCGCTCTTTGTTTCCTTATCCTTTTTTTATGATTTCTCCATTTTAATGATTCGCCTATAATTGCTACAATATCGTTAGATTCCGTTTTTTGTCCACTTATGTCTTATAGCATAAATACACTAGCTTTCCCTTTTTTTTCTGCCGTCGGCTAGACACAAAGCAATTGGTGGTAGATTTTTTACACACAAACACACACACACACACACTGGTGATGCACATGGGACATGCGAAAAGGGCAAAAAGGTTTGGTTGGTAGGGATGCAAAGTTTGTGTGTTTTGTTGTTGGTGGTGGTGGTAGCTGCAAAGTTAGTCTTGGTTGACTTTTCGTCTTGTCTTTTGAGCAGCATTAGTGCGATGCTGCAGCCGTAAAAAAGGGAGCATATTTCTGCAACTTGTTTCCCATTAGATGCTACATATATATATAATACACAAAAATAACGTACACCGGTGACTTGTTGTATGGGGTAGGCACATGCGATGCCACGCACTCGCACATTTATGCCTCACACATTCCATACACGAACGAATAACAAAAAAAAATGAAAGAAAAGAAAATGCTAATCGTACAGAGCTCCAATGGACTCCGTGCAGCAGAAGAGCATAAACGTATGAACAAACAAAAGAAGAAAAGAAAGAAAAACGAATACTAAACAAAAACAAATCCTCTACAGATAACATAACAAGTGTGCACCGCTTCCCCCCTCTTTTTGTTTTGAGGGATGGCGCAATTCGTGCACTGGGAGGGGGAGGGGGAGGGGAGGATGGTTTCCATCTATTCGATGCCATTTCGCTTCTTGGCGGGTCGTGGTTCATTGGCGATCTAGATCGGTGGCAGCGCCCACAGGGTGGCCGTCTTGTCCGCCGAGGTGGAGAGAAACGAGAAATCGACCGGATGCCAGCGGCCCGATATCACCTTGTCCGTGTGCTGGGCGACGACCACCGACGGTAATGGCATCGTGAGATCGCCTTGCAGGTCGGTCAGGACCAGCTTGTTGTCGTAACCGGCGGTCAGCAGATAGTACGCGGAGGGTGAAAATCGAATCGATCTAAAATGGAGGGAAAAAAGCGAACATCACGGTTAGTTATTGTGTGATCGAGATCGAGTGTTTCGCTATTTTACAGACACAGCGACCTTCAGCTAAGAAGGTCAAAACGTAACGATTTGGTAACGCTTTAGTAACGCTTAGAATGGATAAACGTCTTCCGTAGACCTTGCAATGCTACCAGCCATTCGCATCCGTTCGAAAAGGGTTTCCAAAACGCTATTTAACCTTCTGCATTCGTTTTTTCACCTACCTAACGTCAGCGGAATGAGGTTTAAAGCATTGGATCGGTCGATTGCCCCGGATGTCGTACAGTACGCAGGAGCTATCCTCGTGTCCGGACACCAGCAACCGTCCGGATGGGTCGACACAAACCGCCGCCACCGGGGAACCCTGTCGTGAGCCCGGTGACGTGGCGGGGGTAACCATGTTGACACATCCGCGCGTACGCAGATCCCAGAATCGAACGGTTTTGTCCTACAAAAAATGAAACAAAAACCAGCATTAGCGCTCATTTTGCTTGCCGCCTTAAGCAATCGCTCAATCTTCGCTCACCTGTGAACCGGAAACGAACATTACGCCGCCCCAGTTGTACAGCGATAGCACGTGGCCACCGTGCCCACTGAGCGCCTGGAACGGGGTGGATGTTTCGCAGTCCGTGACGTAGATCTTACAGTCGCCCGCACCACCACTGATCAGCAGGCTCGATTTGTTCGAACTATCCTCGAGAAAGCACAGATCGCGCACCGTACCATCGTGCATCGTTAGCTCCATCTCTTGGCCCTCGAGCTGCTTCTGCGACTCGTTGAACCGCATCAGCTTGACGGTTTTGTCGTTCGAGCCGGTCGCTATGAGATCACCGGCCGGTGACCACGCCATACAGTAGATCGATCCCTTGTGGTGTTTCGTTCGCTTGAACAGTACGGTCGGCTGGTACGTACTGTGGTCTTCCCTGTGGATCAAATAAAAGTTTGTGAGTGTGTTGTGTACGATAAGAGACACACATAGAAGTAGGTTTCGTTTGAGGGGAGATATACAATCAGCATATTCTAAAGGTGTTTACATTTTTACATAAATTTAAATTTTTATTTGAAGATAGAATATTCTTTTAGCATCTACTTTCATTAATGTCTTAAAACTTTTAGTTAAATAATCACAAAAATAACCCTTTTTTCGATGTTCTGATTGTATATCTCACCTTAAACAAATTGAATTGCAAGCTTAAACAATAACGCAGCTTCTTTATTACTGCAAACACTCCATTCTGAAACTTCATTTCACTTATTACGCCTTAGTAGTATGCTTTAAAGGTAACACGCATTCGATCTATTCCTATATTAAACATCGAAAACATTTATCATCGGCTAATGCATGCGCTCGAATGTATTAATTATTCCATCAAACGGTGAAAATCGAATACAATTAATCATTCATCATTAAAAATCAACATCTTTTATCACATCGATCAACTCCGATCGCAGGGGAAGATGTGTTTTCTATCGAGATTTAAGCGGGTGCGCTTAATGATGTCTAAATATGAACCAACGTTGCGATCGAATCACACACGAAAAAAACCGCCACTAAGTCCACTACATTGTATTGCAGCTGCAGTCATTAAAACCGGCTTTAACTGGTTCCGTTTTTTTTTTTTGCAAAGACAAAGAAGCAAAAAACAAAAAAAACAAATGCAATGCATCGTGTCGCGGATCACAAATCCCCGGTTCAAGATTCAAGACACACCATCCACTACATCCTACCGCTCGGAAAAAGCTGTAAAAGCCGGCACAAGATTCATAAAAGCCAAGTGTAAAACAAGAAACGAAAACAAAAAAGGGAAAACTCATCCATTTCCGCTCACCAGCTAGTTTCACATCTTTTGCTGCGTGCAGAGAGGGAAGAAGAAGAAGAAAGGGTGTGTACGGGCCAGGCCACACGAAATGAAAACACGTTTGATTATTGTATGATGCGAAAGTCGTATTAAGACGATAAAGAGAACGAGAGAGAGAGAGACCAAGATGTGTTTGTAGCGGGGTGAAGAAAAATCGCAAACGAAACTAGTGCAAATGGAACGCGATGGGATCTTTAGAATGTGCGTGTGTGTGGTACTACCCTGCGTGATACAGCTGCTCACAACCAATGCATCCCTGTCCTATCTAAGTACACACGCACAGAGAGACTCTCCGCCCGTCTGCACGTGCGAATGGAATTGTAATGTGGTTTTTGTGATTTTGTGCAAAATGGCATGCAATGCAATACGACGCGTAAGCCAAAAGATGCCCAATTCACAGCCGCATTCGAACGTACACGCAAACATTGGTACGTGAGATCATTGTGCCTCATGGGTACGGGTGTGGGTGTGCGCATGCTGCGAAGAATTTGATAACGCTGATATGAGCCCACTCTCGTATGTGTGGGTGATGCAATGCGAGAGACCATGCGTTACCGAAATAACGAAATGGCGGATGACTTGTTTCGGTGACGGAAAGATCATGCGGCAAAAGTTGGATGCGCGAACGAAGCCTCTCAGGTGAGTAATAATGGTGAGTATGGTTCTACAAATAAAACGAAAAAAAGTCCCTTTTTTAATTATTAGTTAACACGAATTCTTACCTTATCTCCGATAGTGATGGATATTCACAGATTCGGAACGTCTTCGAGTTGGAACCGACCGCGTAAATACGCCCATTCGGATGGAACTCCGCACATCGTACCGCCTGTACATCCTCCAGCGTCGTTACCGCCACAAATCGTGGTCGATTTTGGTCCGATTGCTACAATGAAACAATGAAAAAAAAAACGGAAAAGAAATGAGTTAAAACTGTCTTGAAAAATGTATATATCATGTCCATCAAGCATCCGGACCAAGTAATCAACAGTTAGTTAGGTGGAAAAGATCCGGCTTTCGGTTTGCAAAACATGCAATGCCAAGCTCACCCATCACCCATCGATGAAGTACGATCCATTACGATCCCAGAGTAAAGCCTGAGAAAAGTTTAATATTTAACTCGCTCCACGTCCAATTGCGTTGTTTGGTGAAAACGCATGTTTAAACTGCCCGGGTGTGGACACGATTTTACCCTCTACCCGGTTAACGATCTTGCAATTTTTGCCGTTACAACCTGTAAACGCCCGGGACTACTGTAGCAAAACTGAAACCGTCAGTGTGTACTGGAACGACTTTCTTTCACGACACCGAACGACGTCAGTACGAACACGGTGAACGATGTTTGTTAATAATTGCACACCGGTGAGCTGTTTTGCATCCGTGAGAAGGTCAAGTTACCGGATCCGATGAAGATCCCTGTTTGCAACAACATCGCAATTTTCCAACTCCCAGATACTGAGGACTGTCGTCCGGTTGGAGATGATTTGATGTCGTACTTTCGGTCGTAAAACCTTAACTCCAAGGAGGGGAAGAAAGATTAAGAAGTCACTTGTTTTCCATCAAACAATCGGATCGTCTATCCCAGCGCGACTTCGTTGTAATCCCACAGCAGGAGCGATCCTCCAGTTGACATTACCGGGTATTGTGAGAAGAGAAAGTATGACACATAGATCCACCCTCCTTCGGGGGGGGAATTCGTTGTCCAAGGCTCCCACTAAAACACTCCACACCCCGAGAGATCCGGCATTTGGGGACTGCAAAAAGTTTCACTTTAAATCGATTATTATTTAATGCTCGGTAAGGTACGGCACCGTGCACGGTCGTAAAGTTCCATAACATGTGAGACCGCCTGCAGTGGTCATTGCGAGAAGCATTCTCCGAACTGGATGCTGTTGCTCCGTGGAAGGAAAATCCACTTTCCCTTTGGAACATCATGCCGAGCTACCTGTCGCTAAAAGCGCGATCGTGAGTGATCCTCGGTTTATTGGAGCCTCATTAGTCTACGTCAGGTTATCGTCAGTAATTGACCGTCCGTCAACCAGCTAGAAATGAAGAAGAGCATCTTGCTATTCCCCCCTTTTATCTTTCAGGTAAATGAGACGAGATGCACCTACTCCAAAGGGTTACTAACCTCCCGAAAAGCTCCACACCGTGACTCACAACTTTATATTCTCTCAATTTTTCTTATTCCAATATTACTATTATGTAGCAATCAATTTGAACGACCGCAAAGGCGACCACATACGTGTACATAATGGTCCCCAACTTCTCCCGACCCGCCCATGGGGTCATTGAGTTCTCGCCTCTATCGCCGATGGTCATCGGCATCGTTTTTCTTTTTATCGGTGAAACGCCTCCACGCCTCAAGCAGGCAAACCGGGGAGAAAAATGGCGTATTTTCCGCACCCGGTTTACCATTTGCCCAAAAACTTTGCACCGCACAACAAACAGCAGTATGGGCCGGCACACCAAACCGAACAGCAACACAATCATCGTAATTCGCTCGCAAATACTTGGGAGAAAGTCGCCTTGTTCGGGGGCTGCAAGTTTTTGAACTTTTCTTCTTCCGCGTCAAGATGGCGCTTTCTTTCTTGTGTTGTGGGGGAGCGGGGGGAAACAAAACTAAAAAAAAATCATTCCCCGGGTCAATAAAATGAAAAGGCAGGGGCGAAGTAAACCAGAGAGTACGGGCCACAAGATCATGTTTTGATGATGCCGCATACCCAACATACGTGTCAAACGTTGTGTGCACCTGCTGCTTTGCCTCTGTTTGGTGAGGATGAAGAAGCTGTGGTGCAACAATTTTGCAATTAAAATCGCGCCAGCTTCTTGCGTCTGTGTGTTATACGTGGCGAAGGCAATTTTGCAAAGAAAGTGAAATGATTACAGCAGCGAAGTGATTAAAAGAAGGTTTACTCTGTGTTGCTCTGACGAAGCGAAAAAAAAAGAAACAAAATCACACACCACGCCCTACAATCTTTAAAGTGAGCTTATTGAGTAATAAAAGTGCATTCGCGTCGGATGCACTTTTCCGTATGGTCAAACCATTTGTAAAGGTACGCTTCTGTTGCGCAGCTGTGATGTTTGTTATTTGCTAATCTTTTTGCCTCTCTACCAACTGAAGGAAAGTGTGATCAACAAGCTCGATCGGGAGATCGGGGCACTTTCCAACTGATTGCACACAGAGTCACCACAGCCACAGTTTCGAATCGGATCCGTGCTGGTCATTTACTTTTCAACACGTCCAATTATCGTGTTCTGCAATGGGTTTAAATCAAGCGAATCCGGACATGGGACGGTGTGTGACGGTTTCGAGCATAAACGGCGAATGGCAGCGTGTTGCGAATTTTTTGCTACAAAAAAGCCCTCCGTTAAACTAATATCATGCCTGCCGTTTATTCCCATTATTGTAAATTCTTTTTTTGACTGATGGGATTTGTTTTTTTTTCCACCACCCCGTCTCTTGTTTACAGATCGTCCAGATCCATAATCGAAAGGGATCGGTGTCTTTAATTTGCGATATTAAAGATTAACTTGTGGAAAGTAGCGAACCTCTGGTACGAGGGGAGTTACTCTGGCGTTACATGACCAAGCACAATTCAATTGTTACGGACTTGTGCAATTCGGCATTTGGTGCAAATTGGCGAATCATACAAAAGAAACAAAAACAATTACAAAAAATAAATTGGTCTTAAATTAAGCGCAAACAGTAGATTAGGAATTGGAATGAAAATGATGCGTAACGAGAAGGTTTTATGGCGGTAGAAAGCTTTTTTCGTAGAATACTTTGTACAAGAAGTATTTACTATACAAAAATGGTTTATAAAGCTCTCTTTGTGCACATTTTGTCTTCAAGTTTTACATTTTATCTGAGAAGGAAAAATGCTCACTTCAGAATACTTCTAACGATCACTAGTGGTAATTTAATTTCACCAATTTTCGTGGCAAAAAAATGAAACTAATTTCTGTTCTGATGTTTGTGTGTTTGATTTTTTTTAATTCGCTTAACCTTTAGCCACTAATTTCATCTTATTACTTCCGCACGCAGACATATTGTGTTTTTCCTTCTTTGCACCTGGCATTGGCGAGTGTTGTTTGATATTGCCGGATTTGGCTAATTTTCGACACCTTCCAAAGGTAATCGTTGGCAAAGTTAACCATTTAATTCCGTTTCGAAACATTAAGCTGAAGAAGCCACCAAAGAAAAGATTCCCCCCGCAAAGATGTAACTCGGCAGAATTCGTTTCCGGTTTGCGATCATCACAGACAACAAATGGCAAATGATAACTCATACACCTCACCCCCCGCCCCACTCAATAGGGGGTGACTCCACGGGGGGCGGGGGTAGTTGCATAATTTATCAGTTGAAAAGAAGACGAAAAAAAACTACAGACGAGAGGTTAAAGTCTTTTAAGACCGATCGGGTATGAATGATAAGACGGTGAAACATTTCATATCTGTACCATTTTGTTTTTCTTTTGTTTTTTGTTTTGTTCTCTTTTTTCACTCACACAGGAAAACAGAGTTGCAGGAGGGAAGCGGTTTATGAAGATAATTGCGCCAAAATGCGTGTGTACAAGTGTTTTGTTGCTTTCTTCATCTTAAATCTTACACCACACCGATTCGAACCGATTCCGTTGCAATTGCCATCAATTAAATTTCGTAACATTTTCACTCGAACGTGTTTATCGGGCCGATCGGGAAGACTTTCGAGTCCGGAAGTCTGGTGTGCTCTGGGGTATTTGCTTCAATTGTGCAAGAAGAAGAAGGAAAAAACAACAAACACAATTAAAAGTGAGCAAATTTTTTGGCGATCATCATTACTCGAACATGTACTCAATATCTCTCTTTGTGGTAATGATTCATTCGCAAAACCTGGTACTTGAGGAGGTACGATCAATTACACATTACACTTATCCATTTTGGTTTCGGTGTCCATATCATTGCCGTGTTCCCGAATTCCGGATGGGAAGAAGAGGCTGAATGAGCTCAAATAGATCTTCAAACATAATAAGCTCATATTGATGAGGGGTTTTTTAAACTACTGGACAACCTCTTTCCCATTGAAAATACACCGATTTGACATATTCAAACTCTACGATTCGATATCGTCCCATTGCATAATATGCGCAACCGTTCTCCAATGTTCGCCGTCGGTTATATTTCCATTTCATTACGAATAGCTCCCTCAGTAACCCCTCAGGAGGAAAGGGGGAAAAAAGGTGTGAAAATAGACGCATTTTTCCAGCCCATTTCCACGATGACGAATAGAGGGCGATCGAAACGATCCGGTGTGGTAAATCCAATTGTTGCCCACGGGGATGGGATGAAGGCGTTGAATCGAAATTGAATACCATTAAGCAGAAACCTAAATGGCCCAACAGAAGTGGGTCACCGACCAACCGGGTCATGTACGGAGGTGCGCAGTAGGTGTCGGTGTACTCTTTCTTTCTTTCCCTTTTTGTACAATCGGAACCCTAAACACTGGCTGAGCCGAGCTGTGCTGGGCATTCATTCTGGAGATGCCTGGGATGCCCCGTTGCCCTCGGGCGGAAGGGTGTTCCGTAGGGGAAGAAACATGAGCCGAAGGGTAGCTCAGGGGGGCTGCTTATGAAGTTGTTATTATGCTCCGTAACCGGGCAGTGCTTTACCTCGATGGTCTCTCCCTTGCTACCTTCCATTGTACGGTTCATTCACAGCCCGTCTACGAGTGATTCGAGGTGAATACACCGCTGCTGCTGCTGCTACTGCTGGTGTGCTCATGACCACAAGACTACAAAACGGCGCAAGGAAGTACAGTTAAATTGCACCCAGACAATCAATCGAAGGCCGAAGAACAGTATGCAGAAGAACGGTACAGAGTGCAAGGGTTAGTAGATCGAAGAAGCTCCTAACTTTAAACGATAATTTAGATTCAATATTTAGCAGTCGCGATTGGGGAAGGTCCGCTAATGAACCCTATTCCAGCAATGTTCATTATGATGCAACCTAGTTCCGTGCTTCATCTCACCATGAGAGAATTTTCGACCTTCAACCAGACGGACACCTCCATCAGCTCATTACACCGATTCGAACAAGCATACGATAGAAATAAAAATTAAAAACACACATAACGATCATTTCGCCCATCGTCTCGCAAACGTAACTCCCAGAGAAACATCATTAACAACACAGTTCACACTCGCGATAGACAAAGCAATGAGGAAAACGGATAAGTAAAGATACGAGATTGGACGGTTTGATTGTAGTAACGATGGTAGTAAAACCCTACCTTATGGAAAAGCCCTATTTCCACAAGGTCTCCCACCCCCAAAAAAAGCCGTTGAGATGAGCCAATCCGTCGCGCACGGTTTAAAGCCGGCGTGTAGCCCGGTCATGCTGACCGAAAAACCGGGTCATACGCGTACTATCGCAACCATCATCAACCTCGTTGCTATCGGACCCAAGGGGTGAGATAAGCTCGTGTGGTGAAAACTTGGTCATATTGGTCAAAATTAAGTGGGTATATATTGATTTAACCAAAGAGGGATACAATTGTGTACATTTTAACACGTTCACTCCCCTCCGAGAAAAAAACAAAACAAATTCATTGGACAAAAGAAATGAAAGCTACAAGTCGATCATGACCGAACATTTGGAGCGGACGTTTGGAAAATCAGGTGTTACGACCGGTGGGGAGGGGGCCAAAAATAAAACATTCAATTTACGACCTATCTTCTACCCGTAAACCGAGCAGTTACTAGTGCTCGAAGATGCTAATTTAATATTTAACGGTCACTATATCCCCCTTTCACACAAAAGCCATGGCTTCAATTATTAATGCATGTGAGGCAGAAACTTCCTCGGGACGCGGTACGGCTCTCATAACTTCATTAGCGTCCGATTAGGTCCGTATCGATCACATCATTTGATGGTTTGATCGCTTTATGTAAGGGCGATTTTCCACCGTTTTAGTCCGCGGTACTAGCCCTGAAAGATGAAACCACCATCATGGGCACAGTCCGGTGTGCTGCGTTTTATTTTATGTTGAAAAAAGTGAAACTTTCATGTGGACCGTATAAAGCCCCCATCACTGCTCGGCATGCACCAATTCCCGCAACAACAAAAAAACAAGTGACCATATTACCATACGATCTAACCCGACGACAATGAACCACACACGAGTGAAGGGCTGAGATGGTTCCCTAGGCAACCGCAACGCTACATTAAATTGCAAAAAACCCGATGTAAACCGATAACGACAACCGAAAATGAGAAGGAAAATACCTTCCATTCGGGGACCATAAAGACATTTGCACATAATTCTAATGGCTAAAAGCGAAACGAACCAACGGAATAGCCGTTGCATGATGGATGGGTTAATTTAACGTGACCGGATGCTGATGGTGAGGAGCTCGTTGAATGTGCCTTCGCTTGTCGATCGAATTTGCAAACTGCCATATGTAAAAACGAAAAACCCATTCAAGTTACGATCAGAAATTTTATGTGCAGAGTTTCACTTTTTATGTTTCTAACACTGCAACTAATGACGGGGGACTTTTGCCTCTGTTCAGTCCGGGGGGTAGTTTTATGCGTTAGGATAGAGTTTTTTAAATTAAACCTCCCCTTTCTCAGCTGGAAGCATTCACATATGTACGTTCATGACCTCGTTCAAATTTTATTTTTCCATTTTTCACCCCCCTTGGAGCGCCAGTTACCATTGTGCAAAAATGTTTTTTGGAAGAAAAGCTCTCTTTTAACCTCTAACCCAACAGAAAACCCCACAATTTAATTCATTTTTTCCTCCAATTTCCTCCAATTGGCCTTAGAGGAAAGGGAAAACCTGTGCATTTTCTTTTCCGTTTCCAGATGGATGTGTGTGTTTTTCCCCCTATTTTTATATGCAGATTGTGTTAAGTTTTGGGCACATTAATTTCCGATTAAAATACATCTAAAGAAGGGCAAAAGTTTCATGCAAATTAGGATGGAAAAACGGTATGCAAATCGTATCGAAAACGATGATAATCGGACATGAGTTTAATCATTCATCAACGATTTTCCCTTTCTAGATAAATGCTAACAATTTTGTGGAGGCAATTTGTGTGCCAAAAATGCATAATTTAAACGTTTTTTTATTTAAACGAAACAGGTAGCTTAAATTTCCCTTAAACTGTTCAAATTGTTACTTTAGTTCGAGGAGTTGTTTTCCTGTAATAAAAAAAAACGTGTTAAAAAGAAGTTTCTACACAATGTTCCCAACATTTACAATTTGTCCAATTAATGTAACGGACAGTTAAATTACTTCTCGACTTTCGGTAAAAATGCTCATCAGTCGTTATACAGCCATGTGAAGTCGGAAAACGTTGACACAGAAATCTCATCAGAGAATTAGTCTCGAAAAGAAGTCCCGTCACCTTTGTGGCACAAATTTATTTGTTTTGATTTGCTCATCTCCGATGAAAGACATAGAGAACAAAAAAAAAATGTATCTCCCCTGAGTAAAAAAGAAAGAAAAAGAACGAGGAGCTTATGGGAAAACGGATGCGTTGTCGTCGGAAAACAAAATGAAAGAAGACCAACCAAATAATATAAAGTCCCAATTTCAAACCAATAGCTGGCAATTCACCGAAGACGGAGTAGCTCATCCGTTCTTCTTCCGCCAGGGATCTTCCCGCTTAACTTATTAGCCGTTCCGTCCCTAATGCCGAAAACAATCGATCTGGCATCGGAACAGGAAAAGCTCTAAGCAAACCAGAAACTCGTCCAGCAAACCAGCAAATCTGAAGGCTTTCTGTTGCTTTGTTTTACAGGTTCCTTTCTCGCCCAATTTTAAATGGGTTTTATAACAGCTCGCGTGTAAAAATTCGACCAAAAACCGGCCTGGAATGCGTGACCGGTTAAAGCAAAACCGCAACAAATTAAATAGAATTTTCGTTTCCCTTCCCGAAACTAAACTTCCACTTAAATAAAGGAGAGAAAAACACCTTGCGTTCCGGGCAGTACAATAAAATCAGCTCACCGATCTTCTTCGCCAGTCTTTTACGGGACAATTATTTGTTACACGATCATGATAAAAAGAAGTTAGAAAGAGAGACGGACGGTACATTCTTCCAGCAATGCCTTGTCGGCCACGGGGGCCATTTTGCTTTCTTCTTTCTCCACTGTAACACGTAACACCACGCGTTAATCGAATTTCTTCCGGTTCTATTTTCCAAAACCGGGCGGAAAGGAAGAACCTTTCTCACATTTCTACCTTTACCCGTCGCCAGCGCACATGTAGGCGGCAAGCAAAGAGTCTTTCGTCGATTTGTGCCAGCCAGAAATTGGTTCCCGTTCTTTCGCGCACAACATCCAAAATTGGAGAAGGAAATTGGGCATAAAGAACCGAAAGGCGCATAAGAGAAATTAAAAGCCACAACGAACGACGACCCAGCCACACATTGGGAAAGGAAAAATTCCTCCAAAAAAGCTGTGTACGGGGTTTTCCAGCTTTTGTTTCATTTTTCCTGGCCCCCCGGGGGGGAGGGAAAAATAAAGCGAAAGGAGAGCAACACATGACAAAATGACGCTATAGAAGGAGTTTTACCGGTTTGTGTGCCAAGGGAAAGAAAGCATATGTGTCAGAAGAAACCAATCGAATCAATCAACTTGCCACCAGCAAACCCTCCTCCTTTCTCCAAATTCCCTCCCGAGCTGTGGAGATCGCTCTCGGGTCCCCTCGCAGCCTGATCGGAGGTTGATGATTTTAATTAACTTAGCGGATTGAAGTTTTTCGTTCCTATTTTCACCAGCCACAAGTTTCTTTCGCGAATTGTGTCTTGTGTGGTTGTGGACCCACGGTGCGGACTAATAAATCACACACGCACACCGCAACACTGGTCGGGCACCGAAGCGGAAAGAGGGTTTTTTTTCCCTGTTGGTTAGTAATGGTTTGTCTCACAGCCGCAAGAAAAAAAAGGCAATTTGTCTGCCTTTCTACATCCGTTACCTTCCGGTTGGCATAAAGTTGGGAGAAAATTGGGTCTACTAGTTCGAAGAATTTGTCACACACGCGTCTGTGTGTGTGTTAGTGTACCTGGTAGTATTGGCTATAGTTGATGTCGACGTTGTCGAGCAGATTGTCCACCGAGCGATGGTTCTTGAGCGACAGCAGCTTCTTCCCGTGCGTCAGATGCTGGTTGTCGTAGCTATGGCCACCGTTGAGATTGTTGCCGAAGTTGTTGTTGTAATGGCGCAGGGCACGCTTGCCACCGTTAGCGTGCTGGTGCGGTGCCGACGAGGTTGATTGGTTTGGACTAACCACGCGACTACCGGCACCACCGGCCAGGGACAGATTGTTACTATTTACACTGCTGTTGTTCAGCTGCTGCTGCTGCGAGGGCTTTAGATGGCCGTGCGGGGATGATGAAACCCCACCGGCCGTTGTGGTGGTGGCGGTTAGCACATTCTTTGTACGATACTTGTAGCTGTTCTCGATGATGAACCCACTCGAGCCGAAATCTTCCATCGACTTCGAGCGAGATCGGGTCGAGGCGCTTACGTTGAAAAACTGCTGCTGCTGCTGCTGTTGCTGCTGATGTTGATGGTGTTGCTGCTGCTGCTGCTGTTGGTGATGATGCTGGTGATGTTGTTGCTGCTGCGGATGATGCTGCTGGTACTGTTGCTGCTTTTGCAACCGCTGCTGAAGATAATTGTTCTGTTGCGTGGTCGAATGCCGCCTGGAGACAATTTTCGCCGATTGTTTTGGATGTGTAAGAAAAATGCGTCGTTTCAAAAATTGGGCAAACAACAGTGTCGTGTCACGCAACCCCCCCGGCCGGATAATTAAAGTAGCGCCAAATCGACAGAGTCATTATGTATGGAACGAACGGAACGGAATGGTGGTGTCTACTACTTGACACTGCGGATGCGAAATAATTTAACGCATGATTAACCCCGACAAATGGTTGGCGCAAAAGTGGCATGCAAAACGGTGCCAACTATTTTACAACTAAACGCACCAGTGGAACTTTTCAACGTAGCACAAATCATTGTGGCGCAACTGTGGAACGGCAATGTTTAGTACAGGCGTCCCCCGAGTTACGACTGTATTTGAAACCGAAAAAAGAGCTCGAAGCAGGGCGTAAGTAGAAATCGTCGTAAGTCGAGAATACATCGTTTATAACCATACGTAGAGAGTCGAAAGTTTTATTTAAATATTCTAGAGGAAAAAATAATGTAGAAATCGTTTTGAATAGTATATTAATTAAACTTCCCATTATCTATTCGATATTTCCTTAAAATATGTATCGAGAATTTATAAGTTTATTCCAACAATTTAATATTTAATTCAGTGAAGATCATGTTTTTTAACGGTTGCCGGTGAAAATTAAAAAAACTGAAAATTTGAGCAAAATAACAACTGTCAAGATCAAAATCGTCGTATCTCAAAGGGGTCGTAACTCGGGGGACGCCTGTATTTGTTAACTGTCAAACTAGTACCTCCTGGGGGGTCTTGGCTTTATCTTGGCACAAATTTCTCAACCACATTTATCTGTTCACTTGCCATTTTACCAAACAGATCATTAAAAGAAAAAGAAAAAATAAATCTTCTCACGAAACAGAAAACGAGTTTCAAAGCAAGCAACAGCGTAATTAATTAATATTTTCTCAATAAAGTAATATCGACAGCACTGATGACATCTGATGACACATTGCCTAAATCAGGTCTGCTTATGAATTATTGAATCTGTTTTCCCCCCACCATCATCTGCCGCCCTAACTAATTGACATTTTAATTGGACAAAATCTTTTCCTTTTTTGGATGTCCGTGAATCTTTTCTTTCCTTCCTCTTACTGTCATTGAAGTCTTTTTGCGTACGACCGGTGGCTACTTTCCTTTTGCCCTAGTTGGGCGCCATGCGCTAGCCCTCCGTTAGATGGCATTCTAGCCTTCTGTGCGAACGTGCCGCAACAAAAAAAAAACATGACCGGAAAAACTACGACCGGTTTTCAACCCCATTCGCTTTTCAACCGGATCACGCGCTCTTGTCCGATTTTGTTTTTTTTGTTGGTTCAATTCCGTTTGAAGGTTTTTTAGTGCAACCTAGTGCAGCTTAGCGACTAGACACCGTACCGGTGGGTTTCGTGATGCAAAACGAAACTAAAGTAGAAAAAATAAACAAAACTTAACCTTGATGATGGCAAACGGTGGACTTTAATGCAACACTCAGGAACCTTGGAAGTGGGAACAAAGTGGGTTTCGTTTGACAGTTTTAGCGCACTGGTCCGGTAAAGTGTGCCAAAATGAAATAAAGATGCTGCACCGAAGTGATCGTTGTCGATCGTTAATCATACGGTAACGCTAGCGCTAGAGAGATTAACTATCCGGAATGCAGTGGGCACATGTGGCACACAAGTCGCCACAGCCATAGAACCTACTGTCTAACGGAATTAAATTACTACAGCAACAACAAAAAATCTTCAAACATCACCTAATCGTTTGCCAGAAGACTCTTATTCAGACAGCCTGACCTGCATTCTTGTAAACGGATTCGTACCGGTTTGGAATGTGTTTAATTGCCATTTCAAAGTGGTGATGGTAGCATCCCCAAAGCATCGATGACGACACCGAGCGGAAGAAAAAAGAAAATATCTCCCGAAGATAAATGGATTGAGCTGTCCCTCCGATATGCCGCACGGGGGAAATTTCAACCTGATGTGTTTTGCATTTATGCACAGTACTAACCGGTCATTAGTAATGAGGCAACTCGACCTCCTCTCTGTCTCTCTCTCTCGAGAGTTCCTAATGACACACGATCCCGTTGTACGACACGGCAGATAATGTCCCAATCAAAACGGTCTGCCAATGATTGCAAATCCGTATCCGTTCCCTTGGGTGGACAAACAAGTAGCAAATGCCATGTTGCTGAGGAGTTCGAAACTTGTCCTCACGTGATCACAACACCACAGAAGAGACCACGAAATTCAATATCTTTTCACGTAGCTTAGGACCATAGAGCTTGGGGAGTGGTTTTTTTCTTCTCAATTTTGATCCAATTTTTTGTATAAAACCACGAACAATCAAACCTGTCACAACTTCAATATGAAGGTGATGCGATCAGGCGATTCGGGGCGCGAATGCTTAAAAACCTCGACCACATTTTGACGATGCGGAACGGGGTGAAAGTAAGGTGAATCAGTACGATGCAACGAATTGAAAATCAACAACACATGCCACATTGGTCGAAATGAAAAACCGCACCAAGATGGCTGCAGTCGGCAAAACTGTCAGATTTGAATTTTTATGCATCAAAAGCAGAGCAGCAGCAGGTCTCTCTAATCGGTCGTACCAATGACACACCGAAAGAGGGGCCCGAACGTTGATCCGTTTTGTTTTTCGCAAACGTGATCGTGAAAGTGTTTTGTTTGTTTCTTGTTGATTTCATTTCGGACCGTTCAGGTGCGAGTCAGATCCGTCTGGGCTGTCAAATTTCGTAAATTGAGAATACCCCTCAACTTGATGGATTGCTTCACGCTTCACGAGACGTGCAGAATGAACCGGAAAAAAAGGAAAGTGCACATAATTCACATTTTTTGTTATAATGACAAGCAGTGCAAACATGTTCATATAAAACTTTGGTTTTTTTGTAAAATTTGGCAATTTAATGCACTATTGGAAATTCAAAAATGCTCGAACAGGACATTAGGATTTTAAGATGTCCTAAACGTGGAGGGGAAAATATGTGTAAATAATCAACGTTTAAGGTGAGATGATTTTGAGATACAAAAAGTACAACTACCACAAATATTGGATTGAGAGTTGTTCAGGATATCAGGAAGATATATTGTTCCCGGTCCTATCGTGTGAGATATTCCCAATATTATTAAAAAAGAACACTGCATACTACGTACTCTACCAGTACATGCCGAACCAGATTTTCAAAATCTGGGAACAAAAATCTCACGTAAGGCTTTTGTCAAATCCTCCAATATTTGGAGGACGTTAAGTAGTAATGAATGTCTGAAAAAATTCTGGTCTATTGCTGCTCAGATTTTCAAGAATTTTTACCGATTTACAAAACACGACAAAACATGGCTCACGTAAGGCTTTTGTCAAATCGTCCAATATTTGGAAGACTTCAAGTAGTAACGAACGTCTGAGAAAATTCTGATCTATTGCTGCTCAGATTTTCAAGAATTTCTAGCAATTTACAAAACGTTGTTTTGAGAGTAACATTTCAATAATTTTTACTCGATTTTCTGCAACTTACTTCAAGATCTCAAGATATTTGAAAGACCTCAAGGTTTTCAAATCTGTTCACTATATGCAACAATTCGATCTCAGATCGAAAGTAACTCACAATACATCATGTCCAACATGAATTACACCGTCCAACAATGCTCTCAATATGTTCGACTAATTGTTCAATCAGTAATAGCCGGATCATAATACATCACATGATACTTGCTACCACGCTCAATCGAACATCACTAAGCTAACAGAAAGAAATGCTCCAATAGCAACAGTTGTAAAGGAAACATAATTTCCGTTGATTAAACTACACCGAAGAATCCCACAGCTGCGTGTTCCAGCTTTTCGTTTACCATCCCAACCCCGAGGACATCCTCCGCCCCCCAGGGGGTTGGTGGTGTACAATTCCATTCCGTTCCTTCCATACATCCGCGATTTCTGCACAACTCCCTCGGTTTTATACCTCATCCGTCGAACAACCTCCATGTTGCTATCACTGTCAACGATCGCCGTCATGCCGGCGATGTTTTTCACCTTCCGTGCGGCAATGTTGTTTACCACGTAGTTGTTATTGTAGTCATAACCCGCCCCGGACGATGCGGCCAGCGAGGAGGATTTAACGTTCAGGAAAAAGTCACTGTTCTGGCGCTTCAGGGCACCGGGCGGTGCGTACAGATATCGGGGCTGTCCACCACCGACACTTCCACCGTAGATACTTCCGGCGGAACTACCGACACCGGCCCGCATACCACCGCCCGCACCCAAATCGGACAGCCCGCCGGACATCCAGCGCGATTTGCCACCGGGCATAGACAGCATGGTGGAACCGCTGGCACCACCACCCGGTACGCCACCTCCTCCACCGCCACCGCCCGGTATGCCGTAGTTGTATGTTGGGGGCCACGGCCGTAACCGTCGATCGGAGTAACGCTTCTCCGTCAGCGCGTTCACCGGAAGGGCCCGATCGTAACGTGTCATCGGGGCGGGTACGACGGCCGATGCCGACGATGTGGTAGTAGCCGCCGTCAGTACCATTGCGACAAATGCGTCTCCACCGGCGAGAAAAAAACCCGGAACCACAAGCTCCTCTAACCGTCTAAAGCGAAAGATCGTTCACTTTCGCCCGGTGAACGAGCGGCCACGGTTTTCCTAAACACTAAATTCTCGAATATTGCACTACACCTGCTGCACGGGTGATACGGATTCTTTTATGTATATGCACTAATCACACACATACACACTCACTTAAGATCAACATACACCAAAATATGTCGCCATTTCTAAGGGGTTGTTTGTTGTGGCGAAAGTGTTGTTGTTCACTCTAAAAATTTTGCATTCATTCGATAATTACTATCGACTATGAATCAATCACAATCACTAGGGAAAAAGATTTTGAAGATGGATGAAAAATGAATTTAAAAAAAAATAATAAAAATCATTTGAATTGATCACGATTTGGATTGATGTGCTTTCACTGTACGTTTGCTCCAGTTAAGTTTGCTCCACAAGTGCTGTAAAACTTCTTGTCACATTTTCAAAAGACTTCACTCGACCAAAAAAAAAGTACGATCATAAATCCACATACCGATTGACCCACTAACAAATTAGTGGATTTTTTTTCGCCAAAAATCGCACACACACACACAATTACATTCCGATTCAATTGCTTCATAAAATAAAACTGTGCAATACCTCTCTTCACTTACACACCATACACGGCTAACGCGCACACAAACGATACCCCTCGATCGTAGCTTCTTATCTTATCATTTGCAATACAATTTTCCCCAAAAAAAAAACGCAACGCACATTTTTTCATTCCAGCTACAGCAAACTACACTTCTTCTTTCCCCCTTTTTTCCGTTTTTTTTTTTGTTGAACTTATTTGAAACTCGTGCCCGAAGCTTTTGATGTCTGCTTTCGAGCGTGATTTACGATGACGGTGAAGCTGACGCGCACTATCTCACAAACGGCGGTGGCGAAATAATGAAGATCACAAGCACTATAGCAGAGCGACTCGACTAATTTTGCGGCATGACCACCATCACCAGCCGAAACCGAGCCGAAAACAACGAGCTTCGAAACGAGGACGAGACGCGCGGTGTTGTAACGAATGCAGGAATTTCCAATTTTTTCCACCAAAAACCGACAGCAACAACAACAAAAAATGTTCCCCAAAAATGCACACTTGTGTGTAAAGTAGTCTAGTCCTCTCTCTCACTTTAGTAGTCTAGTCTCTAGGGGTGGAGGATATAAAAATATAAAACATAAACTAATACACCACCGCGGATCGAGGTGACCGGGTACATTATAGGATGGGTTGACCATCATCATTGTTTGCAAGCTTGTGTGTATCTCAACCCCCCTCCTAATAAAATGGCTCCCAACGGATGAGGTGAGAAAAAAAAGCCAGATCACTCATCAAAAACTTCACTCTCTTTATGTTTGTCTTCCCTTTCCCAAGAAAAAAAAGGGCAGAGCAAGTTAGGGAAGGTTGCTTTTTTCTTCGCCATTTGGGCATGCAACACCGGCATGCTAACGCTAACCAGTACCAGGTTGGGAAGTTGCGATCAAGCTCGATCACCTCCTCATCCTCCCTGAGGAATGAGCAACTTCACCCCTTCATCAGAGGGTCGAGAGTAGTGAGCGACGGCGGCGGGGAAAGAAAAGCAACCAGCAGGAACGCGCTCCACGGCACAAACGGTGAAAAACGGAACAGAGCGCGATGTAACTGTAACGTCACGGCGTGCTCTTGTGCTACTTCTGCTATGCTCTAGCTCCGCTAGCCTTGCCCCGTACGGAAGACGAGCGCGTGTGTGTGTGGGGAAGACCTCATTCTTGCAAGGCAGAAAACTTCTGCCTTCCCATGCCCGAACGAAAGGAGAGAAGGTGAATAATTAATCCAAACAAAGTAATCTTCAGTTCGGGAAGGCATTTTCCAATTCAAGACGATTTTTAATACGATCGTGGTGAAGATGTAGTATTTCGGGGACGAGAGACAGTATCTTGCAATCCCATAATCAATGTGTTTTGACGAACAGTTATGCAGGGGGAGTCGTCACGGCAACCTGTTTTGTGGTCTTTTTGTGATCTGGCCGTGCCCGTACTACACACTCTCAAGCAGGCAGAATTCACACCCGAAAACCCCTCCACATCCAGTAGAGTTCCCGTTGAAGCACGCTGAAGATCCGAACAACCCGATTGGCATAGATATTGTGTGTGAGCTCGAAGTTGCTGTGGAGAATGTACATATATTCTTCACGTATCTCTTTCACTTAAGAATTGTGTTCGAGATCCGCTCGCATCTGATCCGCAATTTGAGGAAGTTCTTCGTTACTTCGTTTGTTGCCCACTAATAGGGAGAAGAAGAACGGAAGGTTCGCTTCAACCCTCTGTGTTGGTGGTTAAGTGTTGTTGTTGTTGTTATGTGTTTATTCCACCTTTCACCGAAAATTGTTCTCGGGAGTTCTTTTTTTATTGGCTTCCTCCACAACCGCGTGTTTGCCAATCGATACTAGAACAACCTGTTGCGCCTGGTGTGCGCTTCAAGCCTTCATTTAGCATTCACAGAAGAGATCACACGAAGATCGCATGAAAGGAGATCGCAATTTACACTATTCTTATGCTATCGTAGTGCGGTAATTTGGGCCACTTGTGAACACAATGAAGTACAGACGCGCGTACAAGTATGATCACACTTTTCGCCACTTTTCGCACCAGCATCAGGAGAGCAAAATGAGTAACGACGTACAGTGAAATTTGCTTTAAAACTGCTTCCCAAAACGGTACACACGGTGTGTAAAAGACAGAGCACCCCGAAAGCACAGACGGGCGCGCGCGTTTATACAACTGGCACCATGCTCTACCGAAAGCCGTCCGATACGCGTGAGAGCTAGCTGGGAACTGAGCATCGGACCGACTAGATCCCTCTGGCTGGCGGAACGCGAACCTCTCTCCCCGCCGTGGTTGCGTTGCCCTTCCCTTCGAAAACCACCCCTAGGAGGTGGTGTGGACTTGATTTTTCCAACACGCACCACCCCTCCACCCCTCCCCCTTTGGCATCGGCTTCTCTTCGTTTGTGGTTGAAAAACGAAATCAAACAAGCCACGAGCCGTGGAATCAACCGAGGCCAACAAGCGAACAGGAGGTTGTGTTGGGTGAGTTTTTCTTCGATTTTTTTTCGCCATTTGGCTACAATAATGGTATCATCACCTTGACGGGGGAGGGGGTGGGGGGGAGGGAGGGGGGGGGTTACCAACAGGTTGCCCGATACAACTCTCCTCGTGATGATTAGGTTGGGGAGCTCTTTTATTAGCAGATCCACGATGCAACAACAGCTGCTGCTCTCGGGAAACTGCAAAACTGGATCTCTTTCTGCTTAATTTTTTTTTCTCTCTCCCCCAATGAGGGAAAAGCGGAAATGGCTCTACGCATTCTGGTCTCTCGCTGGTTCTCGCGCATTTGATCGCAAGTGATCCAATGTAGATCATGTACGGCAGTGGAAATGTGAGGACAAGGGTTAAGGGGTTTAGAATTTGTTGCTATTCGTGTACGTATGACCGACGTTTAGCTATTATTTGAATCAATTAAGAGTTTTACTTTTCATTCTACTTTCGCAGACGCACATTCCGGTTTATTATGGTGGAAAATAGAAAGTTCTTATTCTATTTATTAGAATGTTAATTTATATAAAAAAGGGTCTGCTTGCTGAAGCATTTCGTGAGTAGTTTTTGTTTTGTGGTTTTTGTTTATATTTTTAATCAGAAAATAAAACGTAAAAAAGTATACAAACAGTAAAAAAGTAAACTAAAAGTAAAAAATACAAAAAGTAAAAAATAAAAGAGTAACAAATAAAAACAGTAAAAAATAAAAAAATTAAAAGAAGAAAAATATAGAAAATAAAATATATAACATATAGAGTTCTAGAAAGTTTTACATCGCTTCCGTAATAATGTTTTCTCCTCCCAGGCCATATGGCACATTACACTAACGTAATCCATTTTTGCTCCTTTCCCGCCCATTCACAGCGAAAGTACTCGCTCCCATCGGGGCTATCGGTTCGCTTGTTTGCAATCTTATTATCGATTGCTTTTAAAAAATCTGTATCACTTTCTAAAACGAATACTTGTGTGCTGGTGGTACTGCTGCACCCAGCAAAGTGGAGTGGAAGAAAACTAAAAAACATTATGCTCCGATTTTCATCAATGAACTCCTTTTTTTTCTTGCTTCGCACTCTCGCAACAGTAGATGGAACTTCCCAAATCACGCATAATTACTTACTTACACCCACACAGACAGAGGTTCTATGGTATCTTTTTTTTTTTTTTACTTCCAATCTCTGTACACTTGCTCTTCCCAACGGAGCGATATTATAGAAAGAGTGAAGAAAAAAATCATATAAATTACCGCGACATGGCGAACGGCGGTAGGTACGACCTGGCACATAATGAGCCGGATGAACAATAGATTAGTTGCAGTTATCAAAGTTAATTAATTATTTTCTAACAAAATTTCGAGAAGGAGAAAAAAACGGTCAAATCGAACCGTAATAGCGCGTCCCAGACTCGAGAAATTAGGCATTACTAGATAGAAATTTGTTGCCGCGCTCGAACGAACCGTTTTCTGCGGTGCGTGCTTGTCTGCGCGGACGACATACAACACTACGCACACTACGCACATATGCTCCGTACCCAAAATGATCGCGCTACAAACCGATAAAATATGTAAATGATGTTGCTCGCTGTTGGCTCGCGTTTCCCTCGTGATAGTGGGAAGCAGTTTTTCTTCCTTTATTTTTCTTCTTCGGTTGGGGGTGAATTTAAATGATGGCGAAGCGGGAAAGCTGGCATTACCGGAAGAAACCGTTACGACGGTTGTATCATAGCAGTTTTTTTTAATGTTGCTGCTGCCGTTGCTCCACTCACTTCTCAATTGAGGCGATGTAATACTAAAATTTCAGTTTCGTTCACTTTCCAAGAAAAAACAACAAAAAAATGCACCCAAAAATTTGCAATCGAAACCGGACACTTTGCGTATTGAAAACGGAAGGATCGCTTAAAGTTTTTCTTCGCCTTTTTTTTTTGTTCGGTGAATACTTTAATGCGTTTTGAATGGATATACAACAAAATGCTGCTTTTGTTGCCGCCTTTTCTGATGAGGACGCACTTCTTGCTCGTTGAACAAACTCCAACTTTTGTTAAGCGTTTTGTTGCTTTCCATGGAATGTAGGAAGCAAAAACAAAACGCTGAGCGAGGCGAGCCGTTTTTTTTTTGTTTATTGAATGTTGTGAAAATGTTAAAAGAGTAATAATAAAATCATACTCAACGCTGTAATGCAGCGAATGCAGCCAANTTCCCGCCCATTCACAGCGAAAGTACTCGCTCCCATCGGGGCTATCGGTTCGCTTGTTTGCAATCTTATTATCGATTGCTTTTAAAAAATCTGTATCACTTTCTAAAACGAATACTTGTGTGCTGGTGGTACTGCTGCACCCAGCAAAGTGGAGTGGAAGAAAACTAAAAAAAACATTATGCTCCGATTTTCATCAATGAACTCCTTTTTTTTCTTGCTTCGCACTCTCGCAACAGTAGATGGAACTTCCCAAATCACGCATAATTACTTACTTACACCCACACAGACAGAGGTTCTATGGTATCTGTTTTTTTTTTAACTTCCAATCTCTGTACACTCGCTCTTCCCAACGGAGCGATATTGTAGAAGAGTGAAGAAAAAAATCATATAAATTACCGCGACATGGCGAACGGCGGTAGGTACGACCTGGCACATAATGAGCCGGATGAACAATAGATTAGTTGCAGTTATCAAAGTTAATTAATTATTTTCTAACAAAATTTCGAGAAGGAGAAAAAAAACGGTCAAATCGAACCGTAATAGCGCGTCCCAGACTCGAGAAATTAGGCATTACTAGATAGAAATTTGTTGCCGCGCTCGAACGAACCGTTTTCTGCGGTGCGTGCTTGTCTGCGCGGAGGACATACAACACTACGCACACTACGCACATATGCTCCGTACCCAAAATGATCGCGCTACAAACCGATAAAATATGTAAATGATGCTGCTCGCTGTTGGCTCGCGTTTCCCTCGTGATAGTGGGAAGCAGTTTTTCTTCCTTCATTTTTCTTCTTCGGTTGGGGGTGAATTTAAATGATGCCGAAGCGGGAAAGCTGGCATTACCGGAAGAAACCGTTACGACGGTTGTATCATAGCAGTTTTTTTTAATGTTGCTGCTGCCGTTGCTCCACTCACTTCTCAATTGTGGCGATGTAATACTAAAATTTCGGTTTCGTTCACTTTCCAAGGAAAAACACAAAAACAACAAAAAATGCACCCAAAAATTTGCAATCGAAACCGGACACTTTGCGTATTGAAAACGGAAGGATCGCTTAAAGTTTTTCTTCGCCTTTTTTTTTGTTCGGTGAATACTTTAATGCGTTTTGAATGGATATACAACAAAATGCTGCTTTTGTTGCCGCCTTTTCTGATGAGGACGCACTTCTTGCTCGTTGAACAAACTCCAACTTTTGTTAAGCGTTTTGTTGCTTTCCATGGAATGTAGGAAGCAAAAACAAAACGCTGAGCGTGGTGAGCCGTTTTTTTTTTGTTTATTGAATGTTGTGAAAATGTTAAAAGAGTAATAATAAAATCATACTCAACGGTGTAATGCAGCGAATGCAGCCAAAGCACCGATCATCATCGATTGATGAGCATTATGCAATGCAAATAGCATTGAAGCTCATCATCATCATCCGTAAGCGAAATTCAATCGTGTTTCATTGAGTGGAAGCATAAACATCAACTGGGAAAATGAGGGAGAGCGAGAAAAAACGGTAGGCCGATGGTAAACGAATGAAAACAACCCACACACACCCCATCGTGAACAATCAGCATCCGTTCTGTCGGATGAACAGTTATACATCGATTCGATCGAACTGATAATCGAGATAACGATCGATTGATTGTGTGATTAAGCAGTGTACAAATAAGCAAAACTAACGCACAAGGGTTCTAGGCGTACCGTTCTAGAGGAAAAACTTCAACGCCGCCAAGAGGCCGTCCGATTCGATACACTATTTTCTTCCACTAGTTCACATCCCGTACACCCCGTAAGCTTTGAATCGAGGTCAGGAATAACTATAAAACTAAAGAAAACACTAACCACACTTGAGTGGAAATTCCTTTCCCGGTCCGCGCACACACCGTTGAGAAAAGAAGGTTCAGAAAATCACACACACAAAAAAAAACTAACAATTCAAGCGCCTAACATCATCATAAAGGGTAATCTTTGTTTTGTGGTGAGCGGTGATCGTATTATGGTTTCCGATTTGCTAAATCCTGCTCGGATTGTTTTCCCCATTCGAGCTATATTCCAATCACTGTTCGATCATTCAATCGGGAACGAATATTTAGGGGTCGGTTTTCCGATTTTCTTTCGATTTGATTTTTGTCGCAACCAGTGAAGCAAGAAGATTTATCACAAAACTTTTACCCCAAAATATAAGCCACCCACCATTAGCAACAAATCGAATGAAAAACAGCGCAAACAACGTAAATACGTTCGCTACTGTACACATCCCGTACCGCCACCCACCTACAGTATTTTTCTCATCATTTTCCAATTGGAAAAGTCAATTAAAAAGATGAATAATCTCTTCCCTTCGAAATTAGACAATGCCCATTGGCACTAGGTGTGCAAGGAAAGCTAGCAATGTTGGTGGGTTTAAATAGACAACAAAACGCGATTGTCGGGGTGAGGATGGAAAAAACGGGGTAAAAGCTACACCAAATTAGATCGGTTTATCCAACCAACCTGAACGTTAGCCTCTAGCAGTCGATCGAGGGAAAGAAAAGAGAAAAAAGGCCGCCACACAGCAGCTAAAATTTTGTCTCTCCAGACACCTTACCAGATTACCAGAGCACCGGAGGGTTTGGAACGTGAAAATTTTCGCTTTCACTCGGAAAATGCTACCCCACGACCCTTCTTAAATGCTTGTGGAAAAGTGAGCAGAAAAACACCATCTTCCATGCGGTCGTAATGCGACAACAAACACGACAAAACAAAAGACTTGCGTGCTCAGGGTAAAGCGACGAACCCCCGCCCGGGGGCTCGCAGAGGTGAATAGATCAGGTACGAAATTATGATGCCGTGTAAGGTCATTTATTCACGCGGAATTATCTTCTTGTCCACTGCTTCATCGTACGGATAATATCTAAGCTTTATTATCCATCCATGCGTTCGGACCAGCCTGCATACAAATTTTTTGACCTTTCTCACTCGTCTGGGTTTTCTCGATTCCTCCACTACCAAGAGCACTTTCTCCTTATGGTAGATGACGGGGTTTAACAAAAAAAAGAGGAGTGTCACCACTGACACAACCGGAGCACTTGAGATTTGAAGTTTTGGAGGGCTAAAGCGGGGGGTTTAACACTAATGCTTCGGCGGCACAACATTGTTATAATAGTGGTAATCACTCTGACAACATTTTGCACCAACGTTCACACTTCTTTCGGCAACCCCCCTTGTGGAAGCATTTGCGTTTTCCCATTTCCCGTCACTCTTCTCCTCACATTAAATTGTTGGAAACAAAAAAAAATAGATCATCCTAATGTTAGAAAATCAAAATAAAGCGCTCCCGCGACTGACAGTGGCCAGTAGGTAGTCGTAAAATGATTAAGATATGTTCCTTCTAGCAGCACACACAGGCACGATTGGCCGACAAATGGATCGTTCGTTTGTGGTTTCATTTCCGTACGCACGGCAATTGCTGAACGTCGTGACCATGATGATTGATTGATCTGTCCGCCTGCCTTTTTTTATTGCTATTATATCTTCGATCGCTGCGTGAAAGTTTACCATCAACACGACACGAGAATGAAGACATTTTGTCCCGAAATGATCACGAGCGTGTTGAGTTTTATTGATCAAAAAATAAAACATTCGCTTTAGTAGGGTTTTAAAGAAGCTTTTAGCTGGAGTAGAAAATCTCAACTCGTTCTAAAATATTTAACCTATTCTTTCTACTTTTGTTTGAGGCTCGGTTAAAACATTGAACCACATTTAAAGTCATTATTCCTGCGTATGAACTAGTTTGTACCGATCATTATTCTTTCAACGCTTGTTACATTTAATTTGACACAAAAATTGCCATCTTTTACCACAAAACCAAAACAACACCACACAATGCGATTCATCCTTGCTCTGGTAAACTAGATATTTTCAAATTGTAAAAGCATTTTTCCTTTAACCGGACGGAAGCTCGTTTCCAAAACTCGTGCTCGTGGCGCCTCAATGTCACACACAGTGAGCTTTGACTGACTCGTTGGTGGTGCTACGTTGCAATTTGATGTAATTGCTTTACCGTTACCGAGGTAACACAAAACACTGAAATACACGTTCTCATCCACGACACGAACAATGCGTTGTTTTTTTGCTTAACTTTACTGTTGAGGGTTAGGGGGGTTCTGGTACGAAAAGTCAATAGTAACCGTTATTGGCCACAGGGGCAAAAAACAGTGGATGAAAGGGGAAAGGAAAATTCGCACCACAAAACCACCACAAACGCATCACCTTTTCGCCAGATTGCCATAAATCATTTTCTCTCGGGTTGACATTGCAATTGCATCATACCGATTCCGTGCCGTTTTCCCATGCTGTTGTACCACCGTCGGGCGGGAACATCCATCCAAGCGGCCATTTTTCCGAAACCACAAAGCCGTCGAAAGAAATCGACAACCCTTTGCCGACGGGTAGTTTCGCTATGGGAAAACTAGTGAAAAGAAAAACAATGCCCAATTCCACCCAAAACCAACCCCCCACACCGAACGGTGTAGATTTCTCCCCATACTTCCCACCGTAAGTGTGCGAAAAAAAATCCAAAAGATAAGATGAACCGCTTTGATATAGTTTTTGGTAGATTAGTTCTCGCATTTTTTTCCAAAGATCTTCTTTTCTTTTCAACCCAAAAAAAACAAAAACTTCCCCCCGAGGCGTTTAGTGTTGATAAAAATTTGCCACAATTATCTCTTTTCACTTTCGCTTTTTTTTTTGCTCGTTTCGGCCGCCTGTGACCCTGTATTATCCCCTAATCAAGTTTAATCGCGCTCACCGATATTTGGGATTTGTGACTTGGCTGTTTTTGCTGCTGAAATTGCTTCAGAGGGAGCATCATTTTCTGCTTCATTGTTTTTCTCTTTTACCTAATAAATCATATTCGCACAGCCTTTACAAAGCGGAAAAAATCACTTTCACAAAAGTAATGACGGTTTGATAAATGTGTCTTGTTTGCAACAAGATCGCTAAAGAAGCCAACAACAACAAAAAAGGGAAAACGCCATGATGGATTGATGAGGCTTATGTCATCGAAACTGTCCTTCGCTTTTTTTTTGTTTTTTTTTTTTGGCTTTTCGACGGATGTTAAGTAAAATTGTCATCTGTTGACGAAAAGCACCCTCATCCCACTTGATGCATTTTCACAGTTGGGGGCCGCCGACGACAGTGGCAGTAGGTTGAAGGCTAACCTTCTCTCACTTTCCCAACGGAGCGCGCACCGGTGGCCGCACCGGTGGTAATAAAAATAATTCCACTCACTAAACGCGTGAGAACGGTCCAACGTTGCACGTTCCACGTTAACGAAACCATTTTGTCACATCGGTTTTTATTGTTTTACCGCTTTATTTAGTGTGAGACACATTAGATATGGATCGGCGGAGGTTTTTTTTTTTTTGGTAGTGTCCCTTAACATTGCTCTCACTTTATCAAACCCGTCATCAACCCGTCCTGTCCAAATCGTAACCATCAACCAAGAGTAATTACGCCTAATTGAAAGAGTTTCAGCTTTACAACGTTTGAAGAAGACAAAAAAACACAAGAAAAGTTAGCTTCACAACTGTCATAATTGTTATTTTGACGCAAGCATTAGGAAAATAGAAACAAGATCGTGCTGCGATCACATTTCAAAATCTGACAGCAGCGTCTGGAAGCAAGTAGCTTTCACTGGTTCTTTTCCTTTAACCTCAAACCCGCAAAAGCTTACTCTTTACTGCCCAACAACAACAGCAAAAAAACCTCCATGGCGCCCAAAATTATGAAATTTAAATTAGATTACCATCGACGATCGGCTTCTTCTGTCGGTGTTTGTACCACACAGTAATGGTGCACCGCCGTTGCGAACCTTGGGTCGAATCCCATCTTTTCCTCTTTTCCCAAAAAACCGATCCTCATCAGCATGGTCATGTATTGAAAATCAAATCAATACAACCCGGCAGGGGGGGCGGTTCAAATGGAAATTAATAACGAATCTATACCACACCACGCAGAGCTAAAAAAAGATTCTTCTTGATCGCAGGAAACCTAAAGGCAACAACCGTAACAACCGCACACGCTGCAACTCGTCTCAACTCGTGGAAAAAGGTTGTTGATGCGATGGCCACATGGTCACTGCACGCACCGGATACCTCTCTAGAAACCCGGGTTTTCACAGTGCGAACAAATGTGATTACCGATTTAGTTTCTTCGTTTCATCTTTACCTTCTAATAATTTTACCAAAGGGAAGGTGTTCTTGTGTGTGGGTGTGTCTGTTGTAATGATGCAATTATTCTTTTCCAAAAAAAAAACCAGAAAGATACACGTGTTCGCCCTGTTGAATGGTTTGGTAATTTCATAAATCGAATAACTATAAGGTGTTTGGCAATAATTCTTTAAGTACAATAACTAAGCAGCACCGCTGAGATGCACCAACTATTTTCCTTTTCCTCTTTTTTTTCTGGGTTTGTTTTCCTCTTTCTTTTTACCTGTTCAAGCAGTTGCACAGCCAAAGGTTTCAACCGAACGTTCTTAGTGGTACTGTATGTAGAGGAATTTATCCAACAGAGGGTGTGCGTTTTTTTTAATGATCGCACATATTGCACAGTTTGGTTGCACGTGTTCCACCTTGGTTAGTCGTTTTTTTGTTGCGCGTGAAGGAAAAATCGCACGAGCCATACGTTTGAAGTTGGTGGAATGTAAATTTCCATTCCTTGCTGTTTTTTTTTTAGCTATCTGGTCTATTTTCCTCCCATCCCGATTGCGTTGTAGGTGTAACGCTTAACATCCTCTCTATCATTACCTTCCTTCCCTTTCCCGGTACGGGCCCTGTTGTACCGTGATGGATTGACCTTACATGCACTTACTTGGGCAACTTCATTAGACGAAAAGAATGCTCCTTTGCTTACCTGCAAATAGATAAAAAAAGACAAACATTTTAACGAACGCATTTTTTTTGGGGTAGTGCAACCGAAACCCGAAAATAGATGGAATAGTAGATCGTCCAAATTAAAGCCCATCCCATTTGGGCCGCCCATTAACGGTGTGTGCGGTAATAGGCCATAGTTTGCACACTCGCGCGTATGATATTTGCTAACTTCACACACGCATAATACACGCTGAACACCCACCACACGCTGAAACAAAAACAGAAATGTGAAGCAAACAGCAGAAAGAAAAAAACAAAATAACCAAAAGTCCCATCCACAAGCCCGAAATAAACGTATCACGCTCGCTTGGATAACTAGGTGTCAAAAAGTATGATTGTCAAATTATTTGCCAACCCTTGCTCATCACGCCCGTCCAACCCGGTGGCCACCGTTGATCACTGATCGACCAAATTTTCCTCCTAAAAAAAAAGTGAATAAACCGGCGGGCCACCTAAAACAACAACGAAAAAAGCCCGCCTCTCATACGAAAATGATGCTGATCAGGTAATGGGTGTGAAGGTGCGATGATCACCGGTCGGTTTTGTGAAGGCTTTTTCCATCATTTCTTTTTTGCCATCGCAAAACCGCACCCCCCAATCACTCCGGTAGCTTTTTCTTGATGTTATGTCATTCCCTACATTCAAGGGTTTTTGTTTTTCACGTTACTACCAAACGTTGAGATCTTTCTCGGGTGTTTTTTTCTCTCTCTTTCGGTAGCTTTTCTTTTCGTAAGTTTTGTTACGAAATCAACGAGTTAGTTAGTAAAGGGGGAGAGGGAAATTATGATCTGAGCCTCCCGAGCCCTTTTGTGACACAAGCAACATTTATTAGCCAACTGTTTATGAGCTTCAACTTCGGCCTATTGCCACGATACACGGCACATACTTTTCGTTCCATCCGGTGTCGATGGCTGTGTTTGTTTCCTGCTAACACAGCCGTGACAAATTTTTACTGTCGCAATCCCAAAAAAAAAAACCTAACAAAAGAGTCAAATGGTTGACCTCCGAGGGCGAGTGCCCTGTTTTTCCGGGCTGCATAATCCGTCGGGCAGAGGTTTGACTTTACGTTAGGCAAATTAGAGCTTACACCTTTTTTAATTTTTGGGAGAAGGGAAAGTTGAAACAAATGCCCGATAAATGCTTACTATTTTCGATTGTAGTCCCCATACTTGTTAGCCTTAACGCCCCCTCCACCCTTTAGGCGTGATTCATTTAAAAGGAATTTAGCGAGGCATTGCTAATTAGCGCTCGTTAACGTATTATCTGTTCCGGTTCGATAGGGCCGCAATGCGTAGAAATGAGAAGATGAAAAACCTAATGCCAGATCGGATTAATTCACACGGAAAATGCAGCATTGCTAGTAAGCGGATGGTGAAACATGTGTTAGATAAATGTGCCTAAACCAAACACCAAAAAAAGTGGAGCAAATACATAATTTCTGGTGCATTTCGCTTTGGCTCATTATATTTTTAAAAAAAAGTCACCCCTAATCAAGCTGTTTTTTGTCATACGAATTAAAAGTTAAAGGGACGATCCTCAGTTTCAGTTAGTCAAGCGAAACATTACGTAAGGTGCCATATCTGTCTAATGATGGTAGTAATACTAAACAAAACTTAGAAATGATACCTTAGCCACTAAAACTACAACCCTGGACAGATTTGAACGATTGCATACAACTTGTGCACAATCTTCCGTGCAAGTTTAAATCGTATGAAACTGCCACGATCAGAGGCAACGCAACAAACAACTCATGTAACGCAACAGTAAAACAGTCACATGACGCGTGTAGTAAACCCTAAACAGTACTGAATTGTACTTAACTAATTTCGTCAAGAAAAAAAAAATTAAAAAAATAAACCTACTAAAGATGTCTATAACAGCGTAGCAATAAATTTAGTCAATAGTTCACTTATGGAACAGCTTTAAAGCTAACATGAGCTTCGCTTGTTAACACAACGGTTCGGACCAGCTGCGTTGGCTTATTGCGTTGCATTCGCCACGTATTTTGCACTAATTAATTTTACATGAGTTCTCGAACGCTGTTGGGGCGTTGTCAACCCAACCACAATACTTTGGTCCCTCCATATGTAACAACACGCCCCCTCGGGATCATGCTCTTCTGCATTCTGCACCAGCAAAAAGGCAGTGGATTATGATCGTGGGAGGACGATTATTTCCAACAAGATCAACAAAATCAACATTTCATTCAAAACGCACACGGACGAGCGTAATATAAAGCGCGAGGCTGTGCATTCATCATGTCCAGGTGATCCGGGTGACGAGCAAAACGGTTAGAGAGCTGTTTGGTTTTGCCCTTCCCCCTGNATTATTTCCAACAAGATCAACAAAATCAACATTTCATTCAAAACGCACACGGACGAGCGTAATATAAAGCGCGAGGCTGTGCATTCATCATGTCCAGGTGATCCGGGTGACGAGCAAAACGGTTAGAGAGCTGTTTGGTTTTGCCCTTCCCCCTTGCCGGCAACAAGAAGTCAACATTCCGGGCACGATTCGTGTTAGTGGTCGCGGTGACAAACTGACTTTTAATGAATTGCCTTCCTGTGGTGGTACGTACAAATAGGCGGGAGATGATCATCCCGGTCCGATGTGTGGATCGTAAATACCCGACACGAATGGCATCGATGAGTGAAGAAACGGTTTTGATGGTAAGAATTGAGTCAGAGTGCCCGGCGAATTGACACGATTTCTATCGGCGCGCACTGTAGTAGTGTCACCCGGCTACGCTGGTCAACGATTGGTGACGTTGGTGACATGTTTTTTGACGGAGGACACAAGATGTCGATGACATGTGTTTCCAACTTTAGGCCCCGGGACGTATATGGGCAGGGTTGAGCAATCAAAATACATTGCTGGAGGATGTAAGGTAAGCTCGAGCAATTTATCAACAACGATCGAACAGCGTTGTATCTCATGCTTTGTATCCGACAACCTACCAATTCTGATCAGTTCGTTGAAGTAATTTATTTTTTCAAATTATATGCAAATAAATTGTTTCTCCTTATCAAGGGAAGTTAAACTTCGATCGATGACGGAACCAATTAATAAGTCTAATAACGTTTTCTAGCTTAAAATTAAATAACATCCCCATAAACGTGCATTTGACCCAACTCCAAGGAGCGTCTGCAAAGTCGGCGTCACATGTTAAATTTCACACCTGCCGTTGGAACTTTCCACCAACGACTACTACTACTACTACTACTACTACTCGCGAGTGTCAAATATTGATCCTCCGATTCCTAAAACGGCGGTTGGTGTTTTTCTTTCCACCTGTCAATGTTTTGGCACGGATCATCAAATGGAACCTCATAAAATTCAGCTCGTAATCAAGAAATAACGAGACGATTTTTTTTGTTGGTTTGTTTGTCAGTTCACCATACTTAAATTATTGGATCCATTTTAATAGAGGCGCTCCTGTGGACAGACTCCAGCAGCGAGCGCGATAAAACACTTCTCAACTGCACGTCAAACGGTCGCGAATTGTTTTACGACAAGACGCCACCGAAACCGAGCGAGACGGGGGGAAACAAAAAACAACATAATACAATCTGTGTCTTGCTGGGATTTTAATGACTACTATCGTCTCTTTCTATCAACAGGACAGGCGGTACGGAACACATCTTACAGTCCACATCCGCGTGAAACCATTTACCATAGAAGGCAAGAACTAGAATACGTTCTTTGGATTATCGAGCCGCACGGTACGGTGACCAACTCCCCTCCCAAAAACGTAACGCTCACCCATAGCTTACGCGCGACGAACCAGTTTCATCAAAAACGTTACACTGCTTACAACGCGACGTCGTTGTGGCCTGTGCGAAGGCCACAACAACGGCAGCAGCATCACGAACACATAAAATCACAATATTTTGCCGGACCATTTTCGGCGCGGCTGGCCAACAAACCACTCTCCTTTCTAAGCATTCTACACACTTGCCAAGCGACAATAGACCCGCGGCGACGGCGTAGCGTGAATTCGTCGTACATGGTGCTGACGGCGTTAATAGGTCAACGGAGTTGGATCTTCCACGTACAAGACAAAATCTTCCAGCGCCAACCAGACATTCGCTGGACACTCGGGTTCAGGATTTTGTACAAGATTTTGCTCTTCGCCATACGAAGATCCCTTTGGAGGTATCGTAATGCGTTCGAGACAAGTTCCACCAGTAAGGACTGTTATCCATCCACGTATACGGAGGCAAGGAGGCAAGCTTTCGATCCATCATCTTCGTTATGTTCAGGGGATCCATTGAACTCGAACCGTGTAAGGGAACGGCACATCGTTTAGGCACACTGACGGTACACAAAGCGTAGCGACGACAATGACGAACAGTCAAGCTGGACAGAGAGTCGTCAAAACGTAAACCCGAGCGTGTGGGTGATGCCAAGCTCCTTGCGTAACGAACCGGACGGCTTTCCTGAAGGAGTGTCTTGGTAAATAAATTTCAAAACAAAGCATGTTCAATGAACTCTCAGCGAGCGGATTGGCACGTTTGCCAAAAACAGTCATGGAAATGGAATGAGTACGGTTTTGTGTCATAATATCGAAACGGGATGAATCATTCTTCAAGCCAGAATGCCTTAAAAGCAAGCGCTAAAACTATGCTTTTGACGATCGTGCAAAAATTGCAAAGCGTAGCGACTCTGTAACGTGATCACTTGCGGGTGAATGATACCACTGGGAAGGAATGAACGTAACATCAATGCCCATGATCAAATGAACCTGCCCAGGTAAGTTGAGATCCGCTCCAGGCACAGCACGTTTGACGTTTCCCATCCACTGACAGCTGGATCTTTAACACACTGATCACGTTCCAACTCCCTGTCTCGAGAGGGTGCACAAGAAATTATCGCAGGAAGTGTTATATTACATACCGGTTACCAGTTACATGTAAATTGTGGGTATGTGTGTGTGTATTTGAATTGGGGGTGGCATAACGGGACCGGTAACAAAACACAATTTGCATTCTTATCTTCCTTCGTCATCATCGTCCAAACAATCCAACTGCTAACCACTAGGCGGGTAAGGCCTTTAATCATCAGTACTCTGCAAACGACATTTGCCCGCTCTACCAACCTTAAACCCCACCGACAGTCCATCACCAACAGTGCGATGTGGTTCGAAAATCAGCTGAACAATCTACACCTACACGAGCGTTTTGATTTCTGAAAAGATTTCTGTCCATTTGGGCAGCTCTCCACCATGGCGTCACTTTCAATTGGTAGCATGCAGCAAAGAGTGACATGCTTTGAGATCAATTGTTGCCAATCGTGCTAAACGGCAACAATAGTATATGGTACATTCTGTTTGGCATGCATGATTCAGCGCAAATAAATTGTCATGTCGTTCTCACAACCTTCTTACAAGAACCTTCTCCAAAAACTCACAGAATATCTTTGTCTCGACGCTCCATGATGGAAGTGATATTTACAGAAACAATTTACACGCACACACACACACACCAGGTTCTGAGCAAGGTAAACAGGAACCCCGAAACGTTTAACTGCACGATCGAGTCCGCCTCATATTCATCAGTGGTGCGGTTTCAGCAATAATAAAAACCCATAAAATTATCCCACGCATCTGGCGCCACATCGTCACAGCGGAACCAATCAATCTGCTGCACCGATCCTTCCGTCTACTTTGGTCGCTACCACACAGATCGTCCAAATACGCGAAGAACTATCGAACCATTCTTCGACGTCAATCTGGCCGAACGACCCCGGCGCCATGTTCGAGAGCTCTCACTCGGCATGTTGCCTCAAGGAGCATTACCATTTCTATCACAATTACCCTCGTGTGCTGTAATACAAAGCGAGTCTGTACCAACGATCGTAACGCGACGATCAGACATGATCGTTACAGTGCTATTTTGTCACTGATTTCTGCACATGCCTCTCGCAGGGGTTAATTACTACGGCTTTCACCGGATCATTACCGGATCAAGATCTCCGAGGATGACCTTCACGGTTGGCGATTAAGACGAGACCCGGTGAAGGACTACCGCATACAATGAGCGTTACGCTGTACCAACCAAACGCACAATTGCCGCTCGTGTAAGTGATCAAACTGGCGCCATAATGAACATTCTCTACAATAAGATCATCTTTTGACTCTTCTTGATGATGAATTACTAAAGCCAACCAGCAATAGTAGACAACAACTTCAAACGAGATGAACTGATATTATACAAAGCAAGCAAAAACTCCTGCAGACGTAACTAGATCAAGAATCTCTTAAGTACCCTCCATGAATGGAACGTTTTATGATGCGATCCAATGTTGCAGTACCTCCAGCAATCTCCATCTTTGGCGGCAAACGGGACACAGTTCTTGAAGACCCTAATCTGGACGTTGGAACCTGGGAGCAGCGAGAGTGAGGCATGTCCGGTACACGAAAAGTGCAAAATCGTCATTTATTTTTGCTCCACCCTGCAAATCCCAACATGGGCGATCGACCGGATCATATTTGCGCGCACCGTCGATTGCCTTGTTTTCGTCATGCCGTGGGTTTCTCTTGAATTATTTTAATAGTAATTGCGCGATCGCGTGCACATATTGGCCCCAGCGTACACTGTCCCGCGTATGGTATTATTCTAATGAATTACCTCATGGTTACCAGCGGTGGCGTCGTCGAAGCTGTTCGCGAAACTACTGTTCAGCACCTTGATGCGATCGATATCGCTCGTGCCGCCACTGCCACTGCTCGCATCTTCCTCACCAAACAACGATGATGCGTCCGAGAGTCGCCTCGAATACCGACGGCTCGCGTCAAGCGAATCGATCGAGATACGTCGGGAAAATGAGCTGTAGCTGGAATCGTTTGAGTTGCGCCGATTGTGACCGTTGTGGCTGGACAGGCCCAAACCGACCGGTTTCGAGATGCCTGAATCGAACGACAGGCGCTTGGTCATGTCACAGAGCTCGTGCTCACCGCTATCCTCACTATCCTTCGACGGTGAAGCTGCCTTCTTTAGAATCGAATGTAATTTCGCCGTCGACAAACTGTCGTCAAAGTGTAGGCTGTTGCGTTTACTGTTCATACTCGATCGTCGTGTTACACCGGTTCCACCACCACTTATCGAGGGCTTCCGACGCAGATCCACCGTCGATACGGAGGTGGCACGAAGCATCGAAGGAAAATCGGCCGGATGTTCCAGCGGTCTGTTGGACAGTGGTTTTATCGTGTTCAGCACGGGCATACTATCCCTACGCCTTGGATCTGCAAATCCGGACAAACTTTTCCTGCCCGTCATGATAATCGGAACCGTATACTGTTGCTGCAGATCACCAAAGTTGGCGATCGAGTTTCGGTTGCCTAGTCGGCTTCGACGCCGGGCTGCCATTTCCGCTTCCCGGCCTACGTTGTAAATCGAACCGTAGGAGGGTCGCTGCTGTTTGCCCGCACCAACCGTGGATAGATCGCTGACCGAGCTAGCGACCGAATCGCGCCGTTTCACCGAACAAACCGATCCACGCCGATGGCTACCATGTACGGTACAGTTTCGGCTGGTACGCGATTCAATAATTTTCACCTCATTTTCTTTTTGATTTTGGTTAAATATTTCCTCGATTTTCTTCAGCTGCCGATCGACGCCACAGAACGGACGGTGGCGATGATTCGCATGATGATGGTGATGCACGTTCGCCATTTTCGGGTTAACACTCTCACCGTTTTAGTAAACGAAACAAGATAGTTGTGTCCCCTTTGGACCAGCTTTTCTCCTGATTTAGCACACCTCACTTTCGGCACTAAAATATCTTCTTAATCGATCGTGTTCGTTCGACAACTCACTTCATTGAACGACAAATCGTGACTCACTCGTTAAGGCGGGGAAGCACGTTTACCAAATAAAGCACCCGGTGGACGTGTATGGTGGAACATTGGATTAGTCCTAAGGATCGTCCAAACGAATGTCCACTAATGGCCAAATCGCGATCGTTCAAAGACCCTTCAGTTAACTTTCTATTATTATTAATACCTTTCCATAAGCTTTCAATAACACTTCACAACAATCACTTCTGTCACGCCCGGAATGCCCTGACTGGTAGTGAGGCTATCAAGTTCCCGATACACAACCGCCCAACGTGTCAGGAAGCTTCGCGTTGAATCCGATCGAACGTCTCAAACAGAACTGATCCGTTCAAACATTCTGTGTCGCAACCGACGACGACGACAACGACGACAGCGACACAGCAACGACCACCAGTCGCGTGAGTCTCGTTATTATTATTGCCTCTCAGCTCGCGACTTCGCACACACGACGCTCGAAGACGAAACGACACACCAGTGCGCCTCGTTGGTGTGATCCACCATAAACGACGAAGGAATGAGAGAATTGGTTTTGCGCGCGAAAAAAATAAATCTCATCAATCCAGAGCTTCCGCATCGGGAAGCATCAACTGTAAAAAGGGCGGATGGACGGCTCTGC
>CM028127.1:12894360-12999770 GCA_016254315.1 Anopheles parensis
AAAGATGCATCCATATTGATAGTTATCGGTGTAAGTCCTTTTTTGGTGGTTTGTAAATTCCTTTTCGCACAACACCGATGAGCCTGAGCTGCCCATGTTCAAGGTAAGGCATCGATTGTGGTGCATATTTTAACAACAAGATCTCCTCCCACGGTATCATTACCTTCCTTTTGCTGCGCTCCTTTTGCTGTGCAATAGTGCACTGTGTGCAGGGCAAGGCAACCAGCCGCGTACAGCTGATCTGATAGCAACGAATGCCCTTAATCCTACATAAGGCAACGCTAGTTGCAAATTCAGTGGCCGTTGGAGGCAGAGTACAAACTGTCGTAGTAGCACCGTAAAGTAAGCAAAGCGAACTAGAACTCGTGGGCGACGTGTTCAAGGTTCGCACGGTGCATACCGTTTGCAGTGGGCACTCGACCTCATCTTACATGCGCCACCATGTATTTATGGATCTTGCACCTCTTCGCAGCAGCTGTCCGAACGGAAGCAAGAAAGTCCTTTCCCGTACGGCGAGTTGAACATTCTTTACCAAAGAAAGGGAAGTAGCGACCCGAAGAAACAGAGAAACTTCACGCAATATTTCGCTTGACTTTCCCGGAGTACACGTTCATCCACTTCGCGCTACTCGAGAACTCTTGCTTGACTGCAGCTTGACTTTAATTGAGACTTTGCCCGATCGGCCATTAATCATGATTAGTGTGTAACGAGGCCAAATCGAAACAGCTGAGATGAATGCAAAAGTGTCGAGTGGTTTAATTGGCGAATGGAATGTTGCATCTTCGATTCGAAGCAAGGTTTTTAAATGCCGCGTACAAGAAGACATTATTTGGTTTGAAAGTTCTCTAGCTCATAGAGTCAATATAATCAAATAGCGCTCTCCAATGATACTACCGATGAATGAAATTAATCGCAGTAAAAAATATACTTCTCTTTTCCTGGCCATCTCGTACACCAAATTTCACGTCACTGGCTTCTCGCTTACGTCACACGGTAAAGTCGGTCGACAGTTAAAAATGAAAACTGACTAATTTCTTGCCACAACCATGACGGTCTATGACACAGAATCTTCCAAACGCAAGCTTCATTCAGCCAATCGTTACCGTACCGCTCGAGTAATGCTTCACAAAGTGGTAAGCAAATATTGACTAATTCTTCAAACTCCAATTGATGGCGACACAACGCCAAATAATGCTTGCTCGGTACAAAACGAATGCATCAGACAGCATTACTTCCAGCGGTGCTTCCTCGGAAATGTTGTGGGAGTGTACATTTCGTCGAAAAAATATCTCAAGATCGCACTCGGCAGCTCCATGCTCAACGCATCGATAATCAATTCCACCGACCGTTGTAAGATGGATTCCGCCGTCGATAAGTGTGTCACTTTAATGGGTGTGTTTATTTTTTTTATCTTAACGCCGCTCGACCAATTATTGTGAAAACATCCCACACTTCATCGACCGACGAAATTTTACTGCCCGCAGCAAGTGGAAACGATCAATCAGTGCAATATGGGATGAGATGTTTCGTACCGTAAGCAAGCGCCCAACAGTTTTGGGCCCCCGCAAACTCATTAAAAACCCTTCATTTAAGATTTAAATTAACCACAAACGGCGCCAGTATACACTGCGCTGTTTCCTAATATTGTCACCAGTTCATAAAACGTTCCTAACGAAAGGGGTCGTAAAGTTGAGACAGTAAGCGATCGCATCAATCTTGCGACTGATGCCAACGGTCTTAAACAGTCAGCGGGATGCCTAACCGGAAGCATGTTACCGTGCGCCCGTGATGATATTCATCTCGTTGACACTCAAAACCCGGCGACACACACGTGTCCGATCGATACGATGGCGTACGATGAAGTTGATCATGAACTTGCCGTAGAAGGGTCGGCATCGACATAACTTCACCGAATGATGTACAGCACAGTTCCCTCCGTTGGCATTGTGAAGGTATCGACTTTGTAAAGACCTTCACAAGTCATGATCCCACAATGTGACGTTCCCCCTGCCCTTTGGCGGGCAGGAGCAGCACGGAATTGCCGTTTTGTTTAAGCTCAGCGAGGTGTAGGATGTTAAGAATGGGACCCATAAGCACTGCGCACATAAACTTAACGTCAAGCCGCGTGTGCTTAACGTGTATGACCTACAAACGGTTCGGTGGTGTATTTTGTATCTTCCATTGCGTGCAAGCGATGCGAACTTGCATGCGAGTTTGTACACAATGTTCGCAAAGTGAGACACAGATCATCACGAAAGACAGTTTCCCAATGTTTTCATGTTCTTCCCGGTACAATAACGTAGGCCTTACGAATAGCAGCGCGAAGTGCGTTTTGACAAGCGTGTCATTGAATTAACACAATGCTAGCCCGGCTAATCCGGCTCCACCTCCGATAGGAAAGTCTGGTTCCAGCGATAGTGGAAAATGGTAAAAACGGGTAGTCATGCGACCTACGCACACGGGAGTGAGCTCTTGGAGAAGCAATCGCCATTCCCAGCGCAGAGCTAACGAAGCTACACAGCTACAACAAGGTGAGACACAATTAGAAACAAATCAAAATATATTGAACCCCCGAACCAGTTTGTCAATGTCTCGGGCCTCACATCGATACTGTCTCGGAAAGGTGGGATACATTTTGTTGCTCCACTTTATCAGAACGCCAACAATCGAACGGACAGAGCGCGCGAAAGAGCTTTACAGTTATTACTTCCGTGCTCGCATCGGGCTTGCGTGTCGATGATATTCAAATGAAGCTAATTCAGAACGTCTTTAGCTTGTGTTAATTTACCTCAACAAATATGCAAACTTCAAATGGATTTCATTCTGGTTGGCAGTGTGTGTTGTTTGACTATTTCTGTCCGCGTACCGAATGGTCTTCTTAAAACTTAAAATCAATTCATTCATTCGATTCACCGTTCTTGTGGTCTTTTAGTCTGACCCATTTGACTTTAACCACTCATAACTGTGCAAACAACCCACACGAACGGCTGTTTCCACGGTGATGCAGCAAACATTCAGCTTTCAGTATTAAGCTGTAATCCCATCAAGTTGCATCCAACAACCAATCTAAGCTCGTTTAAGTTAAGCTGTAAATTTAATCATCTTCTAGCGCACCGCATCCTACACACGAGAGCACTCTCTTGCGGATTATACAGTCAAACTTTATCACTTGAAACTTTACAATCGCTAACCAGTACGTTTAATTTGACAGCAAAGCAATTCTCGCCCCAAAATGGTAGTGTGCGCCTGCGGGCACTTTTGGCAAAGCTTACCTCATAATCCTTGTTCCCGATCACGTCTTCTGAAGGATGCGCACCCATCACTGCCGGTGCTCCATTGCCATTGGTATGGCTAACCGGTGCCGGCACGGTAGATCCCGCACTGTTCATATGTGTTGGTGGAACAATCGTCGGATTACCGTTCATAATATAATCACTTTCTTTATTCTGCTTCTGCTGCTTGAACTTTTCGTACAGCTCGCCTCCACCGCTACCACCGGCACTACCGTTTCCGTTGATTGTACCGTAGTTATTTGCCACGGGCGGATTGAGAGCCGATTTCGCACTAAAAAGAGATCAAAGAAACGATAATTAAGTGTTTGTTGATAAGAAGGGCGTTACAAAACACTTACGCTGGTTTGGGCTGGTCGTATATAACCCCAGCACCGTTTGGCGGAGGTAATGGAGCTCCTGCCGGTATTGGTGGTACCGGACTGTTGGCACTGTTGGGACCGGCAGTACTGCCCGGCGTTGAGATCGCTGACGGTGGGACCGATGACTGCGGTTGGCTGTGGTGCGGAAGTCCCGTCGGTATCGGTTGCTGCGTCGTCGTTATCTTCTCAGACAGTGAGTCCCGCCGGGAACTCTTGGCAGTCGAGTTGGTCGTGTTGGGACTGTCCCGCTCGGCACTGTTCTGATGAATGTCGCACGCTTTAACCACCGCACCGGCCACTGCTTGCAGATCGGGCGATTTCGACTGCACGGAAGCAATCTCGTCAATCGATGGGAGTCCCTGCTGGAGGTGCACAACAAAGAATCAGTCAAAACGCTTGCACGGTGAATGGGAATAGCGAGGTGTAACATCGATAACGTGGGGGCTGGAATAAATGGGAACGCCGCGATTAGCAATTTGCATTTGCAACTCGGAGACCTTGAGTAATGCCGTGCTAATTACAGCGTGTTGCATGCCTACGTCAATCGTATGTGGATCTCCCACGTGGAACCAGTACTTTGACAGAAATATGGATGTTACAAATGCCTTAATGCAAAACTAAAAAGCAAATCACAGATCGGTGCATTGCAGTTCAGCTGAACAGACAACGTAGACTATAGCAATAAAGGTGTCTCATAAGACTAACTTGAATTAATTTGAAAATATTTTCAATAGGAATTTGAAAGCTAAACACTTCTTACTCGATCACTATCATCCAAATTCAATTCTCTAGTTTTTTTAAGAATTACATTTAATTTTGCGCTCCGTTTTCTATTAATATTACGGTTAAGCCTTTGTTGAAAGTATTCCAAGTATAGAAGAAGTATATGAAAAATGAAAAAATGACACTTTTTCATCAAGAACCCCGAAGAAAGTACGTTTGCTTAACGATTAACCTATTGACCTATATCTAACCAAAGCTAACCAGCTAAACACGCACGTTAATCCCGAAGAAATGACCAAAACGTGATTCCTGCTCTACTGCTCTGCTTCCGGTACGTGCAAAGGAATCGCGATAACTCCCGTTCCTTTGGCTGAACCTTGTTCTATTTCAACCGTTTATGAGTGGCTGCGGGGTCATGCACGCCGGTTCCTTTCACAAAATAGGAATCAATTCAAGAAAACAAATATTGACACCGCAAAGAGCCAACCTATTGCGAGGGCTTCAATTTCAAGATAGAGCAAGTGTTTCGAAATCACCGTGCCCGAGTGTGTGTGTTTTTTTTTCTTACTGAGAGTAAACATCGTTTTACCGCTATGCTCTGCATACAGTGCTTTTTTGGTCGGCTTTCCACAACCTGCCACGTTGTATAGAAAAGCCGGCATCATTTATCACAGGAACGTAAACGATAAATTCTTTCTTTTTGTGGTTTGTTTGCACACTTTCTAACAGACGATGCACTGGATATCTTCCGTTTTTCTTCATGTGTTACATTCCCATACTACGAGTATACAGTGACATGCAGTGGCTAGATAAGTGGTGATACCTCTCTTAAGACAGCATTCCTGTTCATTTACCGACAAGAATCCCAACCATGCACGGTAACGCATAGTCCACGTGTCACGTGTACCAGAGCAGCCCAAAAGCAGTCAGTGACCGCAGTTGGGCTTATCACAAGTAACACCTTCGCACGAGAGAAACATTTCCGTGACGTTTACATTCTAATACGGATATCGATTTTTCTACCCTACATACGAGCATTGCGGCACATCGTAACAGAAGCCTTCTCAACACGTTCTTGTCACACAACTCAAGTTAACTGGTAGTCCAAGGGTCCACAACTAGAGTGACGTCCCTCTCCCTTGATTATCGTTCTTTAATCTATCACCTACTTTTCCTCCATCTGTAATGATTATGCTACGGAAACCGGTCCCTTCAACTAGTCAACGATTTACGAAGGTACAGGTACCGGTTGCATAATTAGAACGTAAGAAATATGCAGCGATAGACGTAGATGCCGGTTTGAGGATGGAGTCGAAAACGACCCCACGCGACCTATCACATTTTCTACATTGCGCGACGAGCCTCCGTATTTTTTCTTCCTTTTTTTTCAGCCCCCAGCACAGCTGGACCATCGGAACGAACCTGATACTCCGCAAAGTTACTACTCCGGTACGTTTCGCCGCCATCCCCATTCTCGAATAACCGGTCCACACTGGAGGTCATCAGCTTGCCGCTGCTCGGCTTAATGCCTGTCAGGTGAAAACTAGCGAAACTGGAACGGGACATCGGAAACGATTCGTTCGGTGCTTTCGGATCTAAAACGGTATCGAAAACATGTTGTCGATCATAAAGGGGCCTCTCCACACTGCCACACAATGCCAAATGCCGGCAAACTCAACTTACTCAAGCAGCTCGATACGGCATCCAGCGAAGGCAACAGCGAACGGGTCATAATGTCGGCGGCACTGCGTGGCCGGGTAAATGGCATCACAGAGTGGGGGAACGTTTTCGGCTTGATCGGCGTGATGAGCATATGCTCGGTCCAGGAAGTTTCGAGCGATGGCTTCTCGAGCCGTTCCACGTCCACATTCAGCGTCTTCTGTTCGAACGGAACCGAGAACGTGTCGGCCGGTATACTCTGCAACCAGCTCAACAGGGAGAGATCCGAGTCGGTAAATCCTGCAAGCGAGGTATAACATATCAGTAGTTCGCTAGAACACATTTTATAGCTAGTCCGAAGAGGTCATTTGCATTTAAAGCCCTAATCGTTTCCTAACTTCAAGTTCTTTTGCGGAAGTCATGAATATTTCCACCCAGTGGTAATATTTCCGGCAATTTGGCCTTTCGAAAACGCCTACTTCTCAGACACAAATTACTGTCCATTATTACACAAAACTAGAACATCGATGAATTATCGCTTGTTGTGTGTAACGTCTTGGGTAACTCACCTATCGAACCATCCAACACACGTGAGAAGTTAATTTTCTGACTCGCCGTATCGGCCGCTCCAGTTGCCTTTACCTGACAGTAATTCACACACGATTCGTACAGTACACCCTTGATCAGTAGCTGCACCAGTCGGTCATTCTTCGCGCTCAGCATACCGCCGGCCGAGCCGAGCTTCTTATCACCGGGCAGGAACTTTTCCACCAGTGGGAAAATCTCCCGAAAGCATTGTACACGCGCCTTGCTCGGGTTCCAGTCCCGGTACTGCATGTGATCGCCAAGTTTGGGCAGCGTCAGCAATAAACAGAGTCCCGAATATTCCTCCTTCGATGGGCACAGTTTTTCCAGTTCACCCAACACCTGCACCACCTCCTCTACCGCCCCTTCCACGTTGTTGATGAGTGGCGGACCAGCCGCTAAACCGCCCGCCTCCGATTTAATACATAGCAGCTCGATGTACTTGTGGCGCAGGATGCTATACTTAAACTGCTTCATGTCGAAGTTTTGCAGTGCCTCGAGCGGCTGAATGAACTCCACCACATCATCCCACTGGCCGTCGAGGATAAGCTGCCGCAGGAACAGTACATCATCCGAGTACTGCCCGTTGATGACGCCGGTTTCGCGCTCGAGCGAAAGCTGAGAGATGTGCAGTTCGCGATTGTTCAGAAATTCCAGCGCCAACCGCACGATGTCCTCCTCGCGGAGTGATAATCTCGCCGGCGACATGATGATGCTCACATTAATAACGGGTTGGTTTTTGGGGTGGGGGGAGGTGAGATAGAGCAGAGATTAGATCACTTTCAAATCGAACGACTCCGTCCTGGCAGGCTGACCCGTTTCAAAGCGTCCAATGTTGGAATCTGAAAGGAATGGCAGAAGAAGGAGAACATATTAAAACTCAAAATTAATATCGAATTCCATTCATTGGAAAGATAATCTCACAAAAAGCGTACTCAGACCAAAGGGATCCAATCGAAATAATGCCAAGTGACAAACCCAGAAGGGCAATGATAAAATTCCTTACTTTCAAACGAACTTCCTCTTCGTGCTGATATCTTGAGTAAACGAAAGTAAGGGAGAGATAAACTGATATCTACAATAGTCCACATACCACACGAAATCCAACGAGTGAGAAGTACCCAATGCAACAGGGGAAAGAACTTTACCAGCCAAAAAAATACCTTTCGCAAACTAAGAACGTCCAACTCGAGCAGAATAGTAACGTTAAGGGTTCTGTGTTCCTTCCAACAGAAGCGTGTGCAAAATTCGGGGTCGTTTATCTCTGTCGAGACTCATTCGATTTCAACTGTCGCTGCGAGGAAGTAAATTGACAATGACTTAACCGTGCTTGTTTGGGTTCGTTCCGGAGACAGGCAGTTACGGGGAAAGATTACATTTGTGAATTTTTTCGATGGCACGTGAAGATGCATAAAACATTACCCGAAAGTGATATTGGTTTGGTCAAGAATGAGAGGGTGAAAAGAATTTCATTCTACACCATTATTTCCAAACTTATTAGAAAATATAATTTGGTGCTATAAAACATCAATTAAATCTGGCATAAAAGCAAAGAAGGGAGATGATTTGGAATGTACTTTTAGTACATCAAACTAGAGCAATGACGACAATTGACCCTCAGAAGCGTTGCAGTCCAATTTGGGGCACCAGGTTAAGTACCCCAAATGCACTCGAACCTGAACCCGTGTAGCAGTGTTCAACGTAGAAAGTAAACAGACTTGGCTGTAGTGACGAGCAAAAAAACAATAAATAAAAACACCTCTTGACCACACCACAACCAACAGGGTTAGGACACCCTGATCCCGTCACTACATGCTTCGCAATTGTCGCGTTTGCGAACGCGATTTATAGAATTTTTATAATTTTTTATAATCTTTTATAATTTTTTATTTTATTTTTTTATTTCAAGCATTATTTGAGTGAAAAGAAACTTATTTCAACCAATTCGTATTAAAACAAATCAATTAATAAAATTTTGCTAAATTTCCCAAAAAAAAGCTAAGGCCTTACGAGATTGGCAAATTTATAGAATTTTTTTTTGGAAAATGTCCACGTGATGAATTTTTTTTCGAATTAACAGCCATTCTTTTGTTTTAAAATAGTATTTACATTCACAATAATTATATACAACACGTACGTACTTTAAAAAATATAAATAGCACTCGATTTTTTTTTAAACTTCACAATATTTCATGACTTTGTTATTGCCAGCCAAATCGATCTAACCTGGAAGCCATTACAAAAAACTGTCATGGCGTCAAGTCGCGCTTCGAATAGCGATTTTTCGCTGCAGCAACTTTTCGCAATTTTTTTAATATGGAGTTTTGCAAAAAAAATTCTGAATCGCGTTCGCAAGCGCGACAATTGCTAAACGTTTAGTAACGGGGTAACTTTCGCTTGGAAGGGTTGTGTGCCACCGATTTACCCTTCTCGTGGTGCTTCTACATTAATGTACCATCATTTATGACAGAGTGAAAAGTGGACTCGTCAATCAACAAATCATCTTGTTGGTCTGATCCCTCCGTCCCTCACACACGATTTGCTAATGTATGCTTTACAACGCGTCAATAAATCTGCAAAACCTTCCCCAACTCCTTTCTCCGTAAGGTGTGTTTATGAGCTTTGAAAAGATCCGGATCACATCTTATGCCATCCATGTCCGTTTATGTGTTGCTTCAGAGTGCATCAGAGAGAGAGAAGGAGAGTGACGAAGAGAAGCGAACTTCATTTATAATGCATGAATCTAATAGTTCGCTTTAAGCCATCGACCCATTCCCGTGAGGGAAAGTATTCACGTTCTTACGAAAATTGGTAAATTATTTTACCACATCCCCGACACCACACGTTTAGTGTGATTTATTAGCTATTTCCAGAGCCACACGCACCGCTTTGCTGGTAAAGTGCAATCATTCTCGAACGCCAATCGGAAGAAGGCTTTTGTTTTATTCCACAACACAATCCCATTAATTGATTAAAGGCGCATTAGACGTTCTATTTCTACTCAATTTTTACATGTTTTCGATGAGAGGAAGTACATGTTATTTCCGTGATGCCTTCAACTATACTAAAAGGGCTAAAATAAAGACATATAAAACTTAAAAGTGATCCTTTTAGGCGTAAAATCTCATCATCACAAAACGCGCCGAAACGAACGTTTATCCGGTTTATGGTTCTCAAGCAAAGCGGAGGAGTTGAGCTCATCGTCAGATTAGATAGGAGGAAGTACTCTTCCGGTTTCTGCATATAGGCGTCCTCCGAAAACGATGTTACAGAATAAAAAAAACCTTTCCAAGCGCAATCAACAACGGGAACATTGATCTTGAACTCGGTTTCAATCGCATGGCATCGAAGACGACCGCTCTAACGAACCGTGAAATTAAAGTCGATCGTCTTTCCTGAACACTGTTGCTTTTTTTATTTAGCTAGCGTATAAGCACCGGAATTGTCGTTATGTGAAGGGGTGGATTTTGATCAACCGAATCATTCGATTAGAATTAGATCAATCTGTAACGGATTGATCGTGACTGGTGGTTGTGTGATATATGGAACTTGCTGTGGAAAAATAAACTTTGAAAACATCAGCATACAGTGATTGATTTATCGATTATTACGTAAATCGATCATTTAGCTGCGACTAAGCGAGACGCAAAAGTGGAATGTTTCCATGCCCATTTCGTTCCAATAACACCTTTCCTTATGAATTAAACAAAAACAGAAATCTAATCTTTATATTAAACGCAACTTATCTAACCATAAAGTAAGAAGATATATTTGGCTATTCAGAGAGATTGTAAGAGAAGATAAATTACACTTTTATGCATTTAAAACCATCGTTTGCCGCTTTAATCTCTAAACAAGAAGCCAATGTACGAACGCCCGATTGTGATGGAGGTTGTCTACCGGTTCATTCAAAACAACAGGCCCAATTTATCAGTCGTATTAAAATGCATGAGCATATAGCAAACACAAAGAGACAAGAGTTAAACGATGAAAAAGCGAAACAAGAGATGAAGTATGAATGAAGTTAGAAATGTAGTATTATCCTCGTCAGTAACACCTCATAGTAACTCCTCACAGTATCTCCTCAGAGTAACTCCTCACAGTAACTCCTCAGAGTAACTCCTCAGAGTAATTCATCAGAGTAACTCCTCACAGTAACTCTTCACAGTAACTCCTCAGAGTAACTCCTCAGAGTAATTCCTCAGAGTAACTCCTATGAGTAACTCCTATGAGTAACTCCTCAGAGTAACTCCTCAAAGTAACTCATCAGAGTAACTCATCAGAGTAACTCATCAGAGTAACTCCTCAGAGTAACTCCTCAGAGTAACTCCTCAGAGTAACTCCTCAGAGTATCTCCTCAGAGTAACTCCTCAGAGTAACTCCTCAGAGTAACTCCTCAGAGAAACTCCTCAGAGTAACTCCTCAATTAACTCCTCAGAGTAACTCCTCACAGTAACTCCTAAGAGTAACAAGTTAATTAACGTTTAGATTTGTTTTATTTAAATTTTTTTTTTCCTTAAAATCATTCTCAGTATTCTTCTTCTTGGCTTTAACGACCTTACCGGTCACGCCTGCCATTTCTGGCTTACTAGACTTATTTTTACCACGTAGCCGGATAGTCAGTCCTTGCTACGGGGGGACGGTCCGGATGGGATATGAACCCGGTCCGGCCGTGTGGACTGGCGCCGTTTATCACATGCACCACCGGGCCGCCCCTCAGTATTATCTACTGTTAATATTAAAGCGAAAAAAAATAGAACTATCAACAGCAAATATCGTGCCAACTATCGTGTCAACTACCCAACAAATAGAAACCGTAACCGTGTACGTGCTGGATTCTATAATTATCAAACCATTTTCTATCACCGAAACATTTCACACATTCTTATCTGTCGCCGCAAGCCGGGACGGTATTCACCACCCAGCATCATCATTTCCGGACCGGAATAAAATGTGTCTTCTTCTACGTGCGACAATCCACACAAACGGCGCCCCCAACAATTCAACTTCTCTATTCTCTTTTAAAAGTGCATTTCCCCAGACAGTTCCAGACTAAAATATCGATTCGTGACGACGGGTGCTCTCACCGTACATTAAGAGGACGGCACAACGAACGTACTTGGCGCATGTACTGCTCTTGCCACAGCAGCAACAAAACATTTCCACAGTGCAGAAAAACCAAACGCTCCGAAAGTGTAGTAAGCAACCGTCCAAAAATGGTCAAAAACTGGTTCACTCGCTTCCGGTTTCCGGTGCGCAGCATAAGGGCAACGAAAAAGAAAACAAGGGCTGGGAATTGAAACTGTTAATTTCCATTTTCACGTTTTCCTTTTGCGTGTCTCGAGCTGTTGTTTTGACTTTTCTTCATTTCCATTTCTAATGTGCTGTCGGCGTTTTTTTTTTTGCGCATTAAAGTACGTAGTTTTAAGTAATATGAGACCATCGTGCCTCATTTATGCTTTTCTCCACCACCACCACCTACGAAACGGGGGAAGAGTTATGCTGTCAACGCGTTTGTTTCGTTCGTTCATTAACTAACGCCAACTTGAAGCAAAAAGGCCAAGGCCCGAAAAGGGCCCACTCGGTTCGACGTTCAATCAACAATTGCATGTGTGACGGGTTTGTTTACACGTGCGGGGAGGGCGGCGCGAGTTCTTTCTTTCCCAAGTGGTCCATTTTTGCAATGCGAGAAAAATGAAAAACATTTCCACCGCTTTTCCTCTTTCCTGGCGGCATGTCATCCCAGCCAGTTAGCAGCCGTTTTCGTCACGTTCGATTGACGATTCCGACGTGCAGTATCGTAGCAAAGGCGTCGTCATCGTTTATGGTACCAAACACACCGTGTCTCACCGTGGCATTCCCCACATTCCCCCCCTGAATCAATCGTCCAATCGATCATACGTTATTTGTACGAACTAGTTGTTGATGGAAAACAACAGTTTCCGTGATGTTGGAACTCTCGCCCCTCGGATAAGACAAAAGAAATCAAAGAGAGGAATCACTCCGTTAGGGTTTCGGTTGGTTTGACTCCAACCGATTTCAAGTACTACCGTTCATCGGGTTTTTTTTTCAATGTGAATCAGCAGAAGCCACCGTACCCGCGGTGTGATGCGCGGTAGCCACCCGTCGAGCCACATTATTGTATCATGTTTCATTCGATTTTTGCCGACGATGATTTTTCCCCCCTCCATGTTGCCTTTAAGCCAGACATGCAAACACACACACACTTTATGAACGGTGTCTCAAATTCCTTTATTCCTTCTTCGCTTCCTTTCCTCCACACAACCGAGATAACTAAATCAAAGCAAAAATTAAAAACCGAAACCAAAAAACAATAGAAAACACTCATCATAACAAGTTTATTTTCATGTTCTATGAATGTTTTTTTTATTTTTTTGGTTCGATCGGATTTCTTGCGGTGTGCATTCAAGGTGAAAAACTGTTGCTACCCCGCAAGGTGGTCCCTTCCCTCCCGGTTTGTGCACCCTGGGTAGTAATAGCTTTTAATGTTTTCCGAAACAGCGATGTTAAGGTGATAGTACACGATGGCGGACTGGAAAATTGTTATATTTGGGAATTATCGTGATATTGCATCACAAAAATGTGGAATACATACGTTTTGTCTGTCTTTCTTCGGATATAAGAAGTAATATTTTGGTCTACTTTGGACAAATTCCTTGGAATACTGATCACTGAAGATAATGTTGGACTTCATAGAAGCCGCATTGTTCGAGATAGAAAAAAAAGATACTTTTCCCTTTACCTAAGATAAATTTTGTGTCATCGTAGGTAGGATTTTTGGATGATGTTGAGAATTGAAAAGTTGCCATCGTTTTGAAATCCTCGACGAGCCATTTTTCAAGATCATGAAAAACGTAATGTCTCGGTACAGATTCCCAGGGAAGCTGATCAAGCTGTTGAAGGCCACCATGGACGTAGAGAATCTCCAGCTCGTTGGCTGGATCTGGTGGAGTCGAACTTGTCGGAGATCGGATGCACTTGTGGATGGGGGACTGCAGCCTTAGACCAAGTTTCCTGGAAACGGATTGACGACCCAATCATGTCTTCGCGACGAGCCCGACCCTGAGCAGGCCAAGAAGAAGAACTTTACTCGTGCCTTCTTTCAAGACTTCATTTTTTTTAATTTACAAAAGGTGTAGTGACTAATTGAAAATAAAAACAATGAGATATCCCCTTTAAACTAAATTAGAATTAAATTAAAGAAATCCTATAAAACGCTATAATTAATGAGAAAAAAACGATAAATAAAACAAGATTACTAGAAGGTTAATGTGCATAACTATCATTACACTTTCCACAACAACCATACAGGTACGGTTCGGAAATCGAAACGAAAACATAATTATGCACAATAAAACCATATCGCTAGTATGATTTCTCGCACAAATAAGTACCTTCATGTTGAGCAAAAACAAAGCAAAAAAATGCTCCCCAAGCTAACTCATCTGTGTTTCAAGTTTTGCAGCTGTTTAAAACACATTGAAAACACACAGTTTCGCTTTGGTGGTTTAATTCGTTACGCATCCTCTTTTAGCACAAAAAACCACCTTTACCATACGCAATGTACGCCACACACATTAAACTTGATACGACGAAACCACCTTACGGTCAGGCAGGAGCATAAACCTCCCCCCCAAGCCACATGGCAAAATGATCACAACATTCCGCAAAACATCCCGGTCAAACCGTTAACTCGGGCTCGGAGCACCTAATGGGCACCTTCGCGACCAAACGCGAAACACACCATCATCCCGGACGATCAATCGGGCGAATGGTCGAAGAACGGACAATTACACACGCTGGCAACCAATCTCCCACTGCCCGAATGAAGCGTTATTAATTATGCGTTAGTAAACAGTGAACCCACCTTCTGTGAAGAGTGTAACGGAAGCAAAACAAAAGCATTGTGGAAGTGGGTAAGAAAAACAACACGAACAGCAGAAGAAGAAACTAATCTCACTTTAGCGATTTGACCGGCAGACACACAACACCACGTGTGCGGCTAAGGAATCCCTTTCTCTTTGGTTCAGTTAGCTTCGTTTTTTTTTGGTGCATGCGGCATTACATTCGCCCAATTGGTCGATCATCGGTATTGATCGTGGTGGAGCAACTTTCTTCGATTGGTTGCGAAGATTTTGCATACTGTTATTAAGGTTTCGCTGGTCAGGGAAAACTAGTTCCCAGCTGGATTTGCTACGCATTCGCTAAGGTTATTATGTTTTTTTTATATTTTCACCAATATTTGAATAGATCCAATTAGGTAATTGGAAGACAAAACATTATCTACCTTGCTTTTAAATAAAGAAAAAAAAATATTGCCTGTTTAAGCATACTCAACATTAGAATCAGATGCAACAGATCTGCTATTTACAATATCTTCTTCCTTCTGGAGAAAGGTCAGGGTGTTCCGAAAAAAGCCTAGCTCTGACCTCCTCGACAGTGGAGGTGTCCTCAAAGTCCCACAGAATCTAAAGATGAAGCACGAGAACAAAAAGATCCTTTAATTCCCTTTGAGAGATCCTATCACTCAAACTACCTCAAAGTACCTAGACAAGACAGACATTGTATGATGCAAGTTTCTGTCAAGTTTGGCCACATCTGAGCAACAGGTATTCATCCAATGGAAAGTAGACTTCTTCCATGAAGAAACGGTTGTGCTTGACGATCATCGCAAGGAATGTTCTTTCTTTTGGGACTTCTAGGGATAACCAGCATGTAATCCGTAAATTTAACCTAACCTCGACTCAACATTCCAAGAGATTACTCCAAGAGAAGTCCAAATATTTCCCAGATCCAACCAATAACACTTTATTGGACCAACCTTGAGCGAAGAAGGTATTCCAATAATTTTGGAACCGGAATGCGTGAATTCTCCAAAATTCACCCCAGAAATATGAATACCTGTTTTACGTCTCATTAAACTTTAAACGTAGACAACAAACAAAGAGTTCCTACAGAAAGACGAGAGTCACCTCCACTTTAACCTCCTTCGTAAAAATAGATCACAATCTGATGCCAATTTCTGTGTTCTTTGCTAACATTTACCTATCCATCCCACACGCCACAACATTCAATCGATCGGCTATTCGAATGCTCACGATTCGTGGAGAGGAGGTGCGTAGGGGGAAGGTTTCCTCCAGTTTCAGCATAAAAACCGTTTGCGATTTGAAAGTCAACCCACCCAACGAAAAACCACAACCCATCCGACTCCATCTATGGAGCGACATCCAGGTTCGGTACCAGGTCTGTGTTCAAAACCCACGCAACTCGTCGTTGTGGCAAGAAGTTAAGAAACAAAATAAAAAACACCTATTGTAATGGAATATAGTTGTCGGAAAAGAATTCTGACGCACTTCAATCTTGGTGAGCATTTTGCTCATCAAGCAGTACAATAAAGAAGCTGAAGCTCTCAGTAATTTCCAATCGCACGAACTTTATTGCATTCGGACTTTTTTCCCCAAAAAAAAATCTCATATTTTATTCGCAAAAAACACAAAGCAACAGAGAAGAGCTGTTAGTATGACTCGGGTAGACTGAGAAGATCGTCGCCTTTCAGGCGAGAACTGTATCTTGCCAACATTGTAGCTCATTTTTCAATCTTTCGTCTTCTATTCTGCTTTAACGGCGGTAAATCGATCATTTGAACAGCGGCATGATACTAAACTCTGACGTGCCTCCTCGCTTTAACTATCGAGCCGCGGTTCTACCACAACCGTCTCAGCTCGCTAGAGATGGTAATTAAGCTAAAAACCCAACCATCGTGGGACAACCGACAGAACGAAACGACGGAAGGCGAACAACATGTAAAGTAATTAACTTAGAACACAACGATTGGATGCGCGCAACCAACTCTATCTCTCTGCCACCGTGCAAATATATATGTATCATCTACGGCGTGCCATACTGGAGAGACGGTGTTTCTTTTACTCTTCATCGTTCCCCACTGTTAATGTTTACCTCCTTGAGCATTAAATCGCTTAAAATGCAGACAAATGAAGAGGCGCGCGCGCGAGCGCGGCTATGTCCGGTGAACCGGTGGCAGGTTGCATGTGTAAAATCACCTAACTTTGAAACGTTAATGAATGAATAAATCCAAGAATGAGCAAAGCGTGAAGACATGCGCAAAAAAAATATAACTCAAACTTCCACTCCACCTTGAACAACACTCAAACAAGAACCGCGCGCTCAAGTCGCGCCAAGAAGGAAGATCTTCCTTTAACGATCGCCCACCAATCGTTTCGTGCTACTTTTCTTTCCCTTTTTTTGCTTGATAGCTTTTCCCGCTGCTATGATGCATTCTGTTCATAATTTCCGCTCCATTGGCCACAACGGAACCGAACTCGCGGCAAACAGAGTGCATTCTTCGGCGCATGGGCGGTGGGTTATTGTTTTACTGCATGCAATCATCGGCGGCTGCAGTCTTACCGGTTCATGCAATCGTCTGACGGCCAATGACCAGGCACCATCATAAGCTGCACTACTGCCAATTATCAGACCTCGGTTCACCGGACGGACAGGCCTGTACGAAATCGTCATGCAGCGTGTCGAGATCGGAAACTGTTGCAGATAAGTAGGTTTACTGCTCCTGGGCGCTTGCTCCTCTGACCAGCAGATAGATTCAATACAGTCGAGATAGTTTTTTTAATCTCTGGTAAATTTACACATTTTGATATCTAAACTTGGAATTCTCCACAGATTTTCATATCACTGGATGAGTTTCCAATAATTCTTCAAGAACTCGTAGACAAATCATAGAAACGGTGCTCTGAAGTCTGAAGTCATCTTGAGTTGATCGGCTTTCTAGTTCAAACTTCATCCTCGAAAGACTACTTTTTCTCCAAAGATCCAACCAACAGAGTAGAACATTGGAGCTAATGTCTATCGACGGCAAAAAGCTCCTCAATCAATTTTGCACGGCCTGTACACCCACCGGCCCCAATCGCAAATTGCATCCCATTTCACGTCACTTTACCGTTTAGTGCATCCGGTTGGTAAACCATTTCCTTCACCGATCACTCGATCGAGACACCTAGTTACAAGTTGACAAGTAGAAGGAGTTGGCTACAATATCCCTATTTATTTAGCTTTTTGTTCAACATGGAGGAACTCCTTTTTTTCGTATTAAATTAAAAAGCTCAACAGTAACCATACACCGGTTAGCAATCAGTTTTAAGGACGCATCTAATCATCGTCACCAACGACACCGATGTGTGCGCAACTGTAAAATAAGCGACTGGTCGAGTGTTACACTAGCGCAAAAAAAAAACCCCACAAGCCAGTCACACCTAATGACTGCAAGAGTCTATTAGAGGCACTTTCTGCAAAACTAAGCGGTATCAGTGTTGTTATAAAGTGGTCGGCCCCATCCGTGGTGAAATTGCACCAATTTGCCAATTTCTTTATGATCCCGCACCATTTCTTTGTTCCGCACCAGCCGAACATACGCCGGGCGCATTTCACACGCGCCCGTGTTTTCTCTCATTTTTATACAATCGCACCTAATAACCTTTTTTTCTTCTTTGATACATGAGCTTGATCGTATGGTGTGTTTCATGTTACCCCGCTCAAATACACTGGATGATTGATGTTATAAAAAGGAACAACCAAAACATGCACAGACATAGAGTCATTCGAGTACTCTGGACTAATGTGGCTAAGAAAATGAAATATCGACAATAAAAAGACGATTCAATAGAGTGAGTTGTCTGACCCATAACTATCTTAATTTAAGCATGATAGTAAAACAATTTGACCCACAGTGTGTTTCTGCTATGTTTTCAAACAAAAACCCGACAAAAGACTCGCATGTCCATAGATCTTCAATTTTCCGCACCACACGAAGAAAACATATTTAAATGACCAGAGAAATAATTAGCCACAAGTGGGATGAAAACTGGTTTATGTCTATTCTATGGTAACAGGAATTTCGTGCATTTAATCGTGGTTCGTAAACAAATATTTGTTGGTCAACTCCTCAAGCACCTGTACCTGAATGTCGGGAGTGTTAAACCGGGCCCAGGGAATCCATCATGACGAGGCGAAATCTCATCTATCCAAATAGACCAACCTGTGGAACAATGCCTTCCACACCATCAGTCCCCTATTGCAAACGATCAAATACCTTCTCCAAATCGTTCCAGAGTCTACGATCACAGCTAATTTCCGCGATCCGCTTTCTTCGATAAGCGATCCCGCTTGTCCATGTGCTCATCAGCTCATCGACTAATGAGCAATGTGAAGTGATGCTGCTCGCAACATGAGTGTTTCTTAATCGTTTCCATACGTGCGATGGGACGGGTGTGGCTTCCAGTCACGCCGGGGCTAGTTTCACCCTGATGCTGATGATGCATGAAATTGACAGCTGATGGACGTGTACGCCGGAGGGAATGGACTTCACCTTGCGGTACACGTNTTCTTTATGATCCCGCACCATTTCTTTGTTCCGCACCAGCCGAACATACGCCGGGCGCATTTCACACGCGCCCGTGTTTTCTCTCATTTTTATACAATCGCACCTAATAACCTTTTTTCTTCTTTGATACATGAGCTTGATCGTATGGTGTGTTTCATGTTGCCCCGCTCAAATACACTGGATGATTGATGTTATAAAAAGGAACAACCAAAACATGCACAGACATAGAGGGATTCGAGTACTCTGGACTAATGTGGCTAAGAAAATGAAATATCGACAATAAAAAAACGATTCAATGGAATCAGTTGTCTGACCCATAACTATCTTAATTTAAGCATGATAGTAAAACAATTTGACCCACAGTGTGTTCTGTTGTGTTTTCAAACAAAAACCCGACAACTCGTATGTCTATAGATCTTGAATTTTCCGCATCACAGGAAGAAAAAATATTTAAATAACCAGAGAAATAATAAGCCACAAGTGGGATGAAAATTGGTTTATGTCTATTCCATAGTAACAGGAATTTCGTGCATTTAATCGTGCTTCGTAAACAAATATTTGTTGGTCAACTCCTCAAGCACCTGTACCTGAATGTCGGGAGTGTTAAACCGGGCCCAGGGAATCCATTATGACGAGGCGAAATCTCATCTATCCAAATAGACCAATCTGTGGAACAAAGCCTTCCACACCATCAGTCCCCTATTGCAAACGATCAAATACCTTCTCCAAATCGTTCCAGAGTCTACGATCACAGCTAATTTCCGCGATCCGCTTTCTTCGATAAGCGATCCCGCTTGTCCATGTGCTCATCAGCTCATCGACTAATGAGCAATGTGAAGTGATGCTGCTCGCAACATGAGTGTTTCTTAATCGTTTCCATACGTGCGATGGGACGGGTGTGGCTTCCAGTCTCGCCGGGGCAAGTTTCACCCTGATGCTGATGATGCATGAAATTGACAGCTGATGTACGTGTACGCCGGAGGGAATGGACTTCACCTTGCGGTACACGTTCAAGGACTCCAAAATTGGAAGCCAGTACGAAGGAGTCGGCGAAGGAGTTCCGTTAAGGGGAGATTTCCATGCAGACAAACACACCGATCAACCGCGATCGGTCACCTGAAGTACCTGAAGGCCGAGTGTGCGTACCGGTGCGTGAAAAGAAAGTACACAGCCGGTTTTTTTCCTCACATCGGGTTACGCAGGAAGTCATTTCACAGTCAACGAGAGGGAGAGCACATTCTGATGAAAAGCTGGACGAAGCCGGATCCAATAAACTCCGCACCTTAGTAGTGGCGTTGGAGCAGGAACTCGAACAAAAAGGAACGGTTTCTATTGTAGTTGCTGCAATGGAACAGTTAATAACTATTCTCCATATGGACACTCTTATTAGACTGTCTTCCTTTTTTGGGAGAAAATTCATCAAAAGGCTTTTCAGTGTGCTAAGGTTAAAAGTGCGTATAACTGTGATGTAATGCGTGAAATTATTTCGAACAAAAAAAACTTTGGAACTCAATACCAGTACAGTACATTGAAAGGCAGCTTTAAAAAGCATGGAAACATTGTTGCAATTCAGAACCAATTATGACAAGACACTTCAGAACATAATTAACTAACATAATAATGTCCAAGGCACGATGCACAAAACAGATATGGAAGAATAATGAATAAATGTTCAAGATGAAGTCAGATTAGTTTAAAACCTTATCCAATCTTTCTTTTGCATTATCTTAACTCGTAAACGATACCTTTTTAAAATGCATCATTATTTTCCATTTTTCTTCTTTATCATCCCATTGCCATCTGGCGGCAAAAAGTTAGGCAAAAAGTATTACCGCAAAACGGTTCCATTCCCGTTTCTTCTCCTCCATCTCTTTTTGTTCCATGTATATTGCAATAGAGCGTAGCAAAGAAAACCCACAACTATCCAGCGATAGCTGGAATAGGCATGAAAATTCATTCGTTCTTCCAGCGAAATAAGCACACCTTATCCCAGCCGTCTAGCCGCACGTGTCACACTGTGAACCGTACTTGCATAAACAATATCGTTTTCTTCTCACCTCAGTTGCCTCCCATATGCCCCCGGGGTGGCAAGAACACGTGGTGGTGCACAAGGGGAGCAGCACACAATAGCGGTAAATGCATAATTTGTCCATCATTTATGAATTCATCCCTCCGCGAACCGTTCTCTTTCCATGAGGTTGCAGCTCGTCTCGTGCTTTTTCTGTCTTTTTTGAAGCGTAGTGTATAAGAAAATCGAAACTCAGCATCTTTCGTACACGTCTTACCGGGTTTAAAATGCCTATGAAATAGCATTTCATGAAAACCGTTCCCGGCTGTCACAATTCCTCATCGTCTCCCAACACAAAGTGTTGTAGTCGCGCATGCAACACACTCCGAATCCGAGCAGTTCCGTCCCTTTCTTTCTACTCCGGGGGTGGGGGGGAAATGTTGGATGTCGGACGAAGCTGCTATGTCGCGTGTCGTCAAGCAACTAAACACCGAAACTGCAGTCCAAAGAACTGGGACACACCAACCAAGAACCAGTTCCTATCCTACATAAAGCGTACCTCCGCCTGCTACGTATGATTGCCTTCGACTGTCCGCCCAACCAAAAGTAATGCTGCGGGTAATGCTATCCGTATACACCCGTTGACATATTTCAGCCCACCGAAACCGGCATCCGATGTTGTTTGGAAATGAAATGCATAAAATCAACGTCACCCAAGAAATTGTGTTGCGACTTTGACACAGGGAAGGAAGATTTTGAGACTACATCAACTGGTTTTTTCCTTTCACGCTTAACTTCAGCTCCAACTCACCGATTTCCCCCCTTTTTTTTCTTTTTTTTTGGAGATCGCATTCGATGCACCAGAAACCAACGAGGTGCAGATCCGTTAGAGCCGATTTAAGCGTGCCGATCTTCACCCGTGTTAAGGCTCCACCCGTCTTCCGTTATGGATTATTACTATCACTTCGTTACGAACGTGGTAGCAGATATGCCAAGTAATCCGGCGCGATTATTAAACGACGATTTTCGGATCGTTTGCCATCATTATGCCAGGCATTTGGAAACCTACAATGAAATACGTTATAATGAGATGATCACGCACCGATCCACCGATTTGAACCAATTTTTGGAATTCAAATTGGATGGTTTTGCTGGTGCACCAATGGTTGATGAACGGATCGGTTTTTACATAAATGGACTATTCTCATCCCTCATATGACAGAAATTGGTTTCCATAAATATTTTATAATTATTGGCCTTTTTGGTATGTGTGTGAATATTCTCCTTTTTTTGGAGCTTCTTTGTTTAAAACTTTTTGGAGCTTCAAATGACATCTCTGCTGGCACGTATTTAACAAAGCGATGCAAAGACGGCCAACGCTTCGCATCATCCATACGAATTACTGCGGATTACTGCATCACAATCAAGCTAATTGGTGTCGGATTATGCTCTGCCAGTGACTTCACACCCGAAAAAAGGGTCTAGACGCTCTCTGTTACTCCGTTTAATCCGTTTCAAGGGATCGGGAATCCAGAAGCATCATGTTCCCTTCTCAAGAACGTGGGCATCGCGGGAATGCGTCAAGAGGAATGCTTCGAAACGTTTGCCGACCCGCAAAACGCAAAGGCTTGCATCGCATTATAGAATATTGTGAGGCGAGCTGACCTAAAAATACAAACATACACAAATCCATTAATACGCTAGCTTCCTTCCTTCCTTACGCCATCCGATTCTCCAAACCATGATCACACACGCTTATTGTGTGCGAAGTGTTGTCATTGGGTATTGCGCCATTACGACCGTTACGGGTATTACGGATTGTCGTACACTCGCCAATCCGAAGGTCAAGGCGATGCGCAAACCACAAACCGCGCAACAAGGCAATGATAAAAACCGTTTCCTTTGCGTACACCAATACTACGGACGGAAAAAAGCGGCTTTTTGACCGGCGGGGAGGGAGTTTCGCGCGCATGGTACAAAAAGAAATGGTCGCAGATCAACCTCGACGTAACTGCTGCGTTCCACCGGTGGAAGGGTTTCTGTGGCTCCTTGCGAGAAGAAAACTGGTTCCGGACAAAAACCGGGACCGGTTGTTGTTTTAAGGTTAGCGTTTTGCTTCGTGTACTTTTCGATTGAGTTCTTCAGCGGGGAGACATTAGGGAGTAAGGGTGCCTAACCACGATAAGCAATAAAATAATTTTCAGCAAAAGAATGAAACTCTTATTGGGTGAAATGTTTCTCAAAAATGCTCAAATATAATTCTTCATCGTTTTATCCCAATTTCTGCCGGATTAACATCATATTTTGCAAATCTTCAAATGTTCCTATGGAAGTGTTCGAACCTAAAAGTAAATACAAAACCAAAAGAGATCACTTCCTCCTTTCCCTTTTTTTCTTTAACTGCAATAGCAAAATTGATCATTACGCTGTTTTCGTACGTACCTTTCTTTAAACTGCTGTAAAGCTGCACAAATTCCGCCTATTGTTTCCGCCGATCGATCGCGCAGTTGTGATCGATTTCGACTGTCGACGAACGTAACCTCCTCGAACCTTTTGGGCGGGTTTGGAAGTTTTTGAAGATGAAGCAGGCTCGAGATCGATCGAAGCTTTTCACAAAACTGCTTCCGGCGGGACACACAAACACGTTAATAAAATCTGCAAACCATCTTTTGACCACATCGGTGCACAGATGGTGCAATATACGAAGATGAAGGGAAGTAAAGAAGCTGACTAGTGGCGCACTCTTCAGTGTAACATTTCGTTTTCAACACACAATTCACTTTTTTCACTCTCCTGCACTCACAGTAGTGGCCCTGGAAACGAGTGGGGAAAGGGAATCAAGGGACGGCCCAAAATAGGTAATGAATTTCACAGCTCACGAGGAAAAGGGACGGAGTTGAAAACTCCCGATCGTTGGCTCCCCCGCCTCAAACTGAATCGTTTTCCAATCGATTATTTTCGCACCGCCCGCGGGTAAAAGTGGGAGAAATTTTTGTGCACGATTTGTTGCTTAGTGGGTTTAGGTGAAGGTAAAGACCGGAAAGTGAAGAAAGCCATGAAGATGCACAGCACAGCGGCAACACAGTACAATAGCTCAACACAGCACAACGATCGAATGCATCCAATTTGCATACGATTTATGAAATTGCTCGTTTCGCGAGATTTGCAGATTGGCAGCAAGGTTTTTTTCTTCTTGTTTTTGTGTTGTTTTTTTTCTCTCTCTCTTTTATGTCTAGCCACTACTTTCGGCTGCTCTCACAACAATATCGAATGCAGATTCACGATTGAAACAATCGGCTCAATTGCAGCTATTTGCTACAGGTGTAGCTGCTACAAAAGATGCAACGGCTTCGTAACGTTTCATTGCGTAAAACGTAGTACATTTTCTTCATTCCCTCACCCATGACCCTGAACGCAGTGAATTTTCCGAGCAGAGAAAAAATGACATCACCCCATAAAGGTGGACGAAAGAAGGTTCACAGAAATCTCTTCAGCAGCGGCACACACCGCCTCATCGCCCACTTCGATTGCAACAGCTGCCAACAGCGAGAAGCTCCCTTCGGTCAAGGCCTTTTTGTGCTAGACTTATCGAAGAATGAATCACCAGCGTGGAGTTGATGGAAACACCCTATATACATATATGGAGGGAATAGGGACAAACATTTTTTCAATCACAAATTTTTCTTTTTTCACACACAACACTCGTTCCAGCGCTGCAAAAGCAACACCATTTTTTTTGTTGGTTGGTGACTTTTAGTTTGCGCTGGAATCACAACAAAGGGACTTCCCGCACACTGCACAATTTATGACAACCCAAATACACACAAACACACGCGCACATATTGCGTCTTCACTACAGGCATGGGAGGGTTTTCTCTACAGGCATGGGAGGGTTGCTGGAAAGCAACCAACGGTGGCACTGCTGGTGCATTTTTTTTCGTTCCTACGCATAACATTCTTTCCCCACCTGCTCCCGTAAGATACTTTGCAGGAGGTGAAAAACTAACCCTGCACGCACACTCTACTTGTCGCTTGAATGTTTTGGGGGGGAAATATGTAGGGTCCCCTACAGAGTATGTTGTACATGCCGGTTTTATTTTTCCAACACAAAAAGGATTCTTCCATACATCTCACTGCAAAAACAACACTTCTGCACCGACGTCATCGAGCGAGAAGACATTTGTTTCACCTTGCGTGCATTTACTTTCTTGCTGCTGCTGCTTTTCTTCCGATAGTTCTACTGTACGCCTGTTTTGCTTGAACACCACTTGTCCGTCCGCAAACGAATACGAAAAGGCGATTTGTTACCAGCACACCGCGAACACTTTTCTTGTCGTCCGCGGCACCACCCCAAAATGCAAAACAACAAACCCAAACGACACTATTTCATTCACCGCACGCACGCACGCGTTTTTCTACCTACAATTTTATGTTTACACTGTACACAAACCATACAGCAGCAGCCGCACACGGGAACACTCTGGTCGTCTTTGGTCGGCACACGCGAAAAATGGACCCCTTCACACCCGTACGGCGGTTGGAAAACTTCACACGGAAAATCTCGCTCTCGCGCAGGTGAACCTCTCCTCGTCGCTGGCAGCGAAAACAAACACATCTGACCAAGGTCTGTTGAAGAGCAGGTCTCGTAGGCTGCCCGCTTTGACAGATCGATGAAACAATAGTGAACAATAAGATTGACAGCCTACTTCTACGGTGGTGTGCGTGCGATCTCGGTTTAGCTGGTGATACACTCGTATTTGGAAGAACCTATCTGAAATTATATTTTTAAAGGAATTAAACCGTTTGTAAAAGACAAAAATCTTGAGCATTTTGCACTAGCGTTTACATGACAATTGTAGCAAAAAAATTTTTTTGCTAATTCTTAGCCATTTCCTACAAACTAATTTGATTTTTTTATAACAAATCATTATCAGCAATACTATCATCTTTTACTTTCATACGTAGTTATTACAACTCCACTAAAATGAAAATAACACAAATAGCCTATTTTAGATAACATTCAGCTTGCCCAACGTAAACACCGTTATGCGTTATGCGTAACACCCAAACGCACCTACTCACACAGCATGCACTGTCTGTCAAATTCGCCTGCTCCATGCAAAACCATAACATAAACAAACCTGTGTCAAACGACCAGAAGCTCAGCTTTGTAAATTGGTCGAAAACAAAAAGTTTTATCGCAACAATATGTTATCCAATCTGCTTCAGGGACGATGCATACGATTAAACTGGAAATCGGTAGTGTTTCTAATGATGTCACTAATTCTCTCCCACATACGAATCACTCAGTCATGTAAGTGTTTCACAGTAAAACAACACTTGGTACCCTACTCGGTGAAGCTGGCTGACAAAGTTTTCCTTTTCGTTTCCTCCTAATTAGCCGTTAATTCCAACAATCCGGAAGTGACTGTAAGTAGAATCATTTTACGCGTTTCACAAAACGCAACTAATTTCCCGCTTTTGTGTCTCTTCTCCCTTTTAGCCCACCAAGCTGGAAAAAATCAGCTCCGACACAGACCGCTCGGCAGTAACTATCAACTCTAATGTAAGAATCTGTTTCTCCTACCCAATGTGCTGGAAACTCTTTACAATCTTTCGTTGTTTCTATTTTGCAATAGTCCAAATCATCCTCCGATACGAGCCACTGCCCTAACGATACACTCTGTACGGATCTGCCCAACTCCTGCCTGCAGTGCACGTACAATCCGCAGTGTGTGTACGGTGCGGAGATAAACGTGACCTGTCTGCCGAAAACGAATGTCAACTGTCACGTGGACAAGCTGAAGACGGCCAACCAAAATGAGATCAAGCGATCCATGATTTGCCGGTACTGCTACCAAACGGAGCGCTGGGAGCACAACTGCGAGCAGAAAGGAGGTTGCAACTCGATCGATTCGCAGTATAAAACCAACTGTACCGTACATTCGGAGCTACTATGCATGGGCCACCGTACGTTCATGAAGAAGATTCCATGCAACTGGACGCAAGGTTATCGGTGGGTAACGACACTGATCGTAAGCATCACGTTGGGTGGCTTTGGTGCGGATCGGTTCTTTCTCGGTCACTGGCAGGAAGGTATCGGTAAGCTGTTCAGTTTTGGTGGGCTGGGCGTTTGGACACTGATCGATGTATTGCTCATCTCGCTACACTACCTCGGTCCGGCCGATGGATCGCTGTACATCTAAGACAAACCGTTATAAATAGTAAGAACAAAATTGTGATACGTGACACGTGAGAACTAGCCACTAAATATAAAAAAAAAACCTTAAAACTTACCACACCTTTTGTGATATATTGAAGTTCCGTTCGTAATGATCTTCGGGTATTAAACTTTTTCGATTTTTTTATTGCTTTTTTCTGTTTTACAAGTTTCGACAATGTTTCCGGTGTAGCACTCTCGTGGTTGTTCGCAGCTTTACACACGTTCCAAAGAAACGTAATCGTCATCTTGCCATTTTACAACGGTGCAGCATCATTCAGATGTTTAATGACATGTTTTAATGTGGATGTGGTTTTCGTCCACAATCGCCGCCGGGGGGTTCCGTAGTTCTCTCGTAGCCTTCGTGTATTTCTCTCGAATCATTCCTTGATGTTGTATGTATGTTGTGTACGATCGATCATCGACATCTTCATTGCATTATCTTGCTTCGTTTGTTGCATGTTGCTTTTCAACATTCACAATGATTTCTGCCGCCTTGTTTTTGTCACCCCGTTTTGTTTATCTTTTTCTTCTCCTTTCTTTTTTGTTTTCATTTGCTCCTTAAGTCCACCGCAGTTCTACAGGTGGTTTTACTTGTTGTTGCTGTTTTCTAAGTGGCGTTCACACACTACATTGCATATTATTATTAGTTATTCATAGTATTTGCTTCTTCAATCCTCTTTTCTTGCACACTTTCTTCGCGTACAGGCAAACTGGTTCCATTTTTCAATGATTCACATTTTGCTTAGCCTTCCATATATGTAACGTCTTCCGCGCATCTCGCATTCTTATCTGCTTTTGTTTCATACTCTTCTTCATGTATTTCACGCATATTATTTCTAGTGTACTATAGTGTGTTTGCTTGGTTTCGTTATTTAGGTGAATTTTTTTTTGTTTGTTTTCATCATTATGATATATTATTTGCATTTGGTTTTGCATGCTTTCCTTCTCTTTCTCCAACCTCTCCCGCTTGGTTTTGTTTTCAATGTATTAAATTTTCATTTCTTGTTTTTTTTTTTGGTAGAGAATAAATGTATGTAGTATCTGGCTGCAAATCGATGTTTGTAAATCTACAGAATCGTGCTTATACATGGAGTATTAAACTATTGTAAGATGTTTCTGTTTTTTTCTGTTTACCACTTTTGTGTAATGTGGTGAAAAAGAGATACAATTGTTTGTTTGCTTATGCATTGTTCTGTTTGAACTTATCATTCTGTAGTGTTTTTGTTTTCCTTCTGTTGCTCTACCAAAACTTTCTTTAACTTACCAAAGACAGGGAGTAAATGTGTATTTGTTGTTAATAATTAATAATTTGTTGTTGTTTTTTTTTACTAAACATTTTCGTATGTAATTTCCTGCTATATCAAACCGTGGCAATGGTAAAAAAACACAAACCTTAACTAGATTCTAATAAAATTCGCCTCACGAATGGGATTGGGGCAAACAAAACAAGAAAAAAAACAAATAATTGTTTCGTACAATTCGCCAAAAACCGTTCTTCTGGCCGGTTGATTGAAAATTTGCAGCATAATGCAGTTCTTCCCCGTGGTTCACAATCACACACAACACCCGGTTGTGTTTGGTTCTCTGTTGTAAAACCAAAAGGAAGCAAAAAAGAAAAACCTTCCCCTAAAACCCGGAACGCACACGCACGCTCTAGGCTAGCGGTGTGTGGACCGGCCGATGTTCGTTCGAGAGACTTCTCGCAAATGCTAAAAATATCCTCCGTGACACAGCGGCCGCTCAGTTGGGAATTGCTGTCTATTTTGAAGCACGCCTTGTTGGAGGAATGTCTGATTAGCTGCGCGATTGTTAATTTTCAATATGCCGGTGTAGAGAGAAGATGATGGTTTATGCCCTAAATCCCATCGATTGTGTGTTGCTGTGTTGTTGATAGTAGTTGTAATAGGGGGGAGGCGAAATGGGTAGTAATAAAAACACAATTTTGTTAAAAAGCAATCAATCCAATCAACCATTTGTACGATCTTAAGCTAAGGTAAGGATGTAGCGCTGATAAAATGATTTAAGCTGGGAAGATTTAAAAACAAAACACAATCTAACGCACAAACGGCCGTGGTTTTTTTTTAATGGTGTAAAAAACAGTTTCAGGGAAATTCGATCGGAAAATCAAAACCCATTATACACACACACACGCGCGTACGCACACATCATCGTAAAAAAAGAGGGAGAAAAACGGAAAAACTAATACCTGAACACGTATCCTTCAATGTATGCACACTGTAGTACCGAGAGTGAAGTTTTGATAGAAAATGGCGGCCTACTAAGCCACGTGATCGGAGAGCGCAGCATGCTGTGTGGGGGCTGATGTTGCATGGAAGATTTTTCTTCATCATCCCATATTGCCCTTCATGCGCTTCATTTTCTAATCGCAGTATACGCAGGTACTAAACACTGTTCTTGTGGGTATGTTTTTCCTTCTTCTCTGTCACTGGTAAAGAACGCTCTTTTGTTCGCGTTCGCGCCTTACATTATCGTGTGGATTACGTGATGTGCGCAATGGCGTGGTTAGGTTTTACACGTTGGTTGAAATGTTCATTATCATTTAGGTGTAGTAAGTTCTATTGCAAACCTTCACGAGGCTGGAACGGATAAAGAAGCCGGCAGTAGAATTGTTCAATTTACCTTCCTTTTTCCATTTTCATAAATTTTCTCGTTCCAACCTCGTTACACACTTGGTTAGAGGCTTGTTTGCTGTAAAACACTGCTGTGGGCTGAATTTTCTCGCCCCTTGTCCTTCTGCTGTTTTTTTTCGTTTCTACTAATATGTTATTTAACTTCAAACTGACAATTATTTTACTCAAAACTCAAACGTACTTATGTTACTCAAATGTTTCCTGGTTAATTGTTCTTGTTTGCCGTACACTTCACACACACACACAAACACGCACACAGAGAAAGACTCATCTTTGCAAGATGGTTTCATTTCTAGGAGTTGCTGCTTATTATATTTAGTAGTTTGTATATGGTTGTTGCATCTTTTAATCAAATCATGTGTGTGTTGGTTTGTCGTGCTGTTGTTACTTTTATGTGTTATCAACAATCCATCTGTTATTATTCCGTGTTGGAAAAATTGTTTGACATTATAATCATCTCTGTTCCCAGTACTGTTCCAATCAGGATTTACAATATCCATGAAACACACACTACACTTTTGGGGAGGAAAAATTGAAGCTTAAAATGATTGAAATTATGGACAATACTGGATTGAAATGATGAACCGAAATTCAAATATTGCCAGTTATATAATTGTTACTGTGCGTGTGTGTGTGTTAAGTAAGTGTACTGTTTGTCGCGTAATTGAAGCTGTATGCAAATTTGGAACCGTGGCGTATTATTTCCATTTTCTTCTCACACCTGATAGGAAAACCTGTGGCCTTCAAATGTTCACTTACACACACTCACACACACAAACACACCAAACACGAACAAGCCCAGCAGCCCTTGCTTCTTGCTATCTTCTATTCTAGCGAGCTAGCTTTCTCTGCATGTTGTTGTTCCATATCAATTTTACTAATGTGCATCATCATTGATGCTTCGGGTACGAGACGATCTGGGTCCTGTATCTCGTACGCGGCAATGTTACCGATTGTGCCTGTGCGCTCTAATATAGTAACTCTGGTTACTAGATGTTAAGTTCCAATGTTCGTTCGTTACCCATACGCACAGGTCGCCGCGGCCGTCCTCCTGTCGATGGAAGGATGATGTTTGCCGAGGACGCGCGTGACCAACACGCGGCAGCAGCAGCAGCGACAGAAAATATACTTGATGATCTTGATATCATTTCAAATTAGCAGGCTTTCTATACGTATGTTTTCCTTACTCCCAGGGATCTCTTGCTACATTATCTATCAATGTTGTTACGACGACGGAGGAGACGATCAAACGGCTCCTCTCACACTCAATCAAGAAGTTTTCCTTTCGCTTAGTTAGCCAATTGAGTTTACACATTTGTTTCTGTTTCCTCGTCTCTTGTGAATTTTCTTTTACTAGTAGTATTTCTTGCTGCTCAAGTAAAGGATAGTGCAATGTATGTTTTATGTTTAATTGTTATTCATTATTCACTTGTTTTTAAATAATATACTCGCTTCTTCCACATCTGTGTTCCTTTTCTTATATTTTATTTTATAGAAAATACACGCACCGAACAAAGACCCGAGAATGACGATTGTGGGGTGTTAGTTGCACAACTTGCACTTGTGCTTATGTGCGTGCGGCGCTCGCTTTCTGTTCGTTCGCTTCTTAATATTCATGTTCTATAAAAACACGATAACGAAGGTAAGGACTCGAATTGCGCGATAGTGATGGTAAAACGCAAAAATATGTATGAGCTTGTACTTACTCGTTACTCGTTTTTAATGCTGCTCATCCACGATGGTGTTGTGTGTTGTTCGATGAGAGGCGATCGATCGATCGTGAATTGTTGGCGGGTTTTTGGAACGATTCGAGAGATGATGTTCGTTAACTCGGTGCGTGTTGTTTGGCCGCGCGATGTAAATGATGATACTAGGCGCGACCGTCCGTCTCTGTTGTTACTCGAGCGGTTATATGGTGGTGATGCAAGTTAGTGGTTGGCATCTGGTGGTTCGGGGCGTATGTTGCATTGCCCGCTTTATGCCGAGCTTTCGGTGGTTGTGTTCTGGACGGCGTTGTTAATGCCACCATCATTGCGCGGGCGCTGCGGGTTACGGCTGCGGCGCGGGAATCGTCCCCGACCGCCAGAACCGCGTCCCTGCATGCCACCGCCGCGGCGAGGCGCCATCTGTTCCTGGCCACCACCGTTCTGCTGGTAGTCGGCCTGATAATCTGGCCGATAGCCTCCACGGCGGGGTCCTGGTGGACCGCCCATGCCACCACCGCGGCCACCGCTACGGTAGTTGCGTCGGAAAAATCGGCGCGGACCACCACCGCCACGGCCACCCTGACCGCGCATGCCACCATTATCATCCATCATATTGTTGTCCATTTGTCCATTGTCACCCATCACCATATCGCGGCGTGGTCCACGGGGTGCGGGACGGGAATAATAAGACGCATAGCCCCCGCGTCCACGTGGACGGTAGCGACGGGGCTGCTGCTGCGGCTGTTGTTGCTGCTGCTTATTAACGGGCACCTGCTGCGGCTGCTGTTGCTGGTGTTGCTGCGGCTGCTGCTGCAACTGTCCATCATTCTGCGGCTGACCATCGCCCTGACCACCTTCGAGCTGACCATCCTTGCCGCGGGTCTGTCCTGGGCGACGTTGGCCCCGCTTCTGCCACCAGTGACGGAAGCCTCGACGCTTTTCTGCCGCATACTGACTGCCCTTCACCGGTTCCCCCTGTGGTCCGGTCACGTTGGCCGCCTCGTTGCCCTTTTCTCCGATCACTACATCGAACTCGACCTGCTCACCATCGCCCACAGAGCGGACGGCNTGTCCATTGTCACCCATCACCATATCGCGGCGTGGTCCACGGGGTGCGGGACGGGAATAATAAGACGCATAGCCCCCGCGTCCACGTGGACGGTAGCGACGGGGCTGCTGCTGCGGCTGTTGTTGCTGCTGCTTATTAACGGGCACCTGCTGCGGCTGCTGTTGCTGGTGTTGTTGCGGCTGCTGCTGCAACTGTCCATCATTCTGCGGCTGACCATCGCCCTGACCACCTTCGAGCTGACCATCCTTGCCGCGGGTCTGTCCTGGGCGACGTTGGCCCCGCTTCTGCCACCAGTGACGGAAGCCTCGACGCTTTTCTGCCGCATACTGACTGCCCTTCACCGGTTCCCCCTGTGGTCCGGTCACGTTGGCCGCCTCGTTGCCCTTTTCTCCGATCACTACATCGAACTCGACCTGCTCACCATCGCCCACAGAGCGGACGGCCTTCTTTGGGTTGTTTCGCGCAATGGCGGACTGGTGCACGAATACGTCCTCCTGTGTGTCGCCCCGGTTGATGAAACCGTAACCGCTCTTCACGTTGAACCATTTCACCACACCGGTTACCTTAGTGGCAATGATTTCCTTCTGCGGTTGTGGCGGTGCAGCGGCGGAAGGTGAGGCGCCGGATGCAGCTGCCGGCTTCTGACCGGCATCCTGCGACGGGGCGGGTTGTGACTGTGGTGGCTGCTCGCCCGAAACCGTCTGTTGCGGCTGTTGCTGTGCTGCCTGTTGTTGTGGAGGCGGCGGTGCCTGCTGCTGTTCAACACTAGCTTGCTGGTCAGCCATGTTGGGAAGTCTTTCTAATTCACCCCTATTTCACACACGTTCGAAATGCTATTAGAAAATGGCGACACCGATTTTAAAACCAATTCAAACTAAGGGATGGGGTTTGTTCGAGCGATCAGGATACTTACAATATAATGTAGCTGCAGGGTGCTGTTGGAAAGTTGAGTTCTGCTAAGTTTTCGGCTAGTTGCTGCAATGGGTGATGAAGTTGATGTTCTCTAACCTGCACGAACCGTCTCGAGATTTTCGGTAAGACGTAAGCTCTGATGTTATGAGCGGGTGTCCACTGGGCCTGATTGTTTAACCTGCTGCTGCTGCTGCTACGATGTAGAGTTGAACGCGGTAGTCATACTACGTTGGAGCGAGCGTTTTGGATGATGAAAATTCCAACCTTTCTCAATTCGCCATCAAGAAGCAAATCACATTTCTTTTTTCGGCAAAACAAGGTTACCATACAGAGGGTGCGCCGCTTGACCAATGCGGCGAAACGTCACACCAAATCTGACAGCTACACACTGGGCTCGGCCAAATCGGTCACCCACGTGTCGGTTTGAATAAATCTAAAACATTTGGCGGTATTGTCACACCGAAAAATACCACCAAATATGTAAACTTTTGAAATTCAATTGCCCAACGGGGATGTTTGTCATTGGACAAAACCTACTTCAAGGAATATTTGCTTTCGTACGTACATAAAATCATGGAACTACACACATGAAAAAAAGCAGACCATCACCTCTGAAATGGAATGACTGGTTTCTATCAACCTTGTGTTTTTAAAATGGACATCGCGATGAGGTTATATTTCCGAAAATGCAATTTTAGAACCTTCTACTCCTGGGTCCTTGGTTGAGTTCCCGGGTCAATTTCGGACATGAATTTTCATTCGGTTGTTAATTGTTACGTGTGCGGCATCAGTTTTTGCAGGTTTTTATTTATCTTCACGTTCGTCGCGTGTTGTATCAGCATTTATCCATACTCGTTTCTTCACTGTTCTTCACCATGAAGATTATTGCATTCCTTTAATCGATTAACGCTGAGGATTCCTTTCAGCTATCCGTTTTAATAGTCTAATTTTAGGTGAATTACTTCTCTGCTGGTTTGATTTCAACGCAATGTACAACAATTACATCAGTAGGTTATTCTCACTTTTGATCCGTTTTATTCTTCACGCTTGATTTTGTTCATCCATTTCGTTTTATATCGTAATTTGTATTTAGCCCCTGCTCCATTCCTTATGATGCACCCATACAGCACAAGAGCCATAGGGGAAAGGACATACATTTTGTCTGCAATATTTTACACATGCTTTTTATCGATACACACACTTTCTCTCTATATCTCTCTCTTCCTTTCCCTAGCCTTATTTGCTTTCGGGCTCCGTACTTTGTTTTAATCAACAGAACCGGAAAGTAGTAGAGAGTAAGTGAGGGGCATTTCCGCTGCATTGCGCCACTAAATGTAGGTTATAGTTATAAATTAAACATTATAACATATTACTATTATATATTATCACACAAATGTTTTTTTTTATCCATACTTCATTTTTGCTCGTCACTAATATGTTTTGTTTTACTGCTGCCTGCTAGTGCTTGCAAGCGCTTCTTTTCCCATTTTTTTCTCGGAACTTTGCGTCACATGATACCACGTGTGCAGCTGCATAACATCATCCAACGTTGTTCATCCAATATGCAAAATATGGTACGAAATCATCCCCAGCTTCACCTTGTTTTGTGTGGGTGATTATAACGAAAACCAGATTAATATCTGTGTTTGGAACCGTAACGCAGTCCATTTCTGTAAATAAATTATTTAGCCAAATCTTCAGAAACTGAAAGAGTTAAGACCGTTCTGGAGGCTCTACACTCTAAATCAGCGCGCATTCTGCATATTCGTTACAAAACAGAAAGCAATCGATCTGGAGACGATTCCAGAATTCGATTCATCGGAATAGTTGGACTGCGAAAATGAAAACTTTTGATCATGATTTTGTGTACGATAAAACGAGCACGAAAATAAGAATTCTAATGGCCTAAAACAATCGATAAAAACATTTCAAAATAAAGCTTGTAGTATTTTTTTGTTTGTACATAAATTATACATTACACACCGCCCTAAAATCGTGCGAAAGATTGATCGATCGATTGATCAAAATTTAGATTGTTTCTAATACCGAACGAAAGCAGATTGGTTGTTTCTTCTTGTCTCTATCATTTACACTTTTAATAAGCTGTTTAGTAAATTCGATTAACATAATCATATCGTGTAAAGCAAGCAATGAATTAGTCGATAAACAGCTGAACTAATAACGTAAATACCACATTGCATGGCGGCGGTTTACTTCTCAGTCTATACGTCGTAGCATTGCATTTGTTTTACGATCGTTTGTTCAAAGGGCAGAAATTAATTCAATTTGTTTTTTGTTTTGTAGTAGAAAATGTCTCTAGTGAAGATTTTTGCAAGGCATATTAACGAAAAATGTTCACCCACAAAATGGCCACAAAATGGAGGGTAATATCAAATCAAACAAACTGCACGCTACTGATCCTTTCAGATGCGAACCCGCCCACGTCTGTGTCAATCGTTTGTCGTTTCATTTTCTCTAATCTTGCGTCTAAAAGTCGCCTGCGAAACCTATGAGGTGTACTGTTTGCTTGTGTGTGTGTATATGCTGCTTTTGCTCTAAAGGCAAACATGCAAATATAACAGAAACTGCTTACCCGGCAGTTTCGCTTGTTTTCGGTGTACGATTCAGTTCACAATCTGTCCGCCACCAATGAGTACATTTCTACCAATGTTTGCTACGGGATGTTCTTCTTTTTGTCCTTCGTCAAATTACTAAAAGGGAGCAAAAATGACAAAATATCAAAAATATGTTTTGCTGTTTGCTACAAATCTGTTTCACTGTTCTGTTCCACATCCTTTTCTATTTGTTCTTCCCTAGCCTTTCTCGATGTGATGTTACATTGCTTCATTTTGTCACCATCACCCATTGCCGCTTGCCAATCAAGGTTCCTTTTTCTTGCCCAACTACTGTTTGTTTGCGATTGATTTGCCATTTGTTATCCTCGTGATTGTAGGATATTCTTTTAATAATCATATTCATAAAATATATACTTTGCTTTGTTTGTTTTGTATCTTTTTTTTGTATGTAATCGATATTTTTTTTACTATTCTAATATTACTGTGTTGTTACTTTAATGCTGCTCCGATTGCTCGATCTGTTCGCTTCCCTTATGTCTCCTTATCTTTGTTTGTTCTCACGGATAAGTTGTCTGTTTGTCTGCTTTCTGTTTGATATTCTTTGTTTTACTATTGGTGACCAATGCTAAGATATAATATTGAGCCATTGGCAACGCACTGTCACTTTTACGCTACTTTTTCATGCGTCCATTGTCTATCATAATCGCATTCATTCGCCTGAATTTAACGAGTAAGTTTGGTATTGGTATCTGTTTTGTTAACATAGCACATTAGCCAATTTCTAATCATTTGCTTTGTGTGTGTGTGTGTTTTTTTTTTGTAATTTCGGTGTGGCAACAAGCGCGAAAGATGAACCGTGCACGTGTACGTTTGTTTAGAGATATTTGCTTTATTTTGTCTTGCTGGACTTCGCTTCCGTCCTTTGCAGTTGCTCTTTTCACTAGTTCACCAACAACAAAGTTTGTTGCTAAACGAATTTGTCCGGTGCGGCCGATTTTTCGCAAACATTTGTTCTTAGCAAATTGCGTTTCCGTAAACTGTACCGACGACCGAGGTTCCACGGCGCTATTCTATATCGTGATACTTGTGAATAGTTATGTTCTTGCCTTAGCTTAACGTGTGATGCACCTGTTCTATGCAAATTCAATTTGCTGCATTATTAACTGCGCTAATGTCCCGTGGTGTGATGTTTGACTTTGCGCTTATAAATAATTCAATTAAATTTTTCGTTTCCTTTTCGAAAAAACACAAAATGCTGATTCCGTATGATCCGTATCATCCGTGCAAATGAATGCACAAATGCAGTAAAATAAATAATACTCGTAATGATCCACAGGAGTGTTCCACCAGTGCTTTGAATCGCAGTAAAATGAAAACGGTATTGTACCGGTACAGATTGCAAAACCGTTGGACGTAAACAAAGTGGTAAAACATGTTCCAACCATACCACCGCAGATGTGTGCGTGGGTCTTAGGAATCCTTCGTCAGTTCCTTTTGATAAGCGATCGGACTTACGAGCGCTTTGAGGAAATCGTTCTGCGTTTTCAGTATCTCGTGTATCGTGTTGAGCCACTCATGGTGTAGCTCAGGTGTCGGTGCNNNNGGGTCTTAGGAATCCTTCGTCAGTTCCTTTTGATAAGCGATCGGACTTACGAGCGCTTTGAGGAAATCGTTCTGCGTTTTCAGTATCTCGTGTATCGTGTTGAGCCACTCATGGTGTAGCTCAGGTGTCGGTGCAGTGCAAATATAGCTAAGACTGGAACGTTGCGGGTCGATTGAGCAAAGCGAGAACCGGTTGCCATTTGTCTGATCGGAAAGATCCTGTAGTGTCATTTTGTTCACCTAATACAAAAGAGAGATAAATTTAATACATCGAAACTCACTACTCCAGCGTGATCATACACGATCGTACCTGTATGTGCGCCTTGTAGATGTAGTTTGGACTGGTGAATTGCGTTTTCTTTCCGACGATTTCAGCAAATATGATGTTCTGCTCGAACAGAAACACGTGCAGTTCCTTCGGTTTCTGGGAGTTGTACGAGTTCTTATCACTACTCGAGGCACCCTCGACACAGTATAGGGGGCCGTGCAGCAACAGTTTGCCCTGTGTCGTTATTTTCCCCTGTAAAGCAAACACAAACAATCCAATGGTTACAATCGCGGCGAGGGAGAATGCACCTTAGCGTACATACCTCAAACTTTTGTAACCGACCAACGTCCATCATATCGTTGGCAGCCTTAGGAACTACTTGCATTATATGCATCGCTTCCTTCAATCCTGGTACCTCCTCAGTGAGACCGGCCCGCAGAGTATGCTTCAGGATATCTTTCAACAGTAACTCGTACTTCATTATTCTTTGGACTGGTTTGATGAGCATATCTCCTAACTGAAAGTAAAATCGACGGAAAACATTGTTATGCTGTTGGTCTCTTCCTTCTCATTTTCTCCCAAACGATGCGAACAGGACCTTAATACTTACACATAGTTTATACTTTAATTTTAAGCGTAATTCATCGAAGTAACTCATATGCTCCTGCACAATGTGCTCCGAGACAGGTTTGTTTTGACAGTAGACGACGTACATGTGCAGCTTTCGCTCGCTACGTTTAATAAGCGGACCGAGTTCGTACGGGTTCTGTAGACACTTTTGCAATGATTTGAGAAAATGACTGAAACGGAAACACATGGTACATGATTTACGTTGTTTAGCAATCGAATTAAACATTCTACACTTACTCTCTGTGCCACTCGTATATTGCTTCAATGTTTCCAAATACCATCCGTTCTTTACCACCCTTAAGATCTTCTGGGATCGGTACCGTACTGGAGGGGTTACGAATTTCCGCTATATACCTGAATAGTTTCAAACAGAAACATAAGCATTTACTCGTTTGTGGAGCAACGACTTACACTACGAGGGATCAATACATACCCATTTACGATCTGAGAAAGATCATTCACGTACGCTTCTTCGGTGGTGATGAGTTCACGCAACGCATAGTTCCGCTTTCGCAGTATATCCTCGATTCCCTGCTCTTCGGTCAGATTCTCATCGGCCGCTTCATTCTCAGAGAACTGTGGCGATATGGCAGGTTTGGCGATCGTGTGTCCACCATTCAGTGCCATCGTCGTCGACGAGCTACTGCTTCCATCAGCACCACCACCACCACCGACGAGTCCCATTGCCATTGCCGAGCCGCTACTGTTGGTACCATCATTTTCCAGATACTTCAAACTTTCCACCTTCTGTTTCACGAACTGCTCGATCTCGGCCAGATCTGCCGGTGGCTGAGCGCTGGACGGTTCTTCCAGCGATTTCAGCGATAGTGCCTTCGTGATCTTGTTCGCGGTACCGGTAGCATCCTCGGATGACGAAGGCGCAACAGCAGCACCACTTAAGGCGGATGCGGTATCCTGAATCGGTTTCATCGGAGGCGGAAGTTCAATAGCCGTAGCTTCCTCATCTTCCGCTTCCAGCTGTACCGAAGCGGCCGTTGACGATTCCTGCTCTTCCGGTGGCTTTTCCTGCTGGTTAGGCTGTAAAGATATGGCAAATCAGAGAGAGAGAATTGTTGATAAGAAACAGATGTACCCACACTTAGGTTAGAATATTCTCGGCTTACCTTAACCTTCTTATCGGAGCCTTTCTTGCTGATGAGCGTTTTCTCCACCGGCGGTAGCTTATCCGATTTGCCGTGTGAGAGTTTGCGGAACTGCGTCGGTAGCCATTTTTTCCTGCCAATTCCGGAAATTGAAACGAAAACAGAAAAAAACGTTACGTTATTCAATTGATTCATCGAGGTGAGAGCGCGCTCATAGTCATCCACACAGTACAATCCATTTCGCAACTTTTAGTCCAATTACAATTGTATCGCGTATTTGCTATTAGTGGAGCAGTATCTTGATAACAACACACCGACACGATAACATGAAAATATTGAACGACGAATCTGTTCCCACTTTGTCCCCAACCCGATCGCTTTTCTTAATAACCTGATCAAGAGACTGTGCAGCGTTGTCCAACTGATCGGAAATGAACTTAATCGCGATACAGTTCCAGCGGGTTGAGTGGATCGTTTCTGTTTGCTTCTGCCCATCGAAATAGTTGTGATAAGTCGTGCTGTGTCTCTTCTCGTCGATGGTCACCGTTCACCTTGGAAGGTTTCCTTGTACTAGAGTCGTTTTTTTTACAACTTCACCTCAATAAATTCGTTGCGATTTCGCACAAAACCGATTCCGTCCCGAATCGGTAGAGGACTTCTCTTTTTCCTTATCGCGAATAACATTCTTTGTTTATGATTGTATTGAGAAGCTCGGTATTGCTTATCGGAAAGCTTTACCGTGCAGTGACACACACAACATACAGGCAAGTCAGTGCCTTCGTCTTGTTGGGGAGGGAAAAAAATTCCCCGTCCAGCGTACACATACAACTTTTATGTACCTAGCAAATACTCCCAAATACCCCTAGAAGGGATGAATGAAATAAAGTCAATTTATGAACCGAAGGCGTTTCACTCCTACCTGCTGCCCATCCCCGCTGACGGTGGATGTAGCACTAACGCATCATCATCACCCTCCTGGTACTGTTCGTTTGCCTCACGCCCTATGCGAAGAAGGCTGTGTCCACGATGGTAGGTGGCGGTACTGGTGGTGGTATCGGTCGTACAACAATCTTGCCGGCAGCACGCAAACTGGAACCAACTTTGCAAACACACTGCACACGACATGGCTACATCCCACGCTACACATGCCAGAGGGAATGTTTGACTATTCCAAAAACTGACCGTCTGTCGTTGCCGACTATTGGGCTAACGAGGTGGTGCTCCAGTACAAACCAAGTTTCTGGGTCTAGCCGTTCGTGACCTGTTACTCATTCAAACGGAGTTCAACACCACCAACGGCACATTGAAGCCGAGGTCGTAGCACCTTCACAACATCCGGCGATTGATCGAGAACAACCTTCCAATAGGAACCTTATTACGGATCGCGCGAATTAGAAAACCCGGACAATTGCTGTATATGCTACCGAATTGTTTTTTTAAACAACAGTACGCGTCTTCTCGCTTGTCTACCTTACTGGAAGGAGCTTTAATTACTGGATGCAACAAGCAAAAAAAAACCTGTTACCGATTCACACCGAACTGATAAAAAAAACCACCACCGGTGGTGTGCGTGTGTCGTGCCATCATCATCACTGCGAAACCGACCGTCATCAATGTACAACTTCAAGGGGAAGTCATCAATAGTGTGGCTTCTAACACTGTGACCAACAAAACAAATGGGGGAAACGATATGAAAGAGAGAAGGCAAAAAAAAATACGACCACCAAACCAAACCTCACGGCCACGCTGATGATATGTAGTGTCACCAGTGCAGCAGTCCGCTTGAGTATGATTGTAGTACTGCAGGTGAGGAAGAAGAAGGGCACAACATGCTGCGGGGACGTTATCTGTGGTCGAGTCGAGTGTGGTACTTCCCTACATGGTCTAAAACCACCGAACCCAACCCAAGTTCCTGATGCTTTATCTGTTCCAGTACGCTTCGTCACACACCTGTCACACACCGTGTGCGCTAGAACCATATATCTGCAGCTCGGAATCGTGTGCGTGCAGTCGTTGGACGACAACTGGTTTTTGCAATTCAGTATTTTGGGTGGGATACTAGGCGAAGGATCTTGTCCCATGTATGGTACACATGTGGGAGTCTTATCTAAGCGTACGAAGAGCAAACGTGTCTGGTGATGTTACCCATTGTATCTAACCTTGGGGATCTTCTGGGGGAATAGATCTAACAGACTCCCAAAACTACACCTCAACTGAGAGCCGAATTAACTATTTTACGGTTCTTGATAGCTGCCTTAAGATGATGCGATAATGCATACTTCTACTCTTAGCGTCCATACACATCAAGAGGCTTTGTTGATTTGGCCAATGTTTACCGGGCCTACTCTAGACCTCCTCCTCCCTTATACACTCTGTCTCTGGGACGTACCACTCTAAACCTTCCGGCGCTTGCGAGTACCGCATGCTTTACCCTTCGGGCACGCCCCGGCAGTATGTGTAAATATTTACAAAATCAAAATATTTACCACCACTCACTCTAACGCTTTTTCCCACAAACGCACCCGCGAGTGTACAAGCGCCCCAGTGTTCCTGTTCAACGAAAGTTGCTGAACCACAAAAGCAGAGGCAAACCGCCACCAGGACCAGGACGACCAGCCGCTACTTTTATGCAAGAAAAAGCCGTAACAACATCGATCCATCCGGGTGGTCACACACGCATCACGGGTCTTGATGTGGACGGACTAACACACTCGCTCAACAAACAGCGCCCAGAACCGAAAGTGAACCAGACGGAGCTACGACCACTGCCATTTGCCCCATCCCCCGGCGGGAACGAATTTGCCTGATACGATTTGATGTGGATGGGTCTCGTCGTCGGTCTTCTACATTCCTCCCGTGTTGTCCTCTTGGCCACGCGGTGTTACTTCTTTATGGTTCCGGCATCGACGGTGGTTTGTTTACCACCAGGCACTTTATCACAAAGTGTTGACATGTGTATGTCGAACTTCTATCAACGGTTGATGGAGCGGGCACAACACCTCAACCGGTTGTTACCTTGTTCCACACATCGTTGTGCCTAGACCAATGACGGGTAAAAAAGGATTGCAGAATTTTCCCTATAAACACATCCACACACTTTGTGAGGTTTGTGCAGCTGATATATATTTTTTTAAGTGAACCGATCCTCCCCAACATGGATTAACGACCTTTATTTGCAGTACATAGACAAGTGATATTTGCATAGTTCATTTGCATATTTGGCAGATAAGAGTTTCGATCCACGACCCTGCGGTGTATGAGACCGAGCATCATGGCGCTACACCAAACTGTCGCTGCTTCTCAAGAACCGCCAATAGGTGTTCTACTTACAGACATTCTCACGGATGAAATATTTTAGGCAACTCTTCATTACTTCAACGCAAAACGTCGTACAATAAATCACCCAAATGAAGGTGATGGGTTCAGTATGGAAAACATCCTTGATCCGTCCCAAGGGTAAAAACTAAACGCTTTTCGGCGGCTAATTAAGCATCCATTCCCCCCGAGAGAAAATAGTATGAATGATCCTTCATACAGACTAGAGATGAATGAACGTTGCTTCCTACACCAACCACCGAAATTTGCCCGAGCTCCAACCCAAAATGGTTCATTAATCATACTCCCCCCCAAAAAAACACTTATAAAACATTAAAACAAAATAAAGTTCTAAATCGTTCGGGTTTTTCATTGCTTTAGGTTGCGCAATTATAGTCTGCCTGTCTCGGGCCGCGATTTACATTTACTACGCCATATTCAGTTATGAGGCCAAGGATCGACGAAACGGGAAGAGATGTGTTTTTCGAAGCCGGCTGTGTTTCTGCTTCATCACTTTTAAAACGTTCTACTCCACAGGCAGTTAAACTATTTCTAAATTATGATGTTGTTTATTTTTCTCTTTCTCTCTCTCTGTTGCGCTGTTCGGTTCAAATGGATTTGTCCTAAGAATATTAGGATGACATTTCTCACCAACCAAACGACGCACACGGTCGATTGAATATGTACCCAATTGGCCTTCTCCACACGGTGACGACTCCCCAAACTCATCACACAACACGTCATACGGCCGGTTGTAGAAATGCGGACGATGGCACCAAAAACATGCGATTGGCATTTCAACGATCTTCCTGGTGAAAAATCACTCAACAAGTGTAATCAATTTTGTCAAAATTGCGATTTAATTGGGTTCACATTTCACTGAACATCTTATACCGAGGGATTTGGAGAAAATATGTTCAATTATTTTAAACAATTTCGTCGCAAGCCGGAAACCAAGAGAAGGAATCCATACACACTTCAACCGAACCGGTTGACACGTACATGAATAATGTGAACACCATTAACCACTGCTGGCAAATGGCCAGAAAAGTTTTTGCAGACAAACACAGTCGAATGTTTGAAAGGGAGGAAGTTTTAGCACGACCAGTCGATCGTTTTATCGTTTGCTAAGTTGCTAATACCACCCGAAAAAAACACACAGACGGCATCCATCTGCGGGTGAGGCGGACATCTATCTCTTAATTAACTTACAAACGACAAGGCTGTCGATTCGGAACCCGAGATTGCCACCGGCGCGTAAATGCACTGTCGACATTAGGATGTTTCCTTTGGTGAAGTGTAGACAGTAGTGGATTTTTGTTTTTCGTTTTTAAAAACTGAAGGATAATGGATGACCCTTCTGGCACGGTTACGAAGTATCGCGCTAATAATTAGTACCCCTGTGGCACTTTTGCACATTACATAAGCGGACATTCTGTGTAGTTAAGTCACACTACTGTGTCAATTATTTTTATCTTCACCATTACAACTGTCCTACAGATGCATAATGAAATGTTTTCCCCTCTTCGTTGGAGAAGCTGTTACCAAACGAACTAAAATTGATCAAACTTGATTTAAAGAGACCGTAACCGAGTGTTTCCCCGAGCCTGATTTTTAATTATCAACTTGAGCTACAAAGAAAAAAGAAACACACGATAGTGCAAACCTGTTCCCGATTGGATCGGGATTGTAATCTATTGCAGGTTGTTTTTATGCACCTCCGGGAAATGTCTACTACCTCAGGTTTTATGTACTTCACGCTGTACTGTGAACTGGGAAGAACCCAATCTCCTATGACGATGTTTACCAATTTATCTAACGTCGATAGTACAAACACGAAATAGATACTGCGTGCTGCGTGATCTTCCTTACCTTACACACACGTTTCCCGCACAGATTTTATCTTTGTACTGATAAAGTAACGTCATTTTCACTGCTGCACCACCCCACATGATTCGGTGGGTGTGCTGTTTTTTTTATCGATAGCACGGAGTTACACAAACCAAAAAAAAATTACACTATTCGCACGTCAGCAAAAACGTACAAAATCCGACAACAATCCGCTAATCTGAACCGGTTTTTATTGTTCACTGGAAGACGGTCTGATGATATGTGCGACTCTCTATTCTAACGCCGTCATATTAAGGGTGGGAGTTCCTTCTTTATATTACGGTTGTTCCAAAACGTTCGTCGTAGTTTAGCCAAGGACACAACAAAATCTCACCCCTCTTGAAGGTGGGAAGACACGCCGCGTGTAAACAAACGCCTGTTTAGTTCGTATCGATGTCACCTTTTTTGGTCAACTCTTGGACGGGTTTAATGTGAAGCACGGCGACGTATAAGAGACCTTGCCTTATCAGACACTACACCGTGTGAACTATGCCCGGACACTATGTTATTCGTTCGCACTTGATCAACCATAACAGTGCCCTAATTAACTGGCTTCGATCACCAACCAAAGCGATGATCTTCCAAAGTACACAAATCTTCAGAATCAGTACACTAAAACACAGAACACCAGCTATTCTGAGTTTCTATATTGCAGCAGCACTCAATTCCCTGATGTCCTAGTTACTTTGCATCCGTTCGCATCCGTTGCCGAACCGAGACTGTGTAGGAGCTTGGAAGAAAACACAGATCCGACACAATCTTTGCAACGATCGGTTCTCCCCGATCCGAGCAGCTACAGCCGGCAGGTGGGGGATGAGTGCGTCCGGGATTTGTGTTTTGCCCTTACATTCCTTGTCTGTTTCCTAGCGCGCTGACTAACTATGTACCTCCCCCCGTGTGACGGTGTTGGTGATCGAGAGCACATTTTGTAACGGCGCCTCCACGAAAAGACAAACAGACAGGGTGTATCTCTCGCGGTATGATGATGGTTTGTTGCTGCTATGGCGCTTCTTTTTTTCCTTATTAGATGAAACAGAAATAAGCAAAATGCGGGCCGGATCTTTGATCCGATTCTGGTACAGCTGGCATTGCGCTTTTCCACGGTGCATCATTTGAGGACTTCTTTCAGGAATGTGTGTGGAGTAGAATTTGAAATCTCAATTCATTTTAATTCAATATAACTGCAAGCAAACACAATTTTTTATGGTTATGATTGCTTTAAAGCGTTAAAAAATAGCTCTCCAAAAGATCTATTTGAAATTTAAACATTAGCTTCTAGTATCACCAACATCATCAATATTGAAAGTAATTAATCTTAGTGTCATACACCCGATGCACGGTACATTTACAATGCAAATTAGAATGCTCGGTAAATACCACGTCGCTCGTCAACGACGATCGGAAGAAAGTGAAATGAGAGGAAAATTAATGTGCGATTTTTCACACGCTTCGTGCCTGCCTTCCCTCCCCCAAAGTGGTCGGTTTTTCGATTAGCATTTCCTTATCCGGCCGGGTGAGAAGCAAAAGATGGAAAAGAGGACTTCTCCAATCTCAGTACCGGTTTAATTACCCAAGATCAGTGACGTTCTTCCCGCGCTGTGTGTCTATGGGAGATAATGAGACACTGAACCGATGATCATATCCACAAGCGGCTTATTTCCAAGGTAAGACAAAAAATGGATAGATATTCGGTATCACTATCTCTTGCGACATCATCCTTCGAAAGGAGGACAAAGAACTGAGTCAAGTTTTGCCTTTTAAACAGGCAAACTGGTAGAACCCCTTCAAAGTCATAGGGTGAAACGCGATGATTTCCCAGGAAGCGGAAAAAGAGTTTGCAAATGGGATGTTCTTTGCCTTCTTCGGTTCGAGAATCCACCAGCCGATGTTTTGACTAATTGTTCTCGAGAAAAAAACACCGTTTTCTTCGCTTTCCTTAGAAGCGAACAATAAAGCTGATGTATAGAAGATGACTTACCGGCTTGGTTCCGTCATTGCCTTGGAGGAAACCGGCTCGGAACTTATAATTGAATGGTAATCAGTTCTCTGGGAAAACTCTCACACACCCTCTCTCTCTCTCTCTCTGTCTCGTCGAACATCGATCGTACGAAACAAGCGCATCAATATGCAAATGGGGAAGATGCAACATTTTCTGACAGTGCAACAACAACGGGGAAAAAACTGGAAAAGAAACACAATTTGCATTGTCGAAGGCACATATGTGCGTCACAGTTTTTGAGGAAAATGACGAAGAAATGTATTACGTTCATTGCGCACCGTACACGATCATCATCGCTTCTCTACGAATCATCAGCTTTGCATCTTATTCTTGCAAGAAATAGGAATCTCTGTGCTGGCGGCTTCTCTCACATGTTTCGCTGAATGGTGTCCGGTGTTGAATGAAGCTATAATTAGGATGCACCTTGATATGTCAGGGAGGGCAAAATGTTACAGTTGCGTGGAACCGGCATCACCGTCGTCTCCGGTCGCATAAGATGCACAATGCACATGGGGAATGCAATATATATTGCTAAATGGCAACGATTTCACAAGAATTTCGTCTACCATTTCTCGCTACAAATAATGTTACTCATGAGACGGTCCACTGTGTAGGACCCGGGGTTGGGGTAAGGGATTTTCCAGGTATGCTCGTTAGACGAAGTACAACAAGCGGTCAACGCGAGATTTCCTCATTATGGGCCCAGGGGACGGACTAAAATTCATCCATGGGTAAATATGCATCTTCATTGCATGAGTATTACTCGCAGGGACACATCAACCGCTTAACCATACACACACACACATGCGGCCATGTCTTCGAGTGCACAGGCTTTTCCTTTTTTCCCCCTTTTTATCCTCCCGCCCGGGGGAAATACTCACGAAGCATTAACTGACGTGTGTGTACTGTTGGCAAGCAGGATAAAGAGCTGCTCACAACAACACTACCGGCTGACCCACAAGAAAAACGGGGTTAGAAAAAGAAATTCCTTTACTGTCACATATCCGAAACGTACTGTGGGCGCCCCACGGGTAATCGGACTCGGCCATGGCCAGATGATGAGGTGGAAAATTGCTGATTTATTACACTACCACTCATTGTCAGTGGCATTGCAAGCCGAGAGGCAGGATTAACGTCGGTCAAATGGAGTCTTCAGTTATTTATACTGCTACGAAACCGTGTACAACCGTGTACTGGCCTGGCCTCTGCATACCACCCTCCTACTACTACTGGTGCCTAGTATCAACTGGTGCTTCTGCCTTTTTTTTTAAACTACCATATAAGTAAGGTTTCATTGTAAAACAGAAATCACCGAAAAGGTCACGGGTTGCACACCATGAAGGAAACCGGTGAAAGCGAACACTCTCGGTAATGAATGAAAACAGAAGGAGTCGGTTTGTTTAGATTTAGATTGGCCTACGGCAAGGATACAAGCACAAAAAAACCTCTCCCTTCCGTTGCCAAGGCCTGTTGGCCTATCAAACTTTAACCTTCTATGCTTGGGTCGTCAATGGAATTTATAAATTTTAATTATCATTTTACTGTGCAACTCTCTTGACTCTTGTCTGTTCTTTTTTTTCTTTTTCGAGTAAAGGATCGAGAAAGGATACTTTTGGATACAAATCAAAAGAATGGCACGCAAAACATAAAACACAGCATCAGTGTAATACGTTTTCATATCGTTTTCTTTTTTCTCCTTCCACTTTTAACCACTTTCGAGAAACAATGTGGCCTTCAGCCGCAAAAATGTTTACACCCTCTGGGGACACTTCTGGAGCGATAAGGTTTAGCTTTGGATATCGCTTTTTTTAAGCTAGTATTTAAAAATTTTCGGGCCGAAAATGTTAATCATTTTACTTAACGAAATTGCACTCAAGTGTACGATCGTCTAGTTTCCACGATTTTTTTTGTTCGGGGTAACATGGCCTCCGTTTGGTAATTTTTTATTAAATTTTACCACTTACAAGACGCGTATCCTTTTAGTTTGATTTCTACACGACGCAACGGTACGCATAACATCCTCAATGTGCATGAGAAGCAGCACAACATTCGGGTAATAATCTTTATCATCATCATCATCATCAACATGATGCTTTTCATCAGTGCTTGAGCTTAATGTGATTTAACCAAAAGCGTCTAAATAGTCCCCAATGTGCTTTCGTTCAAGTAGTTGTTGCTCACTTGGGCTCTTGGGCTAGAAATCGGACAATAAATAGTCTGCTCCACAGCTTCGCCCGTTCCAGCCGTTCGTTGGCAGACACTATTGGTACATATTATTTCCGATTGGTGTGTCCGGGGATGCGTCACAGCACTGGGAACAGGATTCCTTGTGCAAAAGGATTGCTACCAGTACTCTCGTTTGCCTTTGCCCTAATGGGAACTCTGGCTATGACTGAAGTTATTAGCCCAAACCCGATCAAACTGCGGTGTTCCAACGGTTTGTGGTGTTTACTGGTGCGGCAAAAGTTGCATGTTCCACGCAGAGACCGGAACCATACTGTTCATCCTCAATGTTTGATGTCCGGAAAATTGGTTACCGTACGGACGAAAAACACCCAGGAGACCGTAGACCATTTCAGTGACCACAGCGGGGTACGGCAGCACGTACCAGGAACGTAGTGTAAGAAGGTACGCGACCGAGCAAGTCCAGCTTTCGTCACATTTTTATGACACACTCAACGTTTAGCAAAGGATCAACAGAAGAACGTCCTTCACACTGGCACCAGTGTGTGTGTGTGTGTGTTTGTGTGGACGGAGCACTATTCGGCAAGTGTCTGCCACTTGTCACGAAAAAAAAGGATTTCCTTAGCAATATAGCAAGCTGTTTGCACACCTTACCGTTTACGTTTACGGGTGCTTATGGGTATGTGATGTATGTCCACACCGGTACCGGGTAGAGTAGCTGTTTTGTCGGTAAGGATATAAAACGCGACACCCTGCTCGTACGAGTAACGTTTCCCACTAGCCTTCTTCATTAAGCAGCGACGAATGACGACGTTCTTGACCGTTTGTCATAAATAAGGACATCGCATTGGTACTCAAACCGTGCCGAGCGATGCGCTATTCATTCGGAAAGGGCTCCAACCGGTGTACGGGTGCCTCGGCAGCTCTGTGGGTTTTGACATCCTTGATCCTTCTTCCACGCTTTCCCACCCCAAAAAACACAAAGCTCACATCAATATTCTGGCAACGTTTTATCGACTTGGGGAGATATACACGCGCGCTATTCGTGTGTGTGCGCGTACCACCATTGTGACACACGAAACGAATGAAGTATTCATAAGGAATTCGTCCGGCCAACGTCCAGTGTCCAGTGCGGAACCACCATTAATTTTCATCACGGTCTGGCTCCGGGCGGGTGGTCGGACGGCAACACGCACAACACAGAGGGACAGGCGTGAAAAGGCGGCTTTGCGCCACGTACTGTGTTATGTCCTGTCGTCTTCTAGGATTTTGTCCAAGGGCGGCTATCGAAATAAACGATCGCAATCGTAGCGATATGAATTTGTGAAGGATTAGCGAACCGCAAACAAATGGCATTTGTCCGGATGGAGCATCAATTTATCACAGGTGGCCCTAAAGCAATAATTGCAATCAATGGAATGTCGACATTTTACCTACAAAAAAAAGGGAGATTGAATATAGTAAAAGACAAGATACAAAGTGAAAGGGGAGAAAAAAATACTCCGGAAACAAAATGCACAACTTGTCCAAACCTTGTAACAGCCATTGCAAATTTTAAGGGCGTGTTTTTTGATTGATGTAACTTCCCGTCGTGCTGATAACGTAAATGCGTCGTAGCAATTCCTAGCCTCTAGGGACCCAAAGGGGGTTCCCACAGGCAATTCTTGCATATTGACAGATACCACCCTACCACGAGGTACCAATCCCATTTCCGTTTTTTACAATTCTGTCGTTTTGCAGTGTGTGAACGAATTCAAATAAAATGTAAACTGTGAGCTTTAACTGTAGCAAACGCCGCATAACCTATTTAACCGAGCTGCTTCTCCACCGTCCGGGGCATTCTGAACGTGCATAAAAGTGACTCTTCCACAACTACAAAAGGACCCTAGGCGCTCCAATCAGAGTGGACACACATGGGCACGCAATTCGCCAAACAATCCAAACCGATGGTTAGCCATCATACACCGACCGGACCGATGTCAAACTTTCCTTCAGGTTCGCAAGTCCTGACATCCGGTACAGTACGCGGGATAGATGATAACGGAAGAAATGTAAACACCCGAGCGTTCGTACAGAATGTCCCGGGCGCTGGTAAAACAGCTGCCACGTATGGTATGGCCTCCTATCACCGATGTGTATCAGGGGCCTCTGCTACTACCGGGGTGGCAAAATGGTAAACATGTCAGTCCGGTGAAGCACATGGGGTGAAGCACACAATCGATTCGATTTTACTTTCCCCTCTTGCAGGCAGCATTTCTTCTCCCGCGCTCCCCTCCGCTTTATGGGGACATACAGAGAGTGGCGATCTTTTCTATGCAAACAGTGCAAACCACGGAACGCAAGACCGGGCATGATGCAGCATGCTTCTGGGCAAGTACAAGTTTAACCTCACTGGCGACATGGTGGTGGCTCAAAAACAGAAAATAGTGAAGAAGAAAAAAAACATGAAAACGATGTACAAAAGGCACTTTGATGAAAAGCAAACTAATACTGCATGTTTTCACTTACCCGCTGAAGCCTTTCCGTTTGTTGACGGGCGACGTATGCTGGTTCGGTAGTATGCAATCATTTTCCTGCGGCACTTCTGCAAAGAGTAAAGAGCAATAGGACCGTACTGTCAGTGCAATGTGTGAATACATGTGCGGTGATATAAATACACGACCGGGTGTGGGTGGACATCGTCCGATTCCGCTGAAGAGAATGCGGGAAAACAAGAAGCGATAAATAATAGGAGGAGAAACACTTAAAAAAAAAACAGCTCTACAAACTTGTATAGTGGTAAAGTTTTTCCAATCGTATGGGATTTTGAAGACGTTTTTGAGTGGTAACGAACCGGTTTGGCAAACTGTGTGATTGAAATTTACCATTTTGGCTTTTGCGGGGGTACATGCCGAGATTGTAGATATGAAAAAACTATGCAAAAACTAGGTCAACAGAAAGTGTACTCAAACAAACATACCACACATCGACTGCAGTTCATCATTTGAAATTGGCGCATAATGTGTTATAGATCAACGTGCCAAACATAAAATTCTTCATTTATTCTACTGATCCATTCAGCATCCATTATCAATGGTCTATTAGTAATGTACACTGCAAAAAATGCAAACCATCCACTTCCTGTCTACGGCATCGAAATAAAATGCATAAACGCTTCTGATGCCAACACAATCGCCGATTTGATGGCAGCTTCTATTTTTAAAAAAAGTCATTAAAAATTATTGCCTTTTTTGCAACCAAACGGAGAACTCCACGCTGTAAAACGCACTGTAAGAAGGAAAAGAAACACACACAGACGGGGGAGAAGAAAAAAAAAGATCCGAAAGAACCTTGATGGTCGCCTGCCAATACAAACTCACGATTGTTGAGTGTCGCTTCGGCCCGCTGCATTTTGCATCGCATTGCAGTCCAATTGGCTGTCGTTCGAAATTATTACAAGGATAGACACCCAGCACACTTCGAAGCGGCGGATCGCGCGCGCAGTCGGTCCCGTTTGAAATCAAATGCAATTTATCATTTCCATTTCCAGGCCGAGTGTGGAAGAAGGAGTGCCGTTTTGTTTTCTCCTTCATCTCGGGCCTTTGCTCGTTCCGCCAGGAAGTTACCTATGTTTACTCTGGAGGGATTAGAAAATGCAACCTCCTCCAGGCTGGTTCAGATCGGCCTGGCAATGTGACAAACGATGCGAGAATCGGCGAGAATCAACTGGTTTCCTCCCTCCTTAGATGTAGAGTTACAGTGCGACCGGCTTTGCTTGCGGTTCTGTTACATTGGTGCTTCATTTGCGTAGTTCCGTAGAGTCAGTGGTGCTTTAAATCCCCCAGCGAAGATGGGAACTTCATGTCACTGGACATGGGGAAAAGGGACCACCCCACCTTGATCAATTGCTGTGCATAATGGATACTGGCACCTATTCTAGTGGATAGCTTGCGAACATATACCGGCATTCTTTCACACAAACACACGATAAGCTTCACATAGATGTGGCGGTCAGTTCCATTTATGGAGAAGATTTAATTTAGAATACCTATTTTAGGATCTAAATATCTTCTCGCATCGATGAACAACAAACGGTCGTTACGTATGGGAAGAATATAACTGCTTGTCCTACAAATGGATCGTCTATTTAGTGACGTCTTCACTAGGAGAAATTGATCTCTTTTGTTTATTTGATTAACAATTTATTCATTGAACACGAATAATGCTTGGTCGACTGATATAAAGCACAATGCTTCAATTTTTCAAGCATTTTAAATCACATACTTAAAATGTGACGTAAAGAAACATAAAACATAACCTTAAAAGAGCAGTTTTTAACCATTTTATTCTGTCTCTTCTGTCGCAAATCAATTAGTCAACAGCAAGGAAAAAACTTTATTGCTAAAGCCAAGGACAGGAAAGTCACAGAGAGAGAAAAATTCTGCAAACATTAAAGAAAAATCCTCAGAAATACGGTAAAAGAACGAACGAACGTTAAAAAGACTCGTCAAGGGACGGGTTGGCACTGTTGCTGAATCTATTCGACCGAAATAATTAGCATTAGCACAACTGACCTAGTTAACATCGGGCGGTTGTGCTGTACACAGAACCAAGTGGATGTGACTATCCAGGGGCATCGCGAAACAGATCAATATCGTACACATCGAGATCCGATCAGTCAACGGCAACGGCGCTGAGGCATCATTTTCCGGTTCCGATTAACTTCTTGGGCCCAATGGCATATGTCCCCGCTTGAAACGGGGGATAAAATGGATTGGAGTGTTCAGTTCAGAAGGACATCAAAGCGAAACACTCTTAAAACGGTGGTGTATATCAAATGTTTCAAACCAGCGACAAGGGTTCAGTTAGCCGTGTCCTTTGCGGTTCTCCACATCCAGACACAAATGACACCACTTGTGTGCTCCGAATACCGAAATCTATAAATGACGCATAATGCGAGCATAAAGCATGGACAACTTATTTTTGGAACTTTTCACTGAGATCGGTCGGAATTCTTCGCCTTTTTTTTTTTGCACGCGACCCGTCAATTTGCTGTTTTTACTTAACTCCTTCCATTTGGGTTGAGTCGGTGCCCTCCCCCTCCTTCCCCACCTCTCAACAACAGGAGAGGGGTTTTTTCTTATTTTCTCTGGTCCACAGTTTGGCAGATGTTTGGCGTACGGGGTATATATGGTTGATGACCGTGTCTCGAGACACGCATTGAAAATAAATCCGTGCCATAAGTCAAACTATCGATGATTTATCCCATTTTGTGGCACGCACAGAACTAGTAAGTTAGCAAGGTATGATGTGTATTAAAAATAGAAGTAAACTATGACTTCAAAATTCTATTTCATCGTTTAGGTACGCTAAGCAAAAAGGTGCAGATAAATCGATTGCATTCATCTATTAAAACACCCTTCAAGTTTTTGCTATGAATGCAAAGCATTGTGCATCATCTTATATATTGCTTTGCAAAAGATCAGAAACAAATTGCGAATAATCGCGTCTCGTTAATCGCACATTTGGTACTTATCTTTGTCCCACACATACAGTCTTTGAATCAAGAAAGGGTCAAGGGTGTAAAACACAACTCATTGCCAACATAATATCAACTGTCGACAGCTCAGATCAAAAGCATACCAGCGTTAAACAACTATCAAACCTTGTTTGGCAGAAAGTTAAGAATAGATATCAATCCACAATACTATCCAAATAACAACAAATGTCTATGCTGGCTTTAAATTACTGCACCGTACGGATCGTTTAACTCAATCATCCCTGGCATTACAACTAAAATCAACTTTAGCTAGATAATTGCCATTCGCCTAGCTGGCAAAACGAATACGGCACCATAACCTCCAAACAATTAAGCACCAGCCGCAGGCGCATTGCCATTCCTGATAAAGTTTCTGATTGCGTCGGCGGCAGACCAGATTGGCACAACAGTGTTGGAAGAGTGCAACAACAACAGCAACAAAACAGAACCCAAGAATATTCCTCGCCGAAGGGCAATTGCAAATTGGCATGTAATCTCGTTAAATGACTCGCAACACATTGGGCGCTTCATCGTAAATGTGCCGTACCAGATGCGTTTTGATGTTCTCACGTTTTGACCTGCCCGGGGGGTCCAAACGTGTGCTTGTGTGCCCCTTCAATCCGAGGACAATCAATCTATTGCCGCTAGAGAAAAGAAATCCATCAAATGGGCCGCTGAGCTGCAATGGAAATGTTATGGTTTGTATTTGCCTCCTTGAGAGCTTTCCAATTAAGGAAACAAATGACAACATTCAATTAAACTCAATTCAATAAAATCATTACTTACAAAACAGACAAAGTGTTCCGCCTGGGGTGGAAAAAAGAAATCTCACTACAACGATTTTCAGATTTCTTACCGGTAAAACACTCATAAACATTCTGTGAGTTACTCCCTGAAGTCCCGCGAAAAATCTTCGCCACTAGTCTGCGTCTCACAAGCCGAACGATTTTTCGGCAAATAGAAAATGGTTTATTTTGATAGCAGTTTATCGGTAGATAAAAAAAGAGGAAGATCAAGACCTTTTCCTCTCTTCATTGATCCACCCCCCCCCCCTCCTGCACTCGTTATCCGCAATGGTTTTGTGGTACAAAATCTTGTCAAAATCATACAAAAACCCGACGGCAAACCGTAAATGTGCGTGCGTTTCGTTTTGCTACCGTTTTCGCATCGACCGAATGGAAGGTAATTCAATTAAAAGACCAAAGCCGATCCACCTCGATGGCTAACCTTTAACCCGGTACCACTCACCGGACACGTATATTCGCCAACGCTTAGTTGCGCACTTTGTTGGGAAGCGGGGAAGGGGGGGGGGGGGGGGGGATAAATAAATATTCCCACCCAACCCAAAACACGATATCCCACGCACTTCCCACCCTTATTTATTGTGGGGCGAGTGCAAAAGTATATGTGTGTGTGTGTTTGCGTGTGGTAAAAACCATTCAGAAGGAAAGTGAAAATTGTGGTCCAAGATCTTGGCTTGATCTCGCGCGCAAAAGCGTCTGACTGTCCCGATGGCTATTTGGGACGATATGTCGGAGTATCGGTGCGTAGGCGGTAGCGCGAAAAGTGAAACCCCACCGAATAGCATCGGTCATCAATCTTGGTGCGCAACGGTGGTGGAGTCCCATGGGGAGATAAAAGTACGATGCGAGCGCGAAGAATCGCTGGAACGGAGTGAACAAGATGTTGATTCAACCGCAAGCGTCATTGCATCCACATCTCCTCGGCAGTACCGACCGAAGGGAGAATATCAGGAGTCAATTTCCGGCAAGATGTGCCGCCTCATCACGCACTGCGCTGGACGCTGCGGTGTTTTCGTGCAACTCTCCCATGGGGATGTGACCGAGATGGAAAGCGAACGTGTGGCCTGGACGGTCCGATACCGATATGATGTTGATTCGATTGCACCGGAATCGACCGTAATGAAATTGTGTGCGGCCGCAAAAACGTGGCCAAACCATTAGCCATTACCGGCACCCCCGGTTTGATATCGTGACCAATTAATCGTAAGCCCACTTCCGGGTGTTTCACTACTCATTTCACTGTAGAGGAACAAACAAAAAAAAATTTGTAGAGAGTGAGACGTGACCAACCATAACCTGGTCCAGTACGGGGTTGTGGCTCGATCAAGAGTAAAACGCTTCCACAGCGAATGGGGGATAAAACTCGGCACAGTAGTGACGGGAGTCTTGAAGGAAAAACTTACCTCCCAGGGTGTCCGTGTCGCGCTGTTTATTGTTCAATTTGCTATGGGAGGATGGCAACGGTTTGAGGACGGTCACCGGTACCAGTCCTTCCTGGCTGTCGGACGCATTGATCGACAGACGCACCAGGCAGAAATCGGGTGCGCCCGAACAGTTCATGTCGACAATTTCGACCTGCTGACCTTTGCTAACGCTCAGCTCGGACGAGCCCGGTGCTGCCGTATGGTCCGCTATGACCCATGTCATCTCTGCTAATCCGCCCTACGTAGAGAAAAAGAGAATATGTAGCAAAGAGGAGAAAAAAAGGTATTAGTAGTTATCCACACACACAGAGAGAGTATAAGAAGTAAACTTCGAGGAGAATATCATGACGATTAGAATGTACACAGGAGAAACGACTGGTACCCACGGTGGAAATATTTTCCTTGGAGAGCTTGGAAAGACATTACCATCGTCGAAATAATCGATTGCTATTGTTGGACCCAGCTATCGATTGTTGGCAGGAAACGAGTAAATTATGCGTACATTCAACTGCCGACTAACGAGTCGGTCAGGATAATTGAAACAATCGCCTCTACATGGGCAAGAGGATCATGCCAGGCACGTGAAGTAGCAACATTTATGTAGTGTTCTTTATTTAATGAGAGCTGTATTTTTCAATCAAAACAGCACACCAGACACGTTAAACGATGTTTGATTTCTGGCAATAAATGTAATTCGAAATTGAATGTATCCTGTAAACTACCCACCCATTAGCTTAATAGTGTAATGGTTCACCACTGCTTTAGATATGCAACCATTTAACTTTAACGAGGCACAAAACAACCAGTTTATCATCATTTTCATGCCTATTATTTTTGGGGAATTGCTCAAAAATGTCCCTTACTGATTGAGTGTTAATATAATTTCTCTTCCGTTAAGAGAACCTTTGCGCAATAACTGGTATGGTGGGGCGTCCACTTCACAGCCCGGAAGAAGGTCCTTCGGGTTCCTTCTTCCTTTAGCGCCGAAAGTAATTTATCATATTTATAGATGTTTCATTTTGTCAATGAACGGAAGATGTCAAAATTCACCATAAAAGATACTGCGCAAGGAGTGAGGGAGGGTTGGGAAGTAATAATACACTTGAAGTAGGTCAACACGGTGCGATAGCACATCAGTAAATGATCGACATTAGGATAGACTTCAGAGCCCATGGTGGGTAGGGGAGGGAGCCCATTAACGTTTTGGAGTGTATTTTTCGATGGTTTCCGGTGAAAGTTATAATTCTATCAATATCTTTTTTAAAAAACACAACACCATCGTGTGGGCAGGTTCGCGTACAAACACCGGATGTCGATCGATACAAACAGTCAGGCCGTTCGATAGCTTCATCAATATCTCTATTTTCCTATGCTCGTCAGATGAAAGGGGAGTAGGAGATTTGTCCTTTTTGAAGGAGGGGGGGAGGGGATGTTTCTACCATCCTACGCCAGGGACATGAAGAACAGGGAGAAGAAAAAAAGGGATATTTATTTTAGGTTCTTCACTAATGCGATTAACTAACGATTCATCGCTGTTTGACGTAATTATAACCACCAACCATAGCGATTGCTATGGCGCTTAAACCGGGCAAACCACGGATACCACCCCTTACCTCCATGATGCCCGTGAAAAGTGAACAAAATGTTGTGAATTCAACGACAAATATCAACCACTCTCTCTCTCTCTCTCCCTCAAAAACCCTTGGACAAATAAACGAATCCCACCCCATCCTGGAATACTGGAAAACCTATCAAAAGGCATGATGGAACCATATGGTAAATAATGACAACGTGGGCGCGCATGCTTTATGGGTAGAGAGAGAGAGCAACAAGACCCGGCATACACAAAACGAACATACCCATTTAATTTCTTTAAAAGCGTAGTTACATAGTAACAAGTACAGGGTTTTGTGTGGTTTGAGTTTTGAGTGTGGCTGCATGGACTGGTGAATGGAATTTCCGCATCCTCGATATTCTGGTGACTGGAACCGAAAAACTCCAATTGCTGTATTTTCCAATGATTGAAAATTCATAGCCATCCTACCAACTCTGGAACTACTTCAACCTTCCCATATCAGGATGCAGGTTTTACCTTCCTCAATTAACGTATATTGCGAGGATGCTGATTGATTGTGTTTTTGTGAATTTAATTACATTACTAAAAGAATAAAAATAATTGTCTGAGTACTTGTACGTACAAAGCTAATCCTATTAAAGAACTGTAATCCGCCGCATTAAAGCATAATCTGCGCTCCGGAACTCGAAGAGCTGTTTCGGAACTTCTCAACCTCTGGAGGGTGAAGACTAGGTGTGTGTGAAAGACATTCCACACAGTTTGCGTACACTTGGTACACACATTTTCCTACCATTTTGACGGAATTCTTTCTACCCGAAAAACTAATGTCTTGGGATGAACTAAACCGAGTGAAGTAAAAACATTCAACGCCTGCAGGCCATACCATACGTGGAATGTTCCAAGGTATGGCAAAAGCTTAGCCGAGTGGTAAGCTGAGAAGAATGTTGTTGCTACTATCACCCGTAGGGGAGGAACACCATAAGAACACCAGAGCAAGAATGGGACAGACGAGTAACAGGAAGGATAAAAGCGGATGATTGCAAGGCATGCACAATAATGTCGCACAAATGTTTCTTACATACAGCCACATACATACATCGGAACGACCCCATTAGAACGCCAGAACCGGGGACATACACACATCAGTACATCACCCTGTAGTAGATACCTGTGCTGTGTTGTCCTGTCCTGCTGCCGTGTCCTTTAGCGTTAGCATCATTCTGAATGCAGGCAAACCCGGGATGAATGCTTGCTCAAAAGAGGTACACTGTACTGGTAAAGCTCCTAACGATAGGGCGGAAACGAACAAATTGAAGTGATGGCACTCTGGTACATCAAGCCATCTTCGGTACGTTCGGTACAGTGTGTGAGTGTGTGGCACCAAAAAAGCACAAGAAATGACGAAGAAACGTTCGTTTGATCAACTAACCAATCTCCTGTTTGGATTGAAGGTGAACAAAAAAGTAAAAGGATTACAGGCACGCACACAACTTGAAGAACTTCGCAACTTGGTGGTGCATTTTGGGAGTCTTACTTTGCTCAGACATTATGACAACTTCCTCTGGAACTTCAGATTCTGTCCAAATACATCATATAGCTGTACAACACGAAAGATTAGTGAGGGGGGGTTTTTTTTTTGGTTGAAGATGTGAAGATCCCGAACGATGATGCTTTTGCACTACACGTGTTATTTATCAGGATTCTGAAGAAGAGCAAAAAAAAAACGTCCATTGAATGATGCAATAAGGGAGGAAACCCTACAAGAAATGATCTTTTGCTACAATGTAGGAAACCTTTTATGGTGTTCTGCTGTAAATCGGAAGATGTGTGTACCGATACCGGTACGTCTGCTGGATTTCTTCGTTACCAAAACAACTATCGTATCCAATATTCTACGAAAGAAAACATCGAAAGGAAGACGCTCCTCGGGAGAGTTGGTAGTTACAAAATTTACCTCAATTACCGATTGGATTCGGTAAAAGTTTATTCAACGTGAAACGAAGAACATTCAATGCAGCTACACGGAAGATGCAGCCACTGGAATCGATTTATCGTCTTGATCAATTTTGCATCTCAACAAAAACCCTCCGGTGAGGGCAAAAACACAAACTGTTTGCGCACTAATTTGATTACGCGCGTGCCCATTTAGATTTCTGGAAAGTTTTCCCCACTAATGAAGAAAAGCTGCACCAAAGCCATGGAGTGCATTATTATCGATTCAATACACGATTCCTCTGTAGCTCCGTATAGTGCTTAACACTGCGCCAGAAACGGGGAAACGATAAACAATAAAATAATAAATCCCTTTTCTGCGGAGTCACGGAGGTTTTGCTGGTTTTGCTCGGAAAGAAAGCTCACCATACCCGGCACCCGACACCCGACAGCATCCTTTTTCCGTCGGCGAGAAGAGGAGACATCATCACCGGGATGGATGGAAAAAGCCAGAACAAATTGTGTTGTGTAACTTTCTCCCAGCTCTTACCCGGGACTTCGTTCCTTACGCTCGTCTACTAATCCTCACTATAATTGATAACGCGCCTCCATAATCCCGCGGTACGATCGGTCGGCGAAATCGTACCAAAGCAACTCTCATTTTTTTCTCGTAGGATGATGATGATGGTGTTGTTTCGTTCCTTTATTTATACACATCTCCATATCCGCAGTATCACAGAGCACGTGAAACAGCGAACTCTGTGGTGTTGGGGTTTTATTTGTAAAACGGTCGCTCGCGCCGGGCAGAGATTGCCCAAGCCGCCCAACAACACATCCAATAATTCTCCCGCATTCCCTCCCCTATATCGTTACGTGTTATTGTCGCGCGAAATGGGATTCAATTTGCATGTGCACAGTGTTGTGCAAGCGAGTGCAAAGTTTAATCAATTGTCAACACGTTTCGCGTAGTTGTGCTGCGTTTTGGCCGTTGGCAGTTTACCGAGTCCTTCCCGTCTTCCCGGGTTGTATGTCGACGGGTGACTGTAATGCAATTATTAGATGCATGTTAAATACGATTGCTATTTTGGGGAGAGTGGAGTGGAAGAGTGCTGGAAGGATATAATTCGATTGTAATAATTATCAATCACATCAGTAGATGCAAAATGAGGCATCGCCCTAGCACGGACGGAGCATGGACGCCCTCATTAGGCGTGTGAATAAGCTTAGAAATTGAAAGATCAACACGTTAGCGAACCACAAATCATTCTGGAGGGAATATTTTGTTTCTGGGGAATTCCAACATTTTAGGTGACTTCATACTCTAGTATCAGAAGGTGCCAGTTACAGAATATGACAAGTATGGGAGTGTATGAAATGTCGCAACAGGAACTACCACACCCTCAACTGTGAAATTAAACAATAGCAGCGTCATTATGCAAATACATCTGTCTTTACGATAACAGTCATGGTCGAGTAGTTACGTGATAAAAGTCATTCTTTGCCTGGGAATATCTATGACCAGAAGAATTATGCAATTTTCTCATTGTTTTGTAAAGATGAGGACTGATATTGGAAGAGTATCATAAACTAAAAAAAATCAAATTAGCTATACTTAAAATAATAATTACACAAAAAAATGCATAACACTTTCAACGGTGTGTTCCTTACTTTGCGAAAAAATTGAAACGATCCCGGCGAATCGATCGTATGCTGCCGGGCAAGGGTGGCATGCGATGGGACGCTGCTCTGCCGAAACCAGGGTAGAGAAATTTTCCGGCCACTCTTCTTGGTCGAACCGGTCGACGACAGTCCGCCGACTTTGGACGACAAACCGCCTCCATCGCTACCACCGTTGCTTCCACCCTTGTCCACATTGTTGGACGATGCTTTTGACATACTGCAATCCAATCGTCACAATCCACTAAATCCACTGCACCACCACCTTATTTATTTATTCTATGCACCTCGGAGCTGGATCCCGTGGATCCACCAATTGTACGCATTTATTCACACCATTATGCGCTTTTATCGAGGAAGGAAGAACATAACGATGAGTTTTGTGTGGTTTTGTGATATAATATTTTTGTTGTTGTTAGAAACTCAAAGTTCACTTCGCCGTATTTACGCTACAATCACATGCTTGTACGAAGAATTTAAAACATTCATTCATTTCTAGCTATTTACGCTCGTAACGTTAGTCATAATTTGTGCTCGTCGCTTTACTTTCGTGGACGATGATCATACACTCCCACTGGTGTATGCAAAGCACTTGAAACATATCACACAAAAACACGGCTCACTTTTTTTTTAGTAAACTTTAACACTTATCACTTAAATCAACTAGGTTCTGATGATTAACTTAAAGTATGTTCTCACTTGTGGATGTTAGTTCTACGTCTTTGATACGAAAATATGCTACTGGAGAGAGGAAAAAAATAAAATAAAAATCCTGACCTTGAATAGCATAATACTTTTTCACATGATTAATTGCTTGTTTCTTGCAACAACAATACATTACTCCTGGTATTACCTATGCTCCACAAATTCGGACTCCGAAGTCAAAGTCCTTGAAACAAAAAACGATCGAAAGTGAAATTGGGAAGACCACCAGAACTCCTCTCCACCACCCCACAGCAGAGCCCAATGGAAAAGAGTGAAAATGAGAGAAGTAAATATGAGAGGAATTGTATCGAAGTTACACGGCCATGGAAAAAAAGGATTGGTCAGTGAAGGTTCAGGCGCGCGCTACATTCCAATTAATTATGTCTGTACGCTGGAAAACGCTTTCCATTTTGCATTTTTCGCTTACGATCAGAAAGTATTCACATCCCCCCCCCCCCCCCCCCAAAAAGGGTGCTCCAAATCGGGTCGGGCCGCGACCAAGTTGACCCTATTTCCACCCCCCCCCGCCGGGTGTTTTTTTTGCACCCAAAAAAACCACTTCCCCCCCCCCGGGGCGGGGGGTTTTTTTTTCTTCTCCGCCGGGGCCTTCCCGCGCGGGNATCGAAAGATTTGAACCTATTTCAACCCCTGCCGACGGATATTTCTTTGTGACAAAAATAAAACCGATTCCCGCTCATCGGGAAGGGGTTTTTTTTTGCACTCCAAGAGCGGTTCCTACCGGGAGGTTACGTTCGGTTTACGGACGAAGTGTTGTGTCCGTTAATGGAGTCTCGGCATACCGACGCCACGGGTCGGATCATCGCCGGACAGAGTTTTATGACCAATGTCCTGTGCGTTTTAAATAAAGAAGCATCTACTACTACGACACGGGGGCGAATATGTCCAGATGGAATATGTGTCTTCATTTATGGTCGTGACAGGAGACCGAAGAATTTGGGATCAATGAGCGAGAGAATGTCTTTGTGCCCTTTGTTGCTTACATGTGACAAGATTATCATACAAGCTTACATGTGTTTAGAGTTTAGTTTTGTTTTTGTCGCAAAAAAGGAACGAAAAAATGCTGTAAATGTGACATTAAACAACAGTTTCGTGGAATTATTATTACAAGGAATCTTGCTTGAGATTAATAAACACTGCTCCACCTACTAAATGGGTGTCATTTAGTCTTTCTCCCTAATCTGATTGATGTTTTTTTCTAACATTTCTTTTCTCACCCATCATCGTCCCATGTGACATGGCTAGACAACAAAGCAATGCAATGCTTTCTCATGGCCACTAAACAACCGTAGTGTTATGTAACCAGTTAACTCAACAGTTCAACATAAATGGCAGCATACATCGACAGCCGTATGAGGGGGACACATTAAACCAGAGTCTGTGATACGCACCAGTCAAGTTGCCAATCAGAGATGCGGCTCGTCCGCAGGTTTTAGAGAGGAATCCCTGTCGTAACCGAGTGCCATACCTTCCAACGTCGAGAGATTTTATTCGACAGCTCCCTGTCAACGACATTCACGTGCCATGGATGTTTGACAAGTATTCTTCTAAATCTTCTCTATTGCCCGGTTGGTGTATTCTCTTGCTCAAGACATTCAAGGTTTCGTTCCGTAACTGAGACCAGATGTGGGACTGTGATCATACAGTGGTTTACTGACCTACAACGCTAGCGTATCTTACCACTTCCATTACCCTTAGTCCAGAATATCTCCCTCAAAAAAGGGGGGAAATGGTTTTATTGCCGCTAGTAAAGGAAAAGAGTCGAGTGGTGATGTACCTTCCTAACACTCCAACAACTTCCTTCGCTTGACAAGCCGTTTCTCAGGGAATTTAAATTTCTCCCTCACTCCCCGAAGGCCCCTGCTTCAACGCTAACCGCTGTAGTAATAAAATTGGAAACCATTTTAAAATCAACAATACGAAACAATTTCACCCAACGGATGTTCGTTCTCCAGACGTTTTGTTTTTGCCATCCCTCCTTCTTTTCATTGGAGGATTTCCCGCAACATGTATATCCCGAAACGTTTTCTTCCTTTTGTTTTTGCCTCTCTTTACAATTTGATACTTTTTTGTGCGGCTGTATATCTCACGCTTTAATGCCTCATGAATATAACGCACATACAGCAACCAAAAAAAAAAAAATCCACACCATTTTCCCATTAATACTGTATGGGGTAAAGGCGATCCTTTCTCTCCTTCCCTCACTGCTAGGCGTCATCATCTTGCACGTTTTTCCACGGGTATATCCTACTCCCCATCTTCTCTCTGTGCCGTTCCCATCCTTCCGATCACTTCTCTCTCTCTCTCTCCCGCGTTGTTACAGTTATAATCACAACAATCTAATTTATGACCAACTCAACTCAAGGGTAATGTTTTCACTTTCCATCGGTCCCCGGTGGCGGAACAAGCTGCTGGCAGCACCAGATCGAGCACGGTTCAAGCGATACCCGGGGTGTGTGGTTTGGTGTATGAAAGTATGTGCGCGAATTTTCCGCAGCATCAGGGTCAGTACGGCCAGATATGAGAGGAACCCGCAGGGAACGCGGCCGAGACTATTTTGTATATCCGTAAACCGGAGATCAGCGTTTTATGAGATTTTTAATTTTTATCTACCAGAGTAAGGTTTGGGGAGTTTTTTTTTTATTGCTGGTAACAAAACCACACAGACCACACAGCGATTTCATAGCTGGATTTATTGTACAGCCCGCCCATATAAACAAATTATTCAATTCTTTCTTTCTTGGGAGGTTATCAGTTATTATTAGCTCGTCCTAATCATCTGTAAAACAATCGATCTCGTTCGATATTATATTAAATATAGCCTAAGGCCATTCTACCGGTTGAAAAGTCAAATCAGTAATGTTCGATTCCATCACATGACCCGGTCTAAGTTCAAATCTCGCATACAACCCGAATTCTAATGTATTTCAGTTATGGATAATTTAAGTCCTTTTCACACAAAGAAAGGTAATAATCCATGATCGACTCTGGCTGCGGTTGGATAAGAAGAATAACAACAAAACTTGAGACAATTAAAGATATAAAAATGCTCATTGAAAGTGAGAAAGTAAGGGGAAAAGGACAACGATCCCTTTTCGAAAGCAAAAATTAGGCAATACATTATGGAATATTAGACACCCCCACACACTACTTTTCCAAAATTTTAGCACACAATTCATCTTCAATAAAGCGAAATCAATGTGCTCTTGTTGAGAAATTCATTCCATTGATAAGGTTATCAATTATACACATTTTCATTCAAACGTTGAAATCGTACACCAACTGATGGGTTGTTTGTCATTCATTAAAATTATAAACCATTTCGTTTTGGGACAAGGGTGGCTCTTTTCGTTAGATACATACATTGCCCACACGCGACACCTACCTTATGGGTGTGTAGGCGAAAGGGGTGGTTTTGGGTATGAAATATAAACCCTCTACAAATTTTCCAACCAACGATACTAAATAGTAAAACACCCAACATCAAACAACGTTTCGTTTCTCCACACTGTAGGTGTGGTGGCAAACAATTTGTTGCGTGATGGCGTTTTTTTTTGCACTTTGGCAAATACTAACCGGCGAAAAAAAAGAACATATTGTAGGTATCAACCTTCGGGGAAGCAAGGTGTTAGTCCGACCCCCTCCGGGGGGACGCCCGTATGGATCATAATTATTCTCACGATGGAAAGAAAAAGCTCAATGACACAATCGGGGTGACAGTTTTTTTTGTTGCTACCACCGTGCTTGCATGTTTCCACCTCATTTTAATCCATGTTTAGGCAGGTTCGGTGATGTCGGATTAGCTGCACACAATTCCATGAAATGGACACCACACACACACACGTGGTGGTGAGGTGTAACTGGCCATATTTAGAAGTTGAAGTGCGGATCACTGGAAACAGCAACAGCAAAGTGCCAAATGGAATGCTTCGCATTCCCCCCCCCCCCCCCCCCCCCCCCCCCCCCCCCCCCCCCCCCCCCCTCCTTCGATATCACATAATATCTTCCCTATTTGGAGTGCTTGAAATTTTGAGCAGTTTTTTGTTTCAATATTATGTTGAACACGCTGCTCCGTCGGCTTGTCTCATTTCGTATCAAAACTGGACCAATGTTTTCTTGTGCGTTTCTTGCCCGATATCGGGTACCATCTGGGCAAACAACAAGAAACCCCACTTGAGTGTGCTCTTGGAAGAAACCAACAACAACAAAAGCATACACGCTCGAAGATACAAACAGGCACCGTTTTCTTCGTTAACCTTGCACACACTGGAACACAACGGCGTACACAGGTTGGTTTTGCAGTTAAAATTGCGTAGGATTCCAGAGTGCGAAGGTATTTGCAAATGTTTTTTTTGTGCTTCTCCAAAGATAAAAAAGAAAAAAAGCAGAAATAATCAAACGTGGAACCGCACGGACACATTTGCCACCACCACCACACGAGAGTGTGTGACCTTTACGGGTTTCCCTCCTCTTGGTTTACGACATACTCCCTCCTTTTGCTTCTGGTGGATGGTTTTACATGAGAATTCGATATCACTGTTCGATATCGTATTTGGTCACTTTTTGGCACTGGTGGTTGATTAATTTGGATGGCAAGATGGATCAAGACAGATTATGTAAAAAGAAAATAATGAAATGACAAAAAAATTAACCCTAACCGTACAGGAGATAGCTAAAAACGAGAAAAAAAAAACACACGAGATAAAGTTGCAGCGATAAGGGCCTGGTGGTGGGGGGAGAAGAAATATAAATTCGAATGATAGATAAAAAGAAGTAGAAGCATTAGGGAGAGTGAGAGAGTGAGACACCGTGAGCAGATGCGAGCGTGGCGTGAGCATCCACAAGGATGAAGGAAAAATCTCGCACGTGAAAATGAGAGTCCAATCTATGCGTGTGTTGTCGTGCGTGTGTCGGGGAAACGCCGGGAAAATTAAAGAAAAATCTTACTCAAAGCACTGGTGGGAGGGAGATTCAGGGGGGGCACTAGGGCGGGTTGGTAAGTGTGTTTTCTGGTGGTCAAGCAAGTAAGTAGCCCGAGATGGTGGTTTAATGCCGTATGTTTAAACTTTTCTTCTGCGGCGCAAGAATTGAAAAGAAAAGAGCGGTAAAGCGCATCACTATCATATCTTCATTGCAATTGTCACAACATTTTTTGGGGGGCGCAAAAGAAAATATTCTCCTCCCACTCGGTACTATTTTTCGCATGCCCCCCCATAAACGAGCACACCTATTTAAATCTCGTTACATGCACGACCGCGAACACGGAATTGCGATGAAGCGGAATTAAAATCACACCAATATTTGCTTCTAGCGCAGTGTATACCCATTTCACCTTAGCCGAGGGGGGGACTGGTTTGTTCTTTTACTGATACACTTTTATCTTATTTCAACATCCAATCAGCACACACACACACACACACGCACACCGCACAAACACAAGTACATAGAAGATCGGCGATGGTTCACTTCACCGTATCATGCCTTACACAACCATGTTTTGTGATGCTCTTGGTGATATCTTGTGTAATTCTCTCAAGGGCTCTATAATTTCAAGACTTTTGCTTTCCAAACTTGTAACAACCGCAGATTTGCTTTGCTCAATTGTTTCGCGGGGTATCCCTTTCATTTTGCGCGGGGGAAACTTCTTTTTTCCCGTTTAAACAACCAATTTGTACATAGCTGGCCAACCATCGCACCGCGTCTTCGCTCTGTTCTCTGTTGTTTGGCTGCAGCACCACCATCCATGACCTCCGAGAAAGACAAATTTTTGGTTAAGAGCACAGTGAAGCACCGTATATGCAGGATATTGTAATGTGAAACGATCTACACACGGACGACGACGCAGCATCCGCGCCTAAATCCTACACACACGCTAAAGCAAATCCGCTCACGGTTCACGGTACCGCGGCGCACACACGGTTCGCCATCGCGGCAACCTTGCAAACCTGGCCTGGCGTTCCCTGCTCTGCGACCGTTTGCGAACCGCGGCGAAAGCAACCGCTCGTACATAGCTCTGCGGACGCACTGATTTATGGCCACACACCGAGTGTTCGGTGGTCGATGCTCGATGTCACTCACTCACGGGCGGTGCGTCGGTAACGACATTCACGATGGTAGCCGCGCGCTAACTGTGTGTGACCGCTCTGTGAGAAACGAAGCCAAACCGTACACTAAAACTACGCGTCCGTTTCGAACCCGTCGAATAATGCTCGCGAGGGAACTCTCGCGCGCTCTCACACGCTGAGGAGACCCCCGCGCATTGGGGTAGTTGAGATATTACGATGTTTTTTTGGGGATGTACTTATCAGCATTGTAACGTACATAACGCATATCATTCTCGCTCTCTCACTACCCTCTCCTGATTCGCATCTCAGCACAACGATCATAGGAGAGATGGCGCGGTTTTTACATCGCGAGTAGTAGAGTACCCATCATGTAAAGAGATGATCCTTTTTTATGCTCCAGGATAACGTATCGCGGTAGATTCGAGTGCGTGGGAGCTCCAATGTTGGCTCCAATCGAACTCACCGCTCTCGTACGAAGATCAGTGTAACTCTGGAACGTGAGATTTGCAGCCCGAAGGATATGTTTGGTAGGTGACCAGGTGTAGGGAATAAACATTGGGGCAGGAGTAAAGAGTCCCCGGTGTTCACTAGCGCAAAATGATAAACGGACGATGTTGCGTTAGCTGTTCCGTACTTCAAACTTTTAGCTCTCGTGAGCTTCGTTACGGAACGCGAGATAAAAGCTTCGTCGGCAGAGAGAATTCACGATGGGCAGCGTAAATCCCACCCAAGATCGGGCACTTCGGAAAAACAGCCACAGGTTCATGCGTTTGGTTCACTAAAAAGAGGGGAACAACATAATGAATATGGAGACGCTTTATGTTGGCATGGCAGAACCATCGTTTCAGTACTGAACCTTTAAGTAGTAGACACACTTAATATTTCGTTAGACAATTTAAATGTTCAAAACTTGTTTGAAAGTATTTAACATTACTTTTTTGGATAAATTAGAATTATATTAGCGATTGTTATCTTAATCATATTTTTTAAGATAAATTATGTTTTATCTAATTCGACTTGAACGATTTTACGAACTATCGTAACACAGTTTGACAGTCGCTTATACCTTTCAATGAAAATCTAAAATTCAATGAAAATCTAAAAAAAAATCACCATTGTGAATCTCCCTTCTGCAATCCACTAAAGATTAGTGCTTTAGTCTAGCAAAAAAGCAAGGGCACGGTACGATGATACAAACAGCTCACCGGCCACTGTTAAACAACAATGGATGATGATGCTGGAAATTGGAAGATTCTTCGTTCAGGAAACCGGCTAGCTAGAAGTTAGTTTGCCAGGTTCTGCTTACCAGCTTGACAAAACTGATTTCTTGGAAAAGATATCGAGCGTACGAAGAAGGATACTACGGCAAACAAACCGCTGACGATGTTAAGCCACTGAATGTTTCTTGCTTCTTTGCACTTTGCGCCTTTTCCCTTTGCTAGCATGACTGGTATCATCTTACGAATACTCTTGAATGGTTTTTAGTACTCAAGTGCACATTAAAAACTTTAAGCACAATCTTTACTTTAGCATCTTCTGCGAGATCAGACCAGATTTTTCTTCTTTTACCGTGGTTTGCTTTATCTCGTTAAAATACTGTTACATCATTATGTGTTGCATAGTAATTGACGTGAGATTATTAGCTAAACAACCTTAATTTCTGTTTCGTGTAAATAAGAGAAAGAAAGTGTATTAACAGCTTAACAAACTACTGTAAATTTCAGTTTAAGGACAAGTTTGTTCAAACTACTGAAACTTGCAGTCGTGTAACGTATATGCAAGAATTCTCAAACATTTCCCTGGAACTTGAAGCAGTGATTGGATGATAACCAGGAAGTCTAGTATGGTAACGCCTTACCAAAGAAATAAACCCAAAAAAAAAACATGAACACACAAAACACATAACCTCGCAAAACACTTTCGCACGTATACGCGGCAGGCCGATTCGGTGAGATACTTCTCAGAGAGAAGCTGCCAAACTGCCGTACCAGGCGGTTCCAGATAATGTGGAGATATCACACAAAATCAACAAAAACAAAGCGCGAGAGAAAGAGAATCGGAAGAAAGCGAAAGAGAAGGTCGCGAAAGCATCAAAGCTGGCGGCCAACATAAAACAGAGAAAAAGGATTACGACCAGCTTGCTGGTGAGAACGAATAAGCAAAGCAAGACAACCAGCGTAGAAAGCCACTCCACAAGCTTGCCACTGTCACAGAACAGAGATAGATGAGTGTCGGAACTAAACTCACAACAACAACAAAAAAAGAAGTATGTCCTTGGATCACACTGAGATGATAAAATTATTATGTAATCGGCAACGCGCCCAATGCATTCCCTTCTCCTTTCGCCTTCAAAGCCTTCAAGCATCTATTTGTTGCTTCTATTCGCGACAACAAAAGCCGTACAAACGCAGCATGATGTTATCAGTGAACGTAACGTTCCTTGATGGAGGCGCCTGGTTGTTCATAGAAAAAATATTTAAAATAATCAATTTTTTCAACAAATAGTTTGTCAAATATTCACTGTTATTTTATAACATTTCACGTTTCTAGCATGACTCGGTTCGGCTCTGCTCAATCTCACCGACAGCCGTACAACTCACCAGCGGTCAACATTAATTCCCTGCGCGTCTCTCATCACACGGAGCAATTAAGTAAAAATCACAAATCCGCCAAACAAACCGCGGGAAGGCAGCAACTACCCTCCGCTTCCGTTGCCGTGGCCTTTCCTTCTTTCCTTCCCCGCTACTGTAACCAGCATGACTTTAAAAACACGCACCTCCATCCGCGTTCTTCCAGTGGTGTCCATTTAATTCTTGACTGCTTGCTTTCGACGCATGCTCATCAAATCGAGTCACCGGCAGCGCCACAATCTAACACATCCCGTCGACGTCGTGTGTGTGTTTGTGTACATCCCACTGTTGCATGCTTCGTGCTGTTCGTACCATTCCTTTGCCTACTACTATCCATATGCTTCATTTTTTTCACAACTCCCAAGCACTGCTTTTTCAAGTGTCCGTGCGGTGACGGCGTTTGTTTTTCCCCAAACCATAGTAGAACAGTCAACATCTTTGGCAAGATTTTTCGCCTCTATGGATGAATTTCGTTCGTTCCATCCATTCTGTGCTCTTGAGCCATTCGACGGCGTTTGCCTGCAGTTAGGAGACGCTGTGGACCCTCTTCTTCGCAACGCCCTGACCAAGAACAACACTTGAATGAGAACAGGATTCATTATAACACCCTTGAAACTCATTATGAAATCGTGCCGTCGACAGTTGTCTCTTTGAGCTGAAGAAGAGACGTTTTGTTTTTTTACATTCGAATGATGTTTTTCAAAAAAACGGATACATACATTTATACATTTATACTGCATTCATATCGCTGTGTTTAGTAGTAAAGCAAACATCGTTCTCAGGAATCCAGTTGCTGGAGAGAAGGTGATTTAGTTTTCGTTACACAGAACCGAAAACAATCACTTTCTATTCATGTTTAAGATAACGCCTCCTCGTTATGCAGGGAAAAGAGACAACATGCTCCATCCTGATTCGTCAACAGTTGTGAGATTGAAAACATTACATTCCAATGTTGGCATAAGGTTTGCTACCCGTTTGGTGATCCTTCTGCCTAAGGCAAACCAACGCGTGGAATAATGAGCTTGACAGAATAAATCAAACTTAGCATCTTTTCGCGCAGCTGATGTGGCTGTTACTGTCAGATTTATGTATTCCTTTCTTTTTCCTGTAACTATTTATAGCCAGCATAATGGACAAAGAAGCATGCAGAGTAAACAGCTGCTAAGACATTAATAGCATAGTTTCTACCCATTACGTTCGAAGGGCTGTTGGAAGAAAAGTTCCTAATTAAGATAACATTCTTACCGAGTGGTACCAGCAATGACGTTCCTCCCATAACAATTCATTAATATGCTTCCGTGCACTAATTTGACGGTAAAGCTGGTTCCTAGTTTTACATAATTACTGTACACAAGTTTCCACCTACCTTCTCACTGTCGGTCGTGTTGCCGGACCCGAAACTTGCCAGGGAACTTCCATCCTGATCGTTATCGTTCAGCGTATCATCTATGTCCTTCGATAGCCGCTGGCCCAAATTCTTGCCACTGACCTTGGCCGGGGATTTTAGCAACGAGAACGAAGTGCCTGAGAAGTACGTCTCCTGCATGACTTCGCGCATTCGCTTCACCCAAAGCTGCTTCGTTTCGAGGCTATTTGCCTTCAGCACGATGCGGTAATCGGACAGGATTGGTGCACGCCCGGTCCAGATAGCAAACTTACACTCATCTCCTTCGATGTGTTCCGTTACGCCGAAATCTGCAATAAAAACAAACAATTACACAATTACGTTTGATTTCGCGATCGAAAAATGGTTTAAAATGGTTTGTAATCACTTACCAGATGTTAACAATTTGTTTTTATAGATGTACTTCACAGTACCATTGGTGTCTTTGACTTCCTTCGAGAAAAGAATGTACAGTTCGAACAGAAACACATGCCGCTCGCGTCCTTTCTTTATCAATATTTGCTTCGTGTCCCACACGAGGAACGAGTCCTGCAGCACGACATCGCCTAAATTTTGGATCGGCATGTCGCACTGCTCTAGCAGCGACAGGTGCATTACATCGTTCGCTTTCTTCGGCACGTTCAGCATCACCTCCAGCCCGTCCTTGATTTCACCCTGACCCTCGTCACAGCATGACTGCAAATCCTTGAGCAACAGCTGATACTTGGTGATGCGCTGCACCGGCTTGATCAGGTACGCCGGTAGCGAATGTTCGAGCTTGTGTTTGCGCTGCACCTCCTCAAAGTACGTACCACCGTGCTGCACCATGTAATCCATCGATTGTGGTTTGTTCTGACAGTAGTGCACGTACATGTCGAACTTTGTGGCCCACGTCACGAAGCAATGCCCGACGTCTTCGGGCATCGTTTCATACTTTTCTAGCTCGCGCAGGAAGATTTTTTCATGAAACTGAAAGATATCCTCGATGTTCGCGAACAGGATGTGTTCCTTGCCGAGCAAGTTGGGAGGCACCTGCTGGCCGCTCTTTAGCTCGCGCAGAAACACGTTGATGCACGTGTCCAGATCCTTCACGTAGGTACGCTCTGTTTGCAACAGTTCCGCCATGATGAATTCCTTTTTACGCGCCGATTTGCGCTTCTCTTCGTTTATTTCTTTCTGCACCGCTCCCACCGCTCCGGGGCCTGCAGCCGCAGCATTCAGTTTAGTTTCCAACGATGGATCCGAATGTCGATACTCTAATACCGAGCCTCCGGAACCTGTTCCAGACGTACCGGTGGAGCTTGTCGAACAAGGACCACTGCTGCCGTCCCCGCCCATGCCGGCACCCGGCACGGGCGATGCGCCCACTGCAATTACGCTCGAATACGATCCGGCCGATGAGATGCCTGAGCTGGAGTTAACCGAGGAAATGGATCTGCTTGCGTTAAGACTACTGTTACTACTATTATTACTGCTATTGCTACTGCTAAGGTTATTGTCATCCTGTTGCTGTATGATACCAGGTAGGCCTAGAGATTTTTCGAGATTTGATCGGTAAAGCTCCATCCGCTGGCTAAAGTCCTTGTAACGGTAGTCGACCGTCGCAACCCATTGTTTAATCGAGCTGGCGTGTGCGTGACCCTTCTCAACGAGCGTATCTGCCAGCTGAATTAGCAGCTTCACCCGCTCACGCGTTTCCTTGGCCGTGCTCTTGAACTCGTTATGCTCGCGCAGCAGCAGTTCCGATTCTTCACGGCTCGAACAAAGCTTATTTTTGCGCGACGACAGGTAGGCCTCGCCGGTATCGTGTATCCACTCGATGGCCTGTTTAGCCGAGCGTTCGAAAAGCACAAACTGCTGACACTGGTCAAGCCGCTTCTTGCGCTGCGTCCAGTACTCCAGCACCTGCGTTTCCTGTGCGAGCAGCTTCTCCAGAATCGATTTCACTCGCGACTCACTGTTCACNTCTCAACGAGCGTATCTGCCAGCTGAATTAGCAGCTTCACCCGCTCACGCGTTTCCTTGGCCGTGCTCTTGAACTCGTTGTGCTCGCGCAGCAGCAGTTCCGATTCTTCACGGCTCGAACAAAGCTTATTTTTGCGCGACGACAGGTAGGCCTCGCCGGTATCGTGTATCCACTCGATGGCCTGTTTAGCCGAGCGTTCGAAAAGCACAAACTGCTGACACTGGTCAAGCCGCTTCTTGCGCTGCGTCCAGTACTCCAGCACCTGCGTTTCCTGTGCGAGCAGCTTCTCCAGAATCGATTTCACTCGCGACTCACTGTTCACCGTCGTTGAGTTGACGTGGTAGAACTGTAGCGAACGATTCGCATACTTCAGGAACGTTTCCGCCGTTCGACGGGCCAGTGTACACGCCTTCAGAAATGCTTCCTTCTGTTCCTGATGTTTCGAGATCAGCTGCACAATCTGTTGGCCTTTATCTGTCGAACCACCACCGCCACACCAATCCTCCTCCCGGCGGTATTCTTTCTCCAGGCTATCGAGCACGCTGCACACCTGTTCGGCTGTTTTGAAAAAGTTCTGTGAAGCCGTCACCAGTTTGTGCCGCTCCTCGGCACACGTCACCAGCTTCTGCCATTTCTTTGTCACATCCTCCGCAATGTCTTTGATGCTCTGCGGATCGTAATGGTTCGCGTTCATAAGCGCATCGGCACGGTACTTCACCTGTACGGCGGACGTGTGCGTACGCTCGATCGCAACCTGAAACTGTTCGTGCTCTTTCCTAAGCTGTTCCGCCTCCTGGAAGTTGTTCGGTATCGAAAAGTTCGCCATAAGCATTGCTTCACCATTGCGGATCCACGAGATCACTTGGTTGGCATCGTTCTGGAAGTGGCACAGCTGCATCGACTGTTCCAGCTTGATGCGTTTCGCCTCCGCCATATCTTCCAGATCGAGCTCGCGGTCGTGCAAAAATTCCAACAAACACTGCACCCGTGTCTGGGCTGTATGGTTCGCGTCTGCCATGATCAGCAGCCCGGATGATTCGAATAGTTGCATCAGTTCGTGTCCCTGGTTGATCACCTGGTAGGTCGTCGTTTGCATCTGATTGACTGACTCATTGTGCAACCGAAGAAACTGTTCCGTCTTCTGGAAATCACGCGACACTTCGGTATGTTGCAACTCTTCCGACCACATCTCGAGCTGCGACGAAACTTCCAGCGCATCCCGTTCGAAGATGCGCAACCGCAAGTACAAATCGATCTTCATGCGCCGCGTCTGCCAGAGACCTTCGAGATCGAGCCGATTCTTTTGGATGCGATCAAGCGCATTCTGTACGGCCGTTAGCGAACCTGAGCTATCTTCCTCCTCGATCGCACGCAGCTCCTGCAGCAGGGCTTCACCCTGCGCGATTGCTTGCATGCACGTTTTGAGTGTGTTTTCTTCCTGCTCTTTGCATTGCTCCAGCATACGCTCCGTACCCTCCAAATGTTCATTGGCCAGCTCGAGCGATTCTTCGTTCGTCACTTCCGCGTGCAACTGTTCCTGCCAGGCGGATATTTCCTTCTCGTTCGAGTAGAACACAACCGCCAGATCCAGGCGCCTTCGCCGCTTCTCTACACGCTCCGCAAATGAGGCCACATTCGTTTCTAGCTCCTGCGCTACAGAAAATATCTCCTGCGGTGACACCTCGCCCGAACGAGCGAGCTCTTCCGCAGCCGCCAGCAGCTTTTCCGCGTTTCGGTAGGTATTTTGAGCGACATTTTCAAAGTGCTCGTGGCTCGTCTGGTAAATGCGCGCCTTCTGCAGACTCTTGCCGATGCCTCTATTCTTTCGCAAAAACACATCACCATGGTTCTGTAGCCAGTCCAGCACCTGCTTTACATCCTCCTGGAACAATCGTAATGCGAGCTTCTGATGTAGCCGCAGCTTACCCGCGTGCCATTTGCTTTCGAGCGCACGGTGATGTCCAAGTATTTGATGTATCACTGCTAGCACATGCGACGCTCCTTCACTATAATCCGCCGCCGGATTGCCACCGTTAAAATGAGAATTGTCCTACAAAGAGAGCCGAACCGGGGTGGGGTTAGTGTGAGTACATATTAAATGTTGGAAAAGGGTATTTAAAAATCAATTTTTGCTTACATTTTTCCTAGTGTTTACAATCGGTGGCTGATTGCAAACCTGTACCAGATGGTCAAGCTGATAAAGCAACTTTTTGCTGGTCGAGTGTACCTCCGTGTACGCCTGGCACATGGCTTCGTACAGCGACTGGTGGGTACCGATCGCCGTTTCAAGATTTTCCACATTCGTCGGTGTTGGGATCGTTGCCTCACAGGCTGCGGCCCAACTACTAACACTCTCCGTGTACTGTTCCGCCTTATGATGGAACACGACGGATAGCGTCAACACAGCCGTCCGTTCGTCCAGCGTCGTGACGAAATCCTTCCACGTCTTGTCCAACCGGGCCGCCAGCGTGCGTATGTGTGCCGCCGCATAATGATTGCCCTCGTACAGACGAGCGGCAACCGCTAATATTCGATTTATGTTAACACACACGTTGCGAGACGTTATGGCAAAGCGTTGGTGTTCCTCCTGCAGATTTTTGGCTATCGCATAGTTATGACCGATCTCGACGTACGTCTCCTGAAACACGTCCCGGTTGTGCAGTATCCAGTCGAACATTTTCTCACAGTCCTGCTCGAACAGCCGGAGCTGAAAGCACTGGTCAAGCTTCGTTTTGCGATGCTGCCACAGGTTCAGGAGCTGCTGTTGGGCATTCCGCGTCGTTTCGAGTTGTTGCAGAACCTGAAACGATAGCAAACGGTATTAGGAAACTTTAAACATTGACGGACGGCGTAAATGATTTTTGATTATTTCCCAGCAAAGCAACATTTATGCTACCCATGTTTCGAAAGAAATCCTAATAAACATTAGAAGTAATTAGGCAAGATGTATTGTGCTTGTACCTCTGACCCATATGCGGGATCAATTTAAATACAATTAACCCAGACAACCTAGACCTGTGTCGGTGGCCATATATACGACAGGTAGCTGCGCGCCAGCTCCATACAGACAAATCCTACAAAGCACAGACACAAATAATAGTTTTATGATAGCCTATAAATAGCTGAGAGAATGAAGAAGCCAACCTTAACTTAGACGGCAAAACAGGTTTGCTGCTGGCTAACGCAGAAACGAAGGAAAACTTCGCCACAATTCAATTGACCCAGGCCAACAAACCGTCTACTTTCACTGATGCGATTATGAGAGAAAAAAAAGTGAGAACATTCCCTCGCTAAACCCTTACCCCATTTTGCTCGATTCTTAGCCAGCATTTGCAGAGGATTTTGGCCGTTACAGACTGGAACAAATTGGATTACATATGACAATATTCGTTTAAAACGTTTTATTGTCGAGCCGCTGGAAGCAAAACACAAAACCGGCTGGGGAAGCAAAACATCATTAACCACTGCTGGGGACACAATTCAGTAGTGTTTTGTTAAAATACCAAAAAAAAGCCAAAAACATCATTTCATCACGGTCAAAACGCAACGGTGCAAAATAACATTGTCCCAAAGTCAACGTTTGTCCTTCGCCAAAAGCGTGCAAACTTTTTCGACAAAGTGTAAAACAATATCGTTCGGTCTTGTTGTCCTCTATCGTTGTTGCTTATTTGTGCATTCCATTCGAAACAATGGTACGGTACGATATTTCTCCCTGTTTTGCCTATTTGCTTCCCAACTTCCCGGATGGATACATGAGTTTCCTGTGTAATGTCGTTTCGACTGTGTCTGGGCAAAAATCTGGGCCAACCATCCCACCTTAACCACCACCCCCCCCATCCGGCCTTACTAACACATCCCTCGAAACCGAAACCATTTTTGTCCCAGGGGAGCGATATGTGAATTTAAGAAGGCTTTCGTTTGAAAGAAAAACAATCGTGTTGAATGTTTTCTGTTATTGAAAAAAAAAATACGCCAGTCCCTCTCGGAAGAAGAACTACAACCTGCTGCCGAGTATAGCCCGGCCAACATGGCACAAACCCATCCATTAAATCCCACTCCGGGTCGAATGAATTTCTCTAGGTTCTGCTATCACACGGCCACAACACACACAGATCGAGTTTCTGCTGCAGCAAGCATAAGCGGCCATGCCATTCTTCTTCGTTGCGATCTGATGATAGAATTTCAGATAAACAGTGTACAATGAGAAGCAAACGGTGACGCGGTGAGATAAAAATTAAGCGACGATTAAGAAGCTGCCACACCCACCCATTTCCTCCACCGATGATCCTCCACCTTTTGCACGAGAATCGTTAGTTGATCGTCACTTTGTTCCCGGTTCGTGTATTGGGCGGTTTTAGTTCCGGTGGACGGAAATCTCTAAAGTGCGAGAAGAAACACCGAACCGTATCACGCCACACAAATGCCGTGTTCATTATTGCTTCCAAGCTCGAGGCACGGCAATTATAGTTCCACCCACCAACCTACCTTTCCTAAGACAGGTCCAAGACCTTTTAATTATAGTGCCAGCAGATTTTTAGCATCAACGATACTTTTGGCGTGCGCGCGTACGGCGTTCCCTTCTGCACCATCATGTCCCCCATTCCACCCAGCCGACCGATTGCAGGAAAATGGGTGTAAAAAAAATGGAAAACGCTCGTGAAAGCATCTCACCGCCAAAATTGATTAGATAATTTCCACTATTTTCCAAACCGGTGGCTCACCGAAGTGAAGGTGACGGTGGTGGTGAGATCTTTTTTTTTTCATCTCGTCCCTTTCATCTCGAACTCGGTTGTACAACTTGCGACACAACGCAACACACACAGACCTTTTTTCCATTTCTATTTCATTCTTTCCTCTTTTCTCTCCCACCCCTTACAGCAAAGGTGTGCATAACGCCTTTTTCCCCCGTGCATTTTAAATGTGGTGCCAACAGTGGGATCGACTCTCGGCGCGCGAAATGTCGATATGGTCGAGATGTTTACTCGTGGCCGGCCACTATTTAACGGCAGCCCCCCCTACAGCACATAATAACCGTAGCCGTGCGCGAAGATGCAGCGAGTGAATGGCTGTGATTAAATCGGCGAATTAATTGCCATCACTTTTGATGAATAAACAACGAAAAAGTGAAACTCTTAGGCTCGAAAGGTTGGGTATATTTTACCAGCAAACAAGCTAACCGGTGCGGCTTTAAAAGCCACACTTACAACGGAAAACCCGGTACCGAACATCGAACAAAACGGACGGTTTTCGTGCGTTTGATGGCGAGTTTTGCGTATTTCGATCCTTCCAGCCTTCGGTTTCTGTGCGTGAAGGGCTTTTGATGAGGGGTGGCGGTAGGGCTCGTGCTAACGAGACATCTGTGCTTTTGGGGCTACAGAGGGGGAAAATCGATCGAAAGCTTCCACATTGAATCGTTGGGTAGTTTAGTTTTTCACACCAATTTTCTCTAAAAATAAAAAAAGACAAGTGAGAGTTTGCTTTTCCTTGCCCGTTAAAGAATAATTGCTGCTCTTCGCCTAAATTGTTGTAACTTGCGGAAAAAAAGAAAATGTTTCAATCACTGATGTAATGTAAAAAAGGATAACGGATTTAACTTTCCTCACTTGTGCAATTTTTGAGAGCAGATGGAAGCTATGTTGCTCCATAATCAGTCTTCTTCACGATGATAACTATCCTCAGTCTAACATAATGCATCTTTTGTTTTCTAATTCTTACGAGATTAAATGGTTTAAGTAGCTACTTACGATGCCGTCATTCCCCGTTTAACCGCAAGGTTTGTATTAAATTCCCCTTTGCCGAAACCGACCAGACCGGATATTGCATATCATTGCAACTACGCCACCAAACTCGACATGAACCAAATCTCCCCCTCCGACCACATTCTCCATGGATCTTCGATTTCACGGTTGTGGTTCTGTTTAACGTATGCATCGCAAGTCGTAATACCATCGTAGGAAAGCACCGCCAGCAGGGACGGGACTGATTAGTATCGGTAACTCACACGGCCGGTACAGAATCACACGGCGTTAACGAACAGAAAATAGAAACATTACACACAACCATCTCCGATGCGCCCCTCGCTCGCTGGGAATCCGCGACGAAAGAATACAAACAAAAATCCGATAGAAATGAAAGAATGGAAAAATGCCACACATAGCAGAGAAGTGTGTACGATGTTTATGATGATGGTATGATTTTTGTGCCTCATTGTTTACACTTCGTTTTTTTTGGGGGGGTAGGAAGATGTTGGTGCTTCTCGTCTCGTATCCTTCTCGTAGCCATTGTACAGTAGCAGCAGCAACGGCATTGACGAGCATTGCTTCACCGTGTCCGGTCTATGCACCCCCTGCTGCAAACATATGGGATGAAAATGGACACAATGTGCGATGATCCTAACGCATCATCAATAGACGTCGCGCGTCGGGAGATTAAAAAATAAGACCGGACGGTAATAACGTTTTATGACCGCAACGAAACATTCGCTGTTAAGAAGTGCTCAATACGGACGGTTCTCCCCCCCCCCCCCATCTCTCTCTCTCTCTCTCTCTGTCTGGGCAGTGAACACAAATCTTACAAACAAAAGAAATGACTCAGCTGTTGCTCAGAAGTGGCAAACAGCGAAGGAACCGATCCAACGACCCCCGCAGCTGTCTGGTCGAAAGGCTATTCGGAAATCTAAACGAACCGTCGCTCTACCGCGTCTTTGCCAGGCAATTCCCAGAGCAATACGCTTACTCCGTCACTGCCGGCCGGCTGCCGGGACGACCGAGCAGAACTTCATTACGCAAATTCGATGCGCTTTGTTGAGCAATTCGACCGACGAAAAGAGTTTTTGGTCGAAAACGTTCCGTCGGTGGGCGAAGGGTGTACATAGTGAAAAGTTTTCAACCATCAACCGCCATCAAGTTGAAAGTGAAATTATTACGTACTTTTGTTACGCACAGTACAGATTCATTCACACCAATGGCGCTCGGTGTCCCAACACCGTTGGCGTTGAGCTATTTTGTCGAATGTGTTTTCTCAAGCAGAACGCATATCTGAACGGGTTTTTGTGAATGAAACAGACACATGCAATGTAATCCGCTCATGTAGCACTCACTTGTGTGGCAATAAAATAATTCACCCATTAAACGTCGACCGAGCGTTCACACGAAACTGCCCCTCGAGCGGACGCATTATATCGGAAGAGATTTACTTTGCTTTCACGCTTATTTACGGATCGATAAGTTTCCGTTCATAGGCTAGGGGGGCGATACGATCAACTCTTTGGTGCGTAACAAGTATGCCCGAGAGAAGCAGACGTCCCAGAACCAAAAATGACCCAATTATTTTCGGCGATCGTACTTTCGATTGCGTCCTGGTTGTTTGCTTTCGAAAGGAAACTTGTAAACAAGTCGTCTAATACCCATTTCCCAACACAATTTTCTGTCACAAATATTACTTCTTCTTTGTGATAAGGCTAATTAAACATAGTTTCGCACCTGATTCATTGCAGACGTCACATCCGGATTGATACAGTTGGTGGGCAACGGTGCCGAATGGCATCCATCATCATTCCGGTTGGAGTAGGTCGTCAACTTGCCCAGCAACTTCTGCCCCTGCAGGTCCAGGTCCTCGATCGGGAGCTTCAATATTTTGCGCTTCATCTCATTATGCGCATCGATGCTGTGCTTCGCACCATTCACATCCTCCGGACATTCCGAGTGCGTCAGATCCTCCTGCAGATCATCGATCCGGTCCAGTATGTCACTCGCCTGCCACAGGAAATCTTCGAACGCGACGCGCAGATCAATCCAGACCGCGTGATCGTAATGCAGGAAACCTTCAAAGTCCGACGTCAGCTGCGACGGTTCCACCAGCTTCCCGAGCGATTGAATCGAAATGGTCGTTGTCTCGAACTTGTACTTGTTGCTAGCGATCGACGATCGCTGCTTGTGCCAGAAGTTGTCCGGCTTGATGATGACCGCCTGGTGTATGACATCGGTACCAAAGTTCTCCTGCAGCACCTTCAGTATCATCTTGGCGCTCGCTGCAGTATTGCCATTGCCCCGCATATCCACGATGATGGTAAAGCCATGACTTTTGCTTTCATCACTGATGGGGGTTCGTTTCGATAGATACCAACCCGCGGCAGCCGATCCGTTTCGTCAATCGATCATAGAAAAGGGGAAAAGAAACGAAGAAAGAAGAAAGAATTTTAAATAAAATTGCAAATAATTAGTATGCAAGAGGCGTCGCTCTTGTGTCGTAAAGGTAAGGTGGAATTCGCTTCAACTCCCGCGACGGAAGCGAACACAGAGGAAGCTGTAAAAATATGTGCGACTGTGTTTGAGACAGCGTTCGACTACCATTTATGTGGAATCTTACCCAAAAAAATCCGTTTAACTTCCGTAAATCGTAGCAAATATGCTCACACCTACCAGGAATTGTATAAGCACGGCACAGTGCCAGAAAGGTGAGAAAAGGAAATCAATTTTATATCGTTACGCATCGCGTGAACGACGCCCAACCAACCAATCTAGAACCTACCAACAACAACAAAAAAAGAGATCGTGCCTGGTGTATTTCTGGCAAAAAGGGGATTTAAATTCGCACCGCTACAATCCCAGGGCAGGGCGAAAAGTGGTGGATACAATCGAATTTTTGCACTCGCTACTTCCCACCCATAATAACTACGCCCGTTTCTCTACCAAAAAGATCGCAGTCGTAGTGGTTTTGGGGGGAAACCGTTGAAGTAGTAGACACCGCCAGCAGTCAGGTCCGCCCGGGAGCAACGCAGTCCAAAACTGGTGCGCGAACTGCTGTATATTTCGATTGCGTTGGTGTGCTTGGGTGGTTCGGGTGAGCTAATTTACAAGTCCGGTCCAGTCGTCGATAGCCGGGTTTAGAAGATTGACCGTACCAAATGGAATAACGAAACAAAAAAGACGGTTAAGGGCCCAAACCGTCCGATTGATTATTGGCCGTCTGGTTTGCAGGTTTGTACTCGGAATGGGTTTCGTTTTCAACGCAAGAAGACGCTAGAGAGACGGTGTGGTGTGTGCCCGCTGGTTCAATATTGAATTTCTTCTTCGACAAAACCTCCCGGGGGGAGTGGATGCCTTCTTCTTTGCCCTTCAAATCACTAATAGAATTCATTCCAAGGGGAAGTATGGCAGTGATTTTATTTTATTTTTTTCTTTTTCTCTTTCAATACTCGATGGGAAATGGGAAGTAACACGAGTTCCCTACAAAAGCCACGATCGAGAATTCTGGTACATTTAATTGAACAGTATATTTGGTAACAACTGTTGTTCATAAATTGAGAATAAGACGATAGAAATACCAATAACGTATAAGAAATATATCCTAGAGAGAGTTTTTGGAATTATTCTCCAGAAGCTTATTGCTCGAATTTCCACTGATAACCTTAATTAGCAGTGAGTTTTAGTAATAGTCTCGAATGTTAGCCTTGAGTGTACTACACTTTTAATTTTAAATATACTCAAAGATGTCATCTTTATATAAGCAGCAACAGTGCGTCCTGTGAGATGAAACTTGAAAGAAGCGAATAGAATATATTAACTCAAATCTTCTTCTTGGCCGGCTATTTCTGGCTTACGAGACTTATTTTTCCCACATAGCCGGATATTCAGTCCTAGCTACGGAGGGATAGTCCGAATGGGATTTGATCCGCGGTTCTGACGTGTGGACCGGCGCCGTTTATCACATACACCTCCTCAAATTAACTCAAATATTAAGTGCAAAATGTAAATCCAAAAAATATTAACAATGTGGCTTATTTTGATGAATCCGTTTTGGGTACGGAACAGATTTGAAAGTAAATTGCTTTACATTCGACTACCAGATGCACTAGCTACTAGGCACATGTGGTGTGATCATGTCTCAAGCACCAACAGACCAACCGAGCGATAAATGAACAACGGTAGAGAGGGGCGCCATCGTAAAACATTTAAAGTGGATCCCGATCATTAGAGAGTAACCCCAATCGATCTGCCTGCCACTCCTCAACAGGGTCTCATCCCTCTTACATACCATGACAGCACACGGAAGCAAACGCAATAAATGATCTTTCCGTTCAGCAAAACATGCGAAGTGAAGCGAAAGCCCCGACATCATCCCTAGAGCCCGGGTGTGTGTGTGTACCGGGAATGTAGTAGAATGATTGAACTCACCACCCATGCTTTCCTGTGGACCGCGCGCCAACGGTTTGCATACTCGATTGGATTGCTCTACGGCGAAAAAAAAGAGACCAAAGAATGCGACGACGATCGGATGACGGAGGCAACCCCTTTTGTTTTGCGTTATTTTTGGACGCTCTTTTATGTTAGGTTCCGTCGATTGCTTGTTAGTTTCCGAAAGCTAACCTCCCTCGGAAACTGTGCCACTCCTCTGTTGCGCGCAAGCGAGGAATTGTTTTCCTGAAGAACCGATGTACGCGGTGGAGGCGTCACTGTGGTCCTCTGAGGTGGGGAGAAACGAAACTCTCACGGGATTATTAGGCGACATACAGCCATCATAAAAGCAGCACACAGTTCGGGCCCCAAAACGAGGGTGACCCCGAGAATGTTGGAACGACTTCATTGGCCGGACATCATCAAGCCGTTCACTCGAGAACTTGGAGACGAGCTTAATACCGGCACATCTCACACTATCCGTCGGTCAAGTAGCAACATTGGAATTCGTAGGCAGAAGTCTCGTACACTCAAATACAATAAATAATTCAAATTCGTTCAACTTTATCCGACGTGGGCCACCGGAGAGAGGGTTCCGGGGTCGGAATGTGAAGAATGTTATGCCGAAGTAGTTAAGGCTGTTCGGCACACGTATGTACGTGTGCATATCGAAATTCGGAACCGGAAAACGTAGAATTGTTACCAGATCCCATTGGGGTTTTAACACCAAGAGAAAAAAAAAGTTGCACGTCAGCCAATCGAACCCATCGGAAGCGTCCTGAAGAGACTGTAGAGACCTGAAAAGTAGATGACTCAATAAAACGAACCAAATGTCAAATGTGTGTCTACTGGGAAGTCAGAGTGAACAATCATTGGAATGTTACACCCGGTTCGGTTCGACTCTTGGACGGGACGGGATTGATTGGCTTATCGTGTGATCTTCATGATCTCAGGCATCTATTCTCGTCTAACTTTTACCAGACATTTGACCAATGTTTCGTAGATTAGTCTCACAATTGACTTGGTGTATGTTTCCTCAAACACGTTATCTACATTTCAAACCATTACCTATCGGAACTCTGTGCAAGTGTGCACATTCGCAATAGTTTAGTGCAATTGGGCTCATATCGAACAAATGGATCTTACCGTACCAATAATGCAGCAGTAAGCCAAATTAATGAGAACTACCACATAAATAATTCATTATACTATTTACAAATTTCCACCCACTCTCAGACCATCGATTCTCGATCAATTACCGTACCGTGTCAAACCGACGCATGTGACAGTGGCACGGGGTGTATAAATTTTAAATTCTACGCACTGACACAACGTGCTACATAGATTGCGAGCTAAAGAGCCAAACAACAACAGCATGAATGATCGATATATGCGGGGGGATAGACGGCACTGGCCGGGCAGGCTGTTAAAAGGTGCACTAACTGCATAATTTACCACACAGTTTATTGCATTATCGATCACGTGGTGAGGAAACAGACCGGGATAGTGAAATAGTCGTGCGATGCATAAAGTATTCAAATCCAAATTGGTATTTGGAGGAGATGTATGAAAATTAGAAGTAATCCACTGACCCACGGCACTGGTCTATTTGTTGTGGAGTGTATAAAATTTGTGTTACTTTGAAACAGCACAGTAGATACACTTAATTAAGTGCAGTAAGAGATGAAAAGAACATCAGTTATTGTATCCAGTAATAAAAGTTGGTCTAATAGGACTTTTGAGAGGTTATGGTAAAATTGACGTCATTTCAATAAGCTTATTAGTAAATACGTTATTCTGGTCTCTCTTTCGGACGAATTGAGACCATGACTACACCTCAGATAGAACAGCCTTAGGCTTATACTGAAATGTCTTGGCTGTCCGGCAACATTTTAATGGCATGCTTACGAGTGCCTAGCGAATTGAAGAACTCCTAGAGCTCATTATAATTCCTTCCAGGAACAGGAACAGGAACACTAAATCTATTCATTTTCCTGTTAGAAGTTCTTGGGAGCATTGAACAGAGTCCATGTCTTTTAAGACTCATATTAAGAGGGTCCTCAAGCTTTGGATACATCAAAATTTAGACGACTTCAAAGGTCTTCTTGTCCAAATCTTTTTCGACTTCGTCATACGACTTCAATTTTTCAAACAACGCATCTCCCCCTCCAGAGCAAGAAAGCAAGCGGTTCTGTCCCGAGGGTACTGAGACCTGATCAAAATTACTCATCTGACTTATATTAACGGAGCAACTCGAACCCTTTGCACCAACAGGTCGGAATTGATTCAGGAGTCTGCTGTATCCGACTTCGGATCGAGTCGTCAAATGAATCTTATGACCCATCACTAACACGATATTCTCAACCAGATCAACTCATTCGTCAACTCTCAAGCCTAAGCTCTTAAAAAATGCAAACATCAGCTTGAGTTATTCTTTTCTTTCTACATTTTTACTTCCCTCCTAATGAGCGATACATTGTGCAGTATTGCATTAAACATCCTTTTTCCTTAAGAGTACTACCGATTGCGCCATTCGCGATGGCGATGCGACTACCAACAGCCTCGTCATCATCATCATCTAAAGATGTCGCAATTGTCATGCAAAAGCATCGTTAGGCTTACCCACAGAGAAGAAGCGCCCATTGCACTGGGGGGGGTGGTTTTAGGATGCACATTTTCCACACTTTGTTTCCGCGCACGCCACACTCGGAAAAATGAAAAATCCCCCCATTAGCAACAGTGGCGCAACATGGATGATTCTTCGCTTTTCCCCTTTCGCTTGGGAGGGGTTTTTGCACTCCTGCCGCCCAACAAACGCCACTGTAAATGTCGCCCAAAGGTGCAATAAGTACCTTTTCCCACTTCAATCCAATTAGACACAAACCAAAACGAACCTCAGTGAAAGCAAACCGAAACACAAAAGCGTCGTGGCCCCGTTCGGGGTGGAAAAATGGGAGATTTTGAGGGGGAGGGCCCGGAGGGTTGTTTTGGTTTTTGCGTGCATGTTTTTGTTCGCGGAAAAATCATCCATCCATCCAACTATTGTCAGCAAACCGGGTTTCCTAGCTTTTCCATTCCCCAGCCCCTGGGGAGGGGATTTATGCGTCTACTACTACTAACGCCCCATTCTCGGGTGCATAACGGAAAGTGCACTAGAAAAGGCAGTCAACTGTGTTTGGATGTGGTGTGCTTTAAAAGGAAACAGAATGTGCGTTGGAATACGGCAAACGTTTGCAACGTTTGGCTAAGGTATTCTGTACTCATTATTGACGTCGGGCGCCACTGGATGTCAACCGTCCCGCCGCTTGGTGGCAAATGCGCATTCGTGAGCAAGATTTATAAAAAAGAGAACATTTAAAGCTGATTCTTTGTCTGCAATTTATGATGTTGCGATTGAATTAGATTGATATAGTACATAAATGTAAATTATCAACATGAAATTTTCTTATCTTCAATGCTCTATATTTCTTCAATAGTAGGAGTAATTAAACAATCGTTTAAATAAGTTTGATTAATGAACGAATGATTGAAGATAATGAAGAGGAAACTAGTTTGAAAATTCACTGAATATTGTGAATCATTTCAATTTCGAAGAATCAAGTTAAAAACACCACACATTCCAACATAAGTTCTTACAACATTCTGAATTTTTTACAATCAACAACATTCATGAGTTTTGTTATCAAAAAACCAATTCCTTGTTAATAAATTTGTTCATTTTTGCTATCATTAACTCTTTTCATTTGGTAAATTGATAATCTGTACTGTTGCAGTGGGAATGCGTAGAACAAAATCAATTTCAATTGACCGATTAGTTACAGTTAAATGATCAGATTATCATAAATAATATGAATGAACTACATTAAACAAGTTTAAGAAATTGTTTTACAAAAAAACATTTTTAATACAAAAAATAGCATATTCGAAAAAAAAAGCTTCCCAAAGACTTAGGTCTTTGAAATATGTTAGGAAAAGCTTTAAACATAATTTAAAACATTGAATTCATTTTCAACATGGATTATGAACACGTAAAAGGATTTTTTTCTACTACCGTCGTACTATGCATGTCTGTTATATATGTGTAAATCCCTTAGGGTACAATAAAAAGTTCCTTTACCTTCGTACACATTACAACAATCTTTATTAATCTGCATTCCCAACGAACCCTCACCTAGCACGGCACCGGTAGGACTGCAGTTTTCTGTCCTGCATAATAGCGTCAAAAAAGACTCATATTCCTGTCCCGCAAATGGTGCTGTCGTGTGGTTAGACCAGCAACTTTACGAACCACTAGTTCCACCAGGGGAGAAAGACACGCCAATTTCACACCCGGACCACAAACTGCACGGTTAAAGCTGTACCGTGCACCGAAATGCGAATTGCTACAACCAGTCGAACAGTTAACGGTTTCGGACCGAACTTCAAACCGTGTGTTACCCTTAAAAATGGACCTCACCTAAATATTTATTTAACCAGCAGTTGAATGTGTGACTCCAAATTAAGAAAACGTCGGTATAGAATTCATGCTAAAGCTACGTTTTAAAACAGAGCTTAAGTTTTGTAAACACACACATACTCATGCTTGTGTACACATGTGTGGCATCATAACGGCCAATGTGTTGTAGCTTACCTAGGTATGTTGATGAAGTAGCTCACGACCCGCTTGATGTCTTCCGGTTTAATCCGTTCGCGCTTGGTCGTGGCCGGGAAGCAGATGATTGGGCCACCCCGATTGTCCCGACCACCGGACAGCAGGGCGAACCGTTCATTCAGCAACGGCAATATGTCCAGCGCTCGTACACCGTCCATGGTGAGGGGTCTGTGCGTGTCCGTACCGATCGTGCGCTAGCGAATGACCTTTGGGCCGGGCGGCTTTGTGTTTGCCAGCGGAGAGATAAGCTTGCAGTTAATTAATACTCCACCGCTGTCCCAAGCGCAAAAGGGTTGAGTCACAATCCTGATCCTCGGAGGAGGATCAAGGAAATAGAGGGGGGACAAAAAACCGGGGTGTTTAATTTTGGTGTTTTTCGTTGATCGCTATTTTATCACTATTTGTTGCCTTTTGCGAAGGGCCGGAAATACCCGGAAAATGCTTTCCACTTTATTTCCACTGTATACACTAATAGTAACACTTTCGTAACGCTAGTAACGCACTCGCGTGTATTTGACAGATGCGGTTGCACTCTGCGCCCTTTTTTTTCTTGATCCCTGGAGTGATTTTTGTTTTCGTTTGTTTTTTCTTCGTTCGAACTCTTCTTTACCTACTTCCTACACACTATCACTATCCCGTTGTTGCAAACGGTGCAAAAGGGATGATAACGATTGGGGGTGAGGGGGCAAAATCAAAATGCTGCTGTGAACACTCACTGATCGCGATCGTTTTCCTGTGACGCACGGTGCGTAACCATCGCCGCAGACGACGCTGTTTTGTGTTCGTGTTTAGGTTACCCTTTCGCTCAACGATCACGCTGCTGCTGCTGATACCGTTGCCATCACCATTCCACATACTTCCGTACGTTCGCCCCAATCTAGCGACCAGCAGTGGGAAGGATCCGGGCACGCTCACCATACTCACTGCCGCGGCCAGCGATCGATGACGGCCGGGCGACGCAGGTGTCAACCATACCACCGATGGGCCGCGATGTCGCAAACCACAGACACGCGAGCGACAATGACGGTACAATCCGGCTGCTGCTGCTAAGATCGAACGAGAAGAGCGCTTGCATCTCGTATTGACGCGCGCGATCGGTTTCCGGTTACGCCCGGTAACCAGTCCGCTTGCCTGGTGGGTGATTGGTACGCGGGATGCCGAGTTGCGCAATCGCCTACGGCCGGGAGTTTGCAGGTTCTTAGCACAACACAGAAACACACACACAGCACACAAACGCTTGTGCTTTCTATATTTGAAACACTTTTTCCTTCACTGCACACGATAGAGCTTGAATATATATATATTTATATTGGCTTCACTCAGCTTGATCGCGCGCACATACACAACACCTGGTGCGTGGGGTATATATACCACCCCATCCCGATTCCATTTTTCCGCTCAACACTTCTATTTACACACGCAACGATACGGGTCACAATATAGACACACAAATGCACGCACAGTTATGCTACCGTACAAATCCACAGTAACGGGGTGACGTACAGGTGTACCCAAAAACGAGAAGCAACACCAAAGCCACTAGGCCACAATTACGCACGGTTGAAACACTGTTTTAGTTGTATATAATGCATTAGATGGGATTATAACAGGATCAGCTGCAGGATTGAAAAATTTGCTATAGGGGAGTGTTCCTAAAAATAAAGATAAATGCACATACGCACATAAACATAACAATGCTAATTATGTTTTTTTTTTACTAAATTACACATCCAACGAGAGAAAAGAGGATCATCCCAATGGTCGCCATTTTTTCGCAGCATAAAAAAAACGTATTGTTTATGGTATTGGCATAAAGCTTTCAAATACCTAATCCAGTGTAATCTCGTACGGGCTGATAATCCCCGTGCAATTGGCACTTCAAGCACACGCGATTACATTTTCCAGCTGTTATCTAGCCAACAACCTGATATGCGTGTGCACACACAGTATGTTGATAAATTGAATATCGTAAATTAAAAAAACACCATACGTGCTTTATCTTGCTGCTTGCCACCGTGTCGTCGTCGTATGTATTCTATCCGGAGCGACATTTGCTTGTACATATTGTTTTGGCGATGGTTTTTCTTCTTCGCAGCATAACACACAGCGCCTGGTGCCGGAATCACAGCGATTGTCTGCCCATTCCATTGGCTTGCCAGGGATAGATGTTAAATCGATGGTAATTTTTCGCAACTTTTGTCCGCAAACAAATCCCTTTTTTTTTCTCCCCCGCCCCGCAAAACGATTCGATTTCGTTTGAAGTATCCGCACAATGAAACCGAACGCATCAATTCTATCCATAAGTTTCCCATGGTAACCGGAATGAAAAATTCCATCGGTAAAAAGAGTGTGGCTCTAAAATGAAGAAAATACAGTATTAAACAGACGAACAGAGAGAGGGAGAAAAAAAGTGCAATTAAAACCACCTCGTGTCGTGAATCGAACGGCCACGCAACTACCATTTCGAGGGACTTTTTATTCATCGACCAATTTTTCCTTACTTGGCTGGCCTTCATTTTGCATGCGGCATGTGTTTGTCTGTGTGTCTGCATACCTTGAAAATCTATGCTTCCGTCTCCGGCTTTTATAAAGCGATCCATTTTCACCGTGTTGCCTTCATTAGCTGGGACGGGAGGACGATACATACAAAACCCCATGCAAACTGCGGATGAAGGATGCGATTTGAGTTTACCTCGTCAGAAAAATTACTGCAAGCCAAGAGCCGATCGGATATGGGCAACCGTTTTCCAATGCGTACTACGCCACTGCTTTAAGGTGGAAACGTTTTGGGGGGGGGGGGGAAAGGTTTTTCTTTTGCTGAATTTGATGCTCGTTCACACGGAATAGACAAACCGAACGGACCGCGGCAACATAACTCTACGCACGCTTCGCTGATTACCGACTACCGCAAACAGTGCATTACCTATTGCAAATGTGCGAAGAGAAGGAACCAAGCATTCATGGGGAAATGGCAGGCTGTAACATCCCCTAGACGAATCGCGCTGGCCGATACAGTGGAGGATGCAAACCTTCATATACAAGAGCATTATTGAAGTTTGTACCTTTTCCACACAAAAAATTGGTTTTTTGCCAACCTTCTTAATTTCTTCCTTCACACACAACTTGCCACCAACATTAGCACACGGCGTATGTACGACACTTGGCACATATGCTTCAGGTCCGGTACAGTACATCACATTTGTTATGCTTTTCTCTGTGCTGCACGTACGGGGAGCCACTTTTGGCGAAGATTTTGGCACATAAAAATCGCAACAAATACCCGATTTCGCTTCACTAACGAACAAGCTAAACGTCACAGGTTGATGTTGCCACTGATTCGCCACCCAAATCAATCCCGGTTTGTTTCGTTCCGTTCGATCGTTCGTCTGCGGTTCGCGACGTTCGTCTATCTTTTGTGTTGCTTTTGGAGAGTCAACCAAAACAAAGCCATCGCAGCAGCTCACGCACACCACCACCACGCACACGATTTATGTTGAACGGCTGTTTGTGTATGCGTGCACGTCCATGAATCTGCTACTGCATAAATGACAGCAAGCGCAGATGAATAAAGAGAGCTGTCATCTTGTCGATTTCGATCTTTCGTTGTTCCTACTCTCATTATCGCTGTTTCGCTCTTTCCTTTTTCCACACCCCCCTAGTGTTTCCGTTCGACGTGGTTTCGCTTCCTGTTGCCGCCGGTGGATGCCAATTTCCGGAATGACGGATCCAAAGACCCCAGAATACTTCATCCCCTCCCTTCACTTCGGGTGCAACGATGCGTGCACTTCTTGCTACGATGGCAAACTTCGTCGCGTCGAGGATGTGTATTGTGAAGAACCGATTCACCACACAACCTCATCATCATGTTGAGTTACCCCAGCACCACCCGAAAGCGTCCACCGTTTTTGAGGCAATGATAGAAGCTAGTGAAGCGAAACTACAAAAGTAAGGATTCCCGTTTTTTTGTTAACCACAGAAAAACATGGAAACATGCTAGGATGAGCATGTACAGACCAAACACCAAGCAACAGAAGAACATTACTGCTCCATATTGCACTGGAGCACCCACCTTTCTTGCATACAGCGAAGCGCGCGCGCACACACACACACAGAGAGACAGCACCAACACTAAACATAGATGCCGCTAAAGAAATCAAGAAACACACTAAACAACTTATCTTATGCTTTGCTTTTTTCCGTTTTGTGTTTCTTCTTTTCCTGTAGCGTTTGTTCACGAGATTCTTTCTAGCGCCTTTCCCTTTTCACTCATTTTCGTTTACCTTGGCTGCCTAGTTAGCACCTAGCGTTCTGGGTCTCTTTTTTTGGTGTAGTTGTACGATACGCTGATCCTCTTCTTGTTCGATCTGCGGTACGTTTTTCAATCAAAATAATCGACCAAGAAACCGAATCTTCCATCTCTTTCTGTCTTTCCTATACGCACACAAACACACGCACACACACATGGTTCATACCGTCTTCAAACGCATATTTTTATGCTCTCTTTTCTATTGCACACTCTCTCTCTCTTCCTTGCATGTATGTGTATGTATAGTGTCGAAACATTATGCTCGAAGAACCACACTTCCGATGATGGCGAAAAATTTGATTGAATTTGAATGGCCAAAAATTAAATCCTTCCACGGGTGTTATGGATTTTTCACAACCTTTTTTCCTCGCTCTTCGAATAAATTATGTTTCTCATATTCTCAAACTTGTTTCCGAGAACGTACTGCTGCTGGCTGCGTTTTGCACACACAATTATCCTCACACCTCCTTCTTCCTTTTGTAGTGCCACTGCGCCACACTACAGGACGGGTATGTGTCTCTTCTGCACGCGAAAATGGCATTCGCATTCATCCAAACCGGACTTTTTCACACTGAATCATCCACTGCCCAACATGGAAAAGATGGCCAAATTACGCACGATGGTTGTTTTTTAAATATACTGCCACTGCTGCTTCCCGTTCATGTCTGTTTGTTGTTGCAGACGAAGGTGGTAACCCGAAATGGTCATTACGATCGATCCGGGGTGTAGGACTTCTCCGACGCTTTCACCATCGGGCCACACAAAACACGAGCGTTCTTGCGGTATTTCAAAACGTTTGCTAACTTTTACGCGACCAGCCAAACAGTGAACGAGCGCAAAACACAAGCGCACACAGAGACATGGGACAAAAAGGGGTAAAATGATAAACGCAAAATGTTTCGACTCGGGAAAAACTACACTGTTCGCTGCCGTCGCAGGAGAAAATGTAGGTACGCTTTTCCGCGAAAACGTTGTTGGGCTTACTGATGGAAAGAGCGAGAGAGTTGTTTGCTCTATCCAACTGAAGTCGGTGTATCGCAAGGTGGCTGACATTTCATAAAGCGAGCACACAGTGCTTAGGCAGTGGTCGTTAAACGGTTTTATATTGTGGATGTTATTCCCAATCTGCTCGGCATTGTTCATTCAGAAAATTGTACAAATTTTTCATTCGAACCACGTGCTGCAGATATTTGTTTAGTCAATATTTTATATGAAGAAATTATAAAATTTTTGTGCTCTATTTCCAACCATTCCAAAAAAACCTTTACTATGCATTTTCATTCGAACAAAAACATTGCAAAATAATTTAAAACGCTTCACAACGAGCAAGCATCTTCTGTGCGTACAATTTAACCATAACAAAATAANATTTTATATGAAGAAATTATAAAATTTTTGTGCTCTATTTCCAACCATTCCAAAAAAACCTTTACTATGCATTTTCATTCGAACAAAAACATTGCAAAATAATTTAAAACGCTTCACAACGAGCAAGCATCTTCTGTGCGTACAATTTAACCATAACAAAATAATTAATTTCAACATTTTTTTCAAATTTATCAGTTAAAACAATTCGATTGAATCGGTTTACCGGTTTTAGATGACTTTCGAATCCGCGCCCGAAAGTTAACTAAAAATTGCTGGCACGAGCTGTCAAACTTGTTGCCAAATACGAAACCCAACTGTTATCCAAAGTTGTTTAAAAAATCTAAGCGTCGTGTGGACACTGTTCCTTTTCTGTTTGTTTTACAAAATTCCCAATAGCTATCCCCAAAATGGCAATCAACCCCGAGAAGGAAGAGTACGAGTTACAGCACTTTAATTTCTCGTCTGAGGAACTAGTCGCGCAAAGTAAAGTAGCACAAAACAGCGTAAAACGAATCCATTGCACTGACGAAACTTGTTCTCTTTCCACAAAGATATACAAATGGTACAATCGTTGCTTAACAAATCGCTCACCGTCTTCACGGAGCAGTTGATCCAGAAGCAAGAAATACCAGAAGAGCCTGCGACACGATTACGTGCAAGCTGTAACAAAACTACAATCGCCATATACAACGATTGTGCGCCTGCAATGCACGAGCTGAACGCGTTGTTTCGGAAAACCTTTTCCATACCGGACAATGTGCTGCTACCAACGGATCTGTTGCAAATACGTGGCTACACCGAGGAACTAATGCACAGTCTCGAGCAAGAGGTACAGAGCACAAAAGATGCTGTACTGCAGGGTGCTGTCTTCTTGGCATCGCTTGAAGCCGAAATGGAATTACACCGGGAGCTTGAATCTTGTTACGAAGCGGAAGAGGAAATCTTCGAGCAACTGGAAAATTTCCAGGAGCAAGATATCGATCCTGAAGATGTGTCGGATTTGGTCAAACGATTAGGAAGTGCCGGCATCATTGTGAATGGTTGCACAAAAGAGAGCATAGAGCTTGATAATTTTTTATTACAAAAATAATAGAAAACATGCTGCTTGATTGTTTCCCTAGCAACCCTGACCGGCAGTGCGTGTATCTGTAAACACTTTTTTTCCTATAAAACTTCGAGGAGTGTCAATGCACGATTAACTAGAAAGGAGTGTCATAATACAAAGCTTGATAACAAATAGGTGAAAAACAAAACAAAACAAACCACTAGCGAACTGGACCCTGTCCCTGAATTGCACATTTTTCCGTCCCCATTACAATCCCGGAGCGACAATATTGAGGAATTTCATGAATACTTCCACACCGATGAAGCATGCCGCGTTGGCCGGGAATGCTCGCAGCATTACGGGCGTGACACCCTTGTACAGAGCCAGCGGACCTTCCCGGCGCATCAGCTCCCGGAATACGTCCCGAATCCCGTTCGGGTACGTGCCCTCCGGTGCCGTCTGCAGTCTGGATTTTAGCACATCGGCCGGCATTCCGATTGCCCAGTTCGCGATACCGGCCATACCACCGGCAAAGATCGTTCCCAGCAGTCCGATCGATGCGTCCTTCTTTTCGCCCGCCTTTGCCGCCAACACACGCTGGATGTACTCGTACGTGAGGAAATACATGCCGGACGCAGGCACATCGCGCAGCAGCGTCGCAAAGGCACCCTTGTAGATGCTACGCATGCCACCCTCGGCATACAGCTGCTTCGCACAGTCCACCATGCCGTTGTACTTCTGTGGCGAATTTCCACCCTGCTGGATCTGCAACAAACACTTGATCCGTTCCCCCGGCGCCATGACGGTGGTCGTGAAGATGCCCGAAAACGCACCGGCCGCAAAGAGCTGCGTGTAGTTCAGCTCCTCGTCCGGTGTCTTCTGCTGCAACCGTTTGCCCAAACCGAATCCAAAGAAGCTGACGGCAAAGATCGGTGCCACGCCCGTTATCGGTGCCGACATGCCTTTGTACAGCCCGCGGAAACCTTCCCGCGCTATCGTTTTCTTGGCACAGTCCAGTGTTCCGGCGTACAGTGGTGCCTGGCCTGCGGCGGGTAAGGGCATCGTTTGAAGGCGCACCTTGATCGTATCGAGCGGATGGCCAGCCAGCACGGTACAGATGCCACCAAACCCACCGGACAGGAAATACTTGATCGGACTCTTGTTTTCGGACATCGTGGCGCTATGGTAATCCTTTCTCTTTTCCGCTAAGTTTCACGTACGTGTGTGTGTGTTTGTGTGATGTAAACGAAATCAACGACAAACAATAGATCGTATTGTGCGGAACGTACGTTTTCAATCGAAACCAAACGTAACTGAAAAACAGAAAAAATACACGCACCGGGACGGCAGACTGTTACACTTTGAAACCGTCGATATCTAAGCTGGTTCGCGTAAATATGACCGTGATATGCGGAACAAGGATTAACGAGTATCTTCCTATTTGTCCCGGGTTCAAAGTACGGCAAGATAACCAAAATATTATGACATTTTAGCATTGTGACGTCGACGATGCCGCACAGTGGGTGATAATGGGTCGAAATGAAACAGACTACAGTTGGTTTTAATTTTTTAGTACAAGTACATTTGTTCAAATTGGCAGTTTCATAGTACTAAGCATATATACAATTAAAATTTATTCTAATAGCATGTAAATAATATCACATTAAAACTAATTTGATAACAGAAAAACACATTGCTTCTCGTTTTTCTTTTTATTACCATTCAATTCTCACAACAAAATCGAACGCACAGCACTTCGTAATCGGTAACGCTAACTTCTGTTCCATTAAACGGTAAATAGCAGCAACCGTGCGACTGTTGCACCTTTCCCGGCGTTTGCGAATGTTTGTAATTAGCTCTCCCCATGTACAGCGGCTCACCGCGAGATGTTTGACCAATCCGTATGGCCGTTCGCGGTACTGCACCTTTCGAGCCGTTTATCCACTCAAATGAACCGTTGCGTAGTACTTCAAAATCCTTTTTCGCGATCTCTATGCCATTATAAGATACGTAGGCCACCTTATTCCTGGGGATCACTTTTGCAGGTAGCATGTCCCCCTTGTGAAATGCTCGTCCAACGTAGATCTTCATACCGTCGCAATCAACACCAACACGCACCATATTAGATGGGTATGGTCCACAAGCATTACATCTTTCCCAAATACCAGCTGCAAACACAAGTGGGAGTAGGATTTTTATTTATTTATTTATTTTTAGCTCTTTACCTAAGATCTGTGGTTTACACGATCACTAGGAATGGATTGTGAAGCTAAGTTTTATCACATGCATTAATCCTTATCACAGCGAGTGATAGCACGAATCAGTTTTAAGTAATGGAACAAACGAACAAAAGAAAAGGCTTTGATAATACTGTTTCAAATAATGAAAGCTACTTAAAGAATATTTCAAAGACAAAACAACTATGGCTTCAAATTTGCCTTCTTTTCACAACTCATCACGAATCACATATTTATCTGCTTTCCTCTCTCGCTAACAGCATCATGCTCACTTGGTTTTTCCACTCTACTCGTTTCTGTTGTATCAGCTGTCCCATGTACCCTCTAAACGTGCGGATGGGATGAAGTCTCAACCAAGGAAATGCAAACGTGACACTAGAATAACAAAACCGGATTGATATCACTTACCTCCGCTCATTACGATGCACCGTTAAGAGGCTGATTCGACGAAAAACGAGTAACTGCTGAACTGCTGGATCGTTTCTATTAGCTCTCGGTTGATAGCCAATTGCAAACTGCTGTCGTCTTTGCCAACTTTAGTTAAACTTTAGTCGTCGTATCATACGGAAACGGAATGATAATTGCCCAGATAGCCAAAAACCGATATCGAACCCTGCTAGGACTTATATACGACGGTTATGAGTATACCGTGAAGCGTTGAAAATGCTCTTAGATAAGAGTTATTCGTGGTCATGGCTATAGTTACGCATGGGATTGAGGGGTTAAAGGTTTATAAAGAAGGTTTATCGTGGATAAACGGGCTAGTGCATCGAGATCATCGGAGAGGAGACAAGCGATAAAATATGACGGGGAGTGAGAAATTCGCGTTCTGAATGGCTCCAGGTCTCATTGTTCTTATTGTTACTATATTTCAACATAATCGCCAATCCTGCAAAAGGATTGTGTTGCTGTATGTAACACTCAACATTACAGTAGGGTCCTGGGACTAAGTACATATAGAGAAGCTTTACCAGCTCCATTTGTCAGGAAAGAACTTGTTGAGCTTATCTCATCATTAAAATGCAATGGTTAGAATTATCTTATCTTCCCGCAAAACATGCACGATATACCCGCTCTTCGTTTTATTACCATGCAATTTTCGTATCAAAACCGACTAAATCACATTTCGATCTTTGGAGCTTATCGAACGCACAGCACTTCATAATCGGTAACACTAACTTCTGCTCCGTCAAACGGCAAATAGCAGCAACCGTGCGACGGATGTACCTTTCCGGGTGTTTGCGAACCGCTATAGATTGCTCGTCCCATATACAGCGGTTCCCCGTCAGTTGTTTGACCAATCCTCATGGCCGTTTCCGGTACCGAACCGTTCGATGCGTACTCCCACACAAATGCACCGTAGCGCAGTACTTCAAAGTCCTCCTTCAGCACCTCCTCGCCACCGTGACAGACAAACGCGACATTCTTGGTGGGGATCACCTTTGCCGGAACCATATCGCCCTCGTGAAATGCGCGACCAACGTAGATCACCTCACCGTCGCAATCTATACCGGCGCGCACCATATTTGGTGGGAATGGTCCACTAACATTGCAGTGTTGCCAACAGCCAGCTGGAAGAACAAGATAACACTCCATTAGTTGTGGATTAACTCGCGAATTAAGATTAGTAACAGTTGATAGAAAAGGAATTTTAACAATTATGAGAGGCGTTAGTATTTCCACTCAAATGGTACCCAACTTTAAATAATTACATTGCATGAAGTTAAGATCCATATTGAACACTGCGTGATATGTGGAAGTGGTTAATTGGTGCCAGAAGCCGAACCAGATGACTGAGTTAAAAGTTAAAAGAAGCTACTTGTTTTATGACTAAAGTTATCATTGCAGTCGTGGTTTTTTTTTGTTATTGTTAAGCGTACCGATTTCATTCGATACCGCCCCATATCCCTGCAGCTTAACTGTTCCGGACATGGACGGGGAGCGGGAAGAAGAATCGGTAGATGAGCTGGATGTTCGACGACCAACCAAAGCTGACGGTGCCGACGGTTCGGTCATGTCGTACGATAAGCCCGATGGATTAGACAAGTAATCGGGATGAAATCCATAATGAGAATAACCTGAAGAAATTGCGACATTTTAGTAGGACAAAGGGAGTGCCTAACGCTGTAAAAGGGAACGGGCTTGGTGTGATGTTCCACTTATCACGACATGGTTTGCATCATCACCACTTATTTTTAGATCTTTATCTAAGATCCTTGATTTACACGATCACTTTTACAGGAATGGATTATGAAGCTAAGTTTTATCACATGCATTAATCCTTATCATAGCGAGTGATAGCACGAATCAGTTTTGAGTAATGGAACAAACGAACAAAAGAAAAGGCTTTGATAGTACTGTTTCAAATAATGAAAGCTACTTAAAGAATATTTCAAAGACAAAACTATTGTTAAAAAATTGCCTTCTTTTCACAACTCATCACAAATCACATTTTTATCTGTTTTCCTCTCTCTAACAGCATCATGCTCACTTGGTTTTTCCACTCTACTCGTTTCTGTTGTATCAGCTGTCCCATGTACGCTCTGAGTGTGCGGATGGGATGAAGTCTCAACCAAAGAAATACAAACGTGACGCTAAAATAACAAAACCGGATTGATATCACTTACCACCGCTCATTATGATGCACCGTTAAGAGGCTGATTCGACGAAAAACTAATAACTGCCGAACTGCTAAACTGCTGAATCGTCCCTAGTAGATCTCGGGTGATAGCCAAATGAACTGTAAGCTGCTGTTGGCTTTCGGAGATCCATTTATTTAAAAGTCTTAACTAAGAAGACAGACAGTGGTCGTCGTATCGTAGGCAAGATAAGTTTATCAGCATGATTCTTTTCGGTGCTTTTGCAATCGGCGCAAGATTACACTAACACCAATGGGAAAAGTGATGCGTTTGCAGGGCGTATGTATCCAAACAAAAAGGTTTTCCTAACATATGCGTATGAGAGCCAAAGAAATTGGAATTTTTCGCAAATATTATTGCGCAAAATAAATGAAACAATTGTTTAATAAGTGGTTAAACCAAGGTTAATGGCTTACAACCATCATCCGTAGATACCGTGGCGAAGTTTAGGATGTGACTCATATTTGTTCAACACAATATTGGTTTTCCTCCAAAAAAAACAAGAGCACCAAACAAGTCGAATAACGCAAAACAAACAATTTCTTACAAGGTATGTACTTCGATATACAAAAGAGATCTTACATCCAGAACAGTCGTTACCTATCTTCCGCTGAAAGGCATATGTTTACGTGGCCTTTCCCACACACGCATGCTAGAAGTGCAAGTGATAACGAACTCAAGGTACTTCATCACTGATATCACCTTGCAGTATGAAGTGAATCGATGATAGTAACGTTTTCAAAGTTGCCTTAGGTAGCTTTTCCTGCATGACTCAAACCATTAAAACTGCATAACAAAATGAATGGTCATAGATCAATCAAACTGAAGCAAAAAGAATATCTTTAGTATCTTATCTTTTGACTCAAGTTTCCGCCATTTTTCAATTTTTCTCATGATTCGGATGCAAAGTGCAATTAAACTGGTGGTCTATTGATTTCAACGATCGTTACGATCGCCGGTAGCTTAATGCCATGTTTAAATAGATTCCTTGTTAGAGTGCTACCGTCCAAATGTGACCACTCACCGGGAGCGAAGATAAATGAACCAACGGTTTACCGTTCGCACAGCACTTCGTAGGTAGGTACGGACACTTCCGCACCACCGTACGGGATGTAGATGCAGTTGTGCGAACACTGCACCTTACCGATCGTTTGCGAACCCTCGTGATAGGTGCGGCCAATGTACAACGTTTCACCATCGGACGTATGTCCACCGACAATGGCACCGAGTGGTACCGAGCCGGACGATGCCGTATCCCAGATCAGTTGCTTGTGGACCAATACCTCGACGTGCTCGACCAACGTTTCCTGGCCACCGTACGCCACGTATGCGGCACTCTTGTCCGGCAGCACTTTGGCAGGTAGCAGATCACCGGCGTGATGTGCGCGGCCGACGAAAATTTGCGCACCATCACTATCCACACCGCCGGGCACCATATGCGGTGGGTACGGTCCATGTACACTGGCCGATATCCAGGAAGTCGCTGAAAGGTCGGTATAGTCATTAGGAAACACAATCGTTTCATTTGTTCCCTACTCACTTACCCATCGTTTCTGGTTGATGCGTGATGCACACTAGACACCTCTAAACACGATACGCGTAACGCTAGGCACAGGCGTTCGATAACGATTACTAGTCGAACCGGGAATGATGGGGAAATGTTTATATACAAGTGTTTTATCTCGCTGTTTCGCCGCTTCAGTTACGGAAGATAGTGTGCGTTACGCTACCAACTGCAAATGTCGTTGAACAAACAGTTCTGCTATCGCGAAACAATTACGCGTGCCCTCCACGCGAGAGCGAATGTGTTCGTCTTCTGGGCAACATATAGGTTATCATCACCTGGACACCAAGACCGAGAAGCGCTCCAATGCACCCATCGTGCCCTTTTGTCCATGTTTTGGTGGCATTTCCACACACTGGCCGATTCATAGATACGGGACTTACGCGGAAGCCGTTTATCGTCTGATGGAGTTGCGCCAAATAACTCAACTAATTCCACTTCCTTCGATAACGAGTGATACCGGTTTCGGACGCTGTACCTGGACAGTATTCTCAACAGCAATTCGGTTAGCGTGATTTCACTTTCAATAAATTTTTCTCTTCACCTTTTTATTACTCTCGTTTTATACCTTATCCCTCTACGCATAGCATAGCATAGGGCGTGCTCGTTTGCATCCTCGTACCTGTGTCCGGTCGTTTACACCCTCTTATATCAATCTCTGTTGAATCATCCGCACCCTTAGCACTGGTTTATAAATGTTTGTGTCTTTTTTTTATGTACGTTCACATGCTTCACACTGCATGCACCGTAGTATATGGATATAGGTTTTCGTTTTGTCGAATCAAGAATACATGTATATAGTGTGTGGATCTCTTTGTACGATCATACGTACAACGGTTTGTCCGCCATGTTGGATCCAACGTTTGTTGGATGCCTAGCTTTGTTACATTCTTGCTCCCCGATAAATTCTCTCTAACCATCACGCAACTACGGGGTTTAGTTTTAAATGCTTTCAACTTGCGTTTCCATTCGCGGTTTCCATCTACAAGATAAGTGTAGTCAGCGTAAATAACTTGCACTTCTAATCTCGTTCAGTTGTTCAACCTAATTCGAGGCGTTACGCGGTAATGCACGGCTTGATGCGTTTATACATATACCTCTGTATACTACGAATTACGTTGAAAACCTAGTACCTAATCGTTTCTTTTTTGCATATTGACGGCGAACAGGGGAATCAGCTTCTGTATGTGTTTAATTTTTGCTTCATCTTGTTGTCTATTCACCTTTGAATTACTCTTACTTCCTGTTGTTTTGGCATATTATATATATAATGTATATATATATATTATAAAGCACACTAACTAGTTTCCCTTTCTACACCAGTACTTTGTCCCATTCAGTTTTTTGTGTGTTGTTGTTGGCTGCTTTGTTAAAAGTATATGTGTATTTTTTGTTTAACTCGCTCCTTTTTGTTTCATCTTCAACAGGAAAAGCATCATATTCCTTGTATTTTCCACTAGACGTGTATTTGTATATGTTAACAACAATATTGCCACGTGCGTTTTTTTTGCGGCAAACATATGCGCGGTGTCGAAGATATATACTCGGGAGCGAATGGAGCCTTAACCGCCACGATGATGCTGCTCCTGTGCCTATCCTTTTGTGTTAGTGAAAAAAACACATAAACATCGATTAGATCGCAAAGTCTATAGCTTCGTGCTGCTGCATTTTGCACATTACACGATGTGGCGGATGGGTATGAGAATGGGTTCCGAACCGTATTTGCCATGGTCCTCCCCTGCACTTAAAGCTGCACGATTCGTCTCTTCTACTCTCTGCCTGAGATAGAAAATGGATCTGGATGATTGGGTTTAATAAGACAAAACAATCGTTTCACAAATATTGACATATTTTTTCACTGCATCATTCTTGCTGCTGGCGAATTCAGTGCATAACACGAATTAGTATCAATGCAACAGTGACGGAATCGTTAGTACTAGAGTGTGCACCCTTTCCTTCTCTGGGTGTCTTGCCTCCATTTTGATGTGGTGTAAAGTACATATTGTGTCCATTTTGTTCTGTAGTGTCACAAACCATGGCAGGATTATTGTACTGTTTTTGTTTTCCTCCTTCTGTGTAGTTTTTTTTAACAATATAGCCATTTACTAGAAATGTGTTGTTACTGCGAGAACCATTAGCTGCGGCTTTTTTGTGTTGTTTTTTTCTTGTCGTTTTTCAGTACTGCTGCTGTTGTTTCTTCTTCTATCTGTATTGATTTTTGATTTAAACGCACTATTTATTTAAGCGTGAATTGATTTGCTCCGGAATTTCGGAGCTACATTCTCCGTTACGGTTGTTGTTTTTTGTTTTGTTTCATTTACAGGTGGAAAAATACATTACGAATAAGAGAAGAAAGAATGTGCATGCTAGAGCTCAAAACCTAACGGATACATGTTGCGTTAGAAGACACAAATAAGAAAAACAACTAAAACCACATCCCGACACACAAATACGATCGAAGCTTACAACATAACCTTGAACGAAGAACTAAGTAAACGATAGTTCTTCAAAGGTTTACATTACATTAATAATATTTTTC
>CM028127.1:13000240-13137648 GCA_016254315.1 Anopheles parensis
AACAAGAAATAGAACAATGCACCTGGCATCAAATCATGCTTAACCGTCAAATGTAAGATATCACATACTTACCAATGAATTCGCTTCCCATCCCGTTGGACATATTTCCATGCAATAATTTTTATTACCCAATCAATTCTTGTCCTCATACGGTGTAGAATCAAGCGTAGCAGCACTTTCTTTCGTGAACAATATTGCGCCGCCTAGCCACTCAACAAAACCGATCAATAACATTGTAACTACATGCAAAAATACGGTTTATTATGTAGTGTTTTTATGTCATTTACGTTATTATTTTCTATTGTATCCTTCAAAATCCTTCGTTTAATCGCTACTCCTTCCGGTTCACTCTCTGGCAGGTTGTTTTATGTATGCAGAAATGTTCACGTGTCCGAATGTAAAACCGTTGCCATGCGTTTGCCCGTCACAAGGGCCCCGTGTAAAATAGACTGCAGTTTCTTGCTACTGAAAATCACATCTGGTTTTCTACCTATGATCCCACTCAAAGGAACATTCACTTACTCACAGTATTTTGCGATCGTCTCTTAAAATCTCTCTCGTTACAAATCAATCCCTCTTTATCTTGGTTCGTTTAATAACCGGCATAATCGAACGCACACAAACGCTAAGCTTCTCTATCGCAAAAAGGGAATGATTGTAAGTTCATCTACAACAAGCCAACGATACATGCAAGTTACGGTAAAAGCAAGGTACAACAATCTCACACACAAGCACACACTCGATGCTGACGTGCTCGTTTTTTTTACATTAATTATTTACAGTCATTATTACAGCGAACGGATAAAATAGAAAACTTTTGAAAACATATTTGCAAATTAAAATTGAGAAACGAAGGCACTTGGGACATTGCATTCAGGCCAGAAAGCGTTATTCATACGGTGTGTAAATGCATGTATCGTCAGACATGTGCAGAAGAAATTGTTCACCATTTAAGTTGAAGTTGATGTTTAGTTTGCTCTGTATTACATCGATGTTTCCGAATAAGTACTTATCATATCGTCACATGTAAAGGCATACACACCATTCTCTTCCAAACAAACTGACAAAAGCTGGCTTAGTTATCATCATTTAAAATATAGTCACAAGACAACAGGAATCTGCAATGAGCAATGTATGAAAATTAACCTCTTTTTGTTTTTGCTTTAATAAATGTCACCCTACACTCTTTCAACAAACCGTCACAAGTTTTGAGTTGGGTTTTCTCTATCTGGTCCTGAAGTTTACGTTTTATGTGTGGGTGTGTGTGTCGCCTTCGAAGGTTAAAAAATATTAAATATATACTGTGGTGTACCTCAAAGCACATATTACAACGCGGCTGGTTTGTTTAATTTTGATTGAGCCCGGTTCAGGTTTTCCTTTCCATAGATATATCTCATTTTAATTTTATTTTGTGTGTCTCTCTTCCTCCGTTCTGGCTCCATATCACGTACAACTAAATTATTTTTAATGTCTAAAGATAAAAAAAGAGTGGATTACGCTTTCCATCAACACTCACGGTGCGTCAATGATCTAGAGTCTCTCGTAAGGCATCTGCGATACAACTTCTGAAAAGTGGAAAGATGAAAATTTAACAAAACAATGCTCAACTGACGATCAAATCGATATCCTTATTCATTTTATAGTTATGATCATATGATATTCTCGCTGTTGGAAATCCCATCAAAAAACGTGTTCCGCTGTCGGTTTCATTTACACACGATGTGCGGTTAAGCGTAATGGCCAAACATTAGTAAGTGCAACGGTTGCAGCGATTGGGTGGGCAAGGCCAAGAAAGAAAAAATAGGGTGCCAGTGTACGACGACAGTGCACCAAAGGAAAGGGTCATATCATACGCGTATTAACCTTTCACGCCAAACCGTACAAAATAAAATCATAGCAATGAAACAGCTCGAATCGAGTAGATCGTGATGACGGTGGGGGACAATTAAAAAAGGTTTCCCGTGTATGGTGGTACACCGTGATTGTGATAGTGCTGGTGGCCACCTTGTAGTACGTGCAGTTCTTCCTCACGCAGCTGGTAATAACTTTTCAGGTACTGGGGAGCCTGAAATTGCTTCGAATCGCTGCGCTTCCGGTCGATCGGAGATGGGCAGTCTGCAAGTGATTTTGTGGAATTATAGTTCCAAGTAAATCTTTTTTCCGTCTGTGACGAGGAGAGTTTCGTGTTCTAGCGGGTACTTTTAGCGCATCATAATATAATTTGACTGTCACACTAAATAGCTTCTAGAGGATTTTCCATCCATACGCATCGTCGTACGTTATTGATGCTTTTCTAATTTCACATTATAATTAAAAAACGTTCTGAAACATGTGTAGCAGTTGCGTAGTAAAATGTATTGTACCAAATCAAAGCAATTGAATTTCTTGTTCTCATGCATGTCCTTTACATCAATAGAAACATTGCAATAATATGAATAACATCAACTAGCATAAAAAAGCCACGATAAGAAGAAAAAAGCGTAGATAACAAAAAAAGGAAAAAAATAATAATATTAAACAGATGACAAAAATAAATAACAAAATAACCATACAACATTCGTGCATTCACAATCAGCGAGCATATAACATGTAACGACAAGAATAGGGAACCAAGATCGAAACTTGCAGAAGGAAAGAACCAATATGAACGCCATACCTGAGCTGTACTGTGTGTACTGTTGATACTGCGGATGGAAGTTGTGTATCGCATCGGTCATAATATCTTTCGGGTTCATCGTTTCCTGCGGAAGAACATCAAGTGGAGTAAGTATGTGAATCATTAATCTCCAAACGTTACGAAACCAGCTCGCATACCTTTAAGCTGCTTGAAATGGATTGCATCGTGACAGATCGGCCGTGTGCATCGGTCATGCAGCTTTGGGCGTACACCTACGAAAGGAAAAACGATTGCGTTATAACCATTGAACGTAAGGTTGTCCTTGTAAGCTCTCAAACGAGCCCCAAATACGTACCTGGTACGGGAAAGCATACCGCAGGGCGATGGCAGCAAACAACATTTCGATGCAGATGAAAAAGTTCTGATAACCGGCGGAAACCGTACCAGCGGATGTGGTGGAACCACCGGCATCGACGATTGGTGAGATGACCTCCGCCTTTTCCAGAATGGCCAGCCCAACACCTTAGCGCGTAAGAAAGGATTAGTCGTGCGTACTTTCGCAGCAAGGCTTACATCACCTGCGTGCACTCGCTTACCTTGCCAGAACGACAGGAAGATAACAGATTTTACGGTACAGAACTTCAGCACGGGATCGAAGGGCGTCAGCAGGTCGCGGGTGGCAAAGTAAAACAGGTACAGCCCGTACAGTGCCAGCGAAACCGAGATGTTGTAGATGACGGTGATGTAAATGTAGCCACCATCAGCACTGCACGGTTGTGTCGATGTGGAGAAATGTAAAGGAAAAATAACAACAAACAAAGTGAAACCATGAACATTTTTACCGAGCTCAGCACACTTAAGACAGACAGGCGCCGTTTGGCTATTTATAGTAGCGGAAACCAATGAACGTAAGGAAACCCACTAACTTCATATTCCATAGAAAGTCGAATTTTTACACACACACAAAACCAAACTGAAGATAACGTCAATTCTGTTTAGAGTAACCATGTCGATTTGAGTGAATATTATGAAACCTACCGATGCAAATGCTTTTGTTTTGATGTTTAATTGTAGCACCTCATCTCATCTCACATTCTAAAGCGTTTTAAAAATAAAGCACACCTTGACACACAGTGTGTGCTGTTATGTCCACAACAAAACAGGATTCGTATGCAACAGCAAAATGGTAGTTCTGACCTACTTCGTATTGCATACGTGACCATGAAAACTGTTCTAATCAATAGCATTTCTCCAATTACATTTACTGCCTATCGTCGTGTAAACGCTTACACAACAAATACGTACCTCCAGTCACCATCGTGATAGTGATTGAATGCCTGCAGAAAGATGATAATGAACGCCATCAATGGTTTAACCAGACAGAACTGTAGCGTCGCCTGTTTGCAGAATCGCAGGAATCCGATCGTGTACGTTTTGCCCGCTAGGCAGCACGTTCCGTACAGGCAGGACGATTTGATCGGTTTGCCACGGATCTCCGACATAATGTTGCCTTCACCACCCAGGTACTCATAGCACAGTGAAAGGAAGTTGTAGATTACGAACGCTGCAAACGGAAGGAAAGAAACAGATGTTAAGCCACCGGTACGCAAGTGTGCCGATCGTACATACCTTCATAACAATCGCGTACGGTAAAGAAGTATACATAGACGCTTTCCGAGTTGAAGAACAGTAAGCTGACCCAGGAGTACGTGGCATAGATCGGCACGATGAACAGTATTCGGACGATCCATCGCTGTTCCTGTGGGTTCGTGTACCATCGAAGGTGTTGATAGATCTGGAAATGCAAAGAAAGAAACGAACGGTCAAAACACATTCATTTGAAAGTATACATATTTAGGGTTGATATACACTTAATAGAACCCTAAAATTCTACTGCAAGGTAAAAGCTTCATCACTGCAAGAAGAGAAAAAACAAATAGACCAATATTTTATGGTTCCTTTCCGTGACCAACATATTTCTTCCCTTCTATTCCCAAGAGTACTTCTAAATCGCACCCTCTAACGGTTCGTCGCAAACTGACCATCACAAAAGCCTCCGGTGACCGTTTACGTGTGACCTGCATATTTGTTTTTTTTTGCAACATTACCACCAAGCAACATAAAATAAAGAAAAACCACCCTATTCCACACTGCCAGAAGAGGTATTGGGGTTTTGTGGAGGTTCAAATCTTGTGCACTAGCGCATTATTAAATATTCATCATACTGAAAGTGAAACATGAACATGAACTAGCGGCCGAAGAAGATGTCGAGACGTGAAGACAAATATTTGTCATAGTATGATGATATGCCAACCAATGCGGCCTAGACACCTACCCCACAATATAGCATTTTCAGTTGCGGTGTGCATGAAAATGGATGACAGAAGAAAATGTCATGATTTTCATTTCAAAGGCGTTGACTGCCGTCATGTAGCTTAAACAAGGGAGGGAAAAATTCAAGCCTACCCATTAACGACGAACTGGCCAGCTTCACCGGACGCAGCTACGCCCGAACTAAACCTACTTTACAAGCCGGACAAAAATAGTAACACCCTCACACGCATTTGAAGACACAGCAAAAGAGATAATGTAATAACTTTCCTTGCTAGCTGTTGGTATTTCTGGTGCAAATCATTTTATATAGCATTTTAAAATAGCTCCTCCATCACTACTTTAGCTTTTATAAGCTTCCCAGAAGAAAAATTGCAAACCTTTCTTTTTTTTGTTCGGAAGTTACACCCAATGTTACACCGAATCCGTGTGGGCAGAAGGTACCGTTCGTTCGTTATGAGATGAGGTATTATGGGAACAAAACAGCCCCAGATAATGTTCGCTATTCAGTGAGGGCAAAATCGCATCAGCGACATCATCAGGGAATGTTATCCAATGGCATCTTTAGGTCGTTTTCGTCTCGTCGCGGCACCAGATTATTTGATGTTTTAGTCTTCATTTTCTTTGACGCACTGTGGTGTAGATTATGATAAAATGGCACTTCGTTTTTGAAGTTTGCCCAGCAATGGGTCCGAATGTGTGCTTTGTCCACGGCAGTCGCTTTGGACCGAAATGAGGGAAACCTTTCCCACAAGAGCAGAGAGATTGGGATTAAAATATGGTTCTCCACCTTCTGTTTTCGTACGCCGATGGATAAAGCATACATTTTGGATCGTTACTATTCGTTTGCCATTCGGTTCGTTATCGAACCTAGACACCTAGACGATGAGCTTTTAAGATAACAAATGGTGGCGATTAACGATTTGTGACAGCATTATTAGAATGTGTTTGGATTTAGTGAATAAACGTGTGTATATTGAGCAACTTTCTTTGCCTAAAAATAATCGACTTCTTCATACGATAATGACAAAGTAAAGCAACTTCAAAATGTCAGATCTTCTGTGTAAACTGACAAATAAATCATGCCATATGGCTGCAGAAATCACCAAGAAACTACACAACATTGAAAGATAAAACACTTACATTTCGGTCAAACACAACCATGTTGACCACATTTGACTAAACAGAAACAGCACAAAGGAATCAAACCTATCCTTCCTTTCACAATGTTTGTATTTACATTGGTAAAAATAGCAAAAACACCAAATCGATCAACCGCAACTAAAAAACCATCGAGCCGAAGCATAGCGGTCAGGAAAATGTTTGTGTTTTGATGTGTAGCAACAAAAGCCGAGCATTGGAAAATGCAATTCTGATCTGACAGATATGTGAAGGTGTGTGTGTGTCTGTGTGGAAAACCGTTCGGTTTCATCGGAATGTTTAGGCAGCTTACGAAAAATGCAAGATTTCGATTAAGTAATCCAGATACCGAGCTCCTGTAGCTCGAGTGTTTGATCTATTGTGCGAGTCTACATTTAGAGACAACAGTGTAATAGATTAAAAACACATCACAACAAGATGGTAACTTTGGAAAATGGGGTAGCGAAAAAGTTCTCCACCAAAAAAAAGGGCAAAGGTGAAAAATTTAAATGAATATTTTATCGCTGAATAAATTGCCGCAATACATATTTTGATAGTAGCGGCATCTATCAGACACGCGGCAGTCAGGCGCGCTGCTGATGTATGAGAGTGTTTTTTTTTTCCTTTTGCATCTAATCTGCCTTTCTCGTGGAAAAAGAAAAATTACCCACCGATTTTCCGCTGCATGTACCAGAGTTTAAACAAACTGCACGCGATCATCAACAATCCTTCTCTTTCCCACCCACCAATTGCTCTTGCTTCGTGCTTCTTGGACGAATAGTTTATTTGCTTCGTGTACAGGTTCTGTAGGTTGTTCAAAAATTCAGTCATACGAGTTTTTCACTCACCGGGGGGAAAAATGTAACAAACTTCACGTATATATGTAATGGAAAGTATTAACGGCACGTACGGTACTTAATCCTGCAGCAAATGGACTAAAAAACAACCTTTTGGGGGAAAAACGAGAACCAATACACTCCAATGTGTGGCGATCCTACGATACTCATGCTCTCCGGGTACCGTTTCTTCAACCCTTGTTGGCAAATGATCAAAAACCCCACTTTCAATTACTCGAAACGTACAAAAAAGCGAATATTTTGTTAACCGTTTCTAAAACTAACGAATAAAAAAAATTCAATTATTTTCGGGTCCACAGTCGACGGTGAAAGAAAATTCTCTGATGAATTTTTCTTTTTACACCTGTATACATCATTAAAAAAATTTGCTCAAAACACATCCAAGGGTTAAAGAGGATGTGAGAGGACCTTTCTTTACCGTAAAAGTGCCGATACCGAACGGCCACCGACAAAAAGTTACCATTTTCTTACGGTAACAACGATCGATTTTACTTTCCGGCTACGGGAAATGCTTTTCCGAACCTTCCGATATTTCTAACTCAAACTTAAATAAATTTTAAGGGTAATATCGCCCACGATACTTTCGCTTTTCCTCAACACCGGGTAAATTACCACATTCAAGTTTTTATACTCTTTTACGCTAGAATCAATTGGCTTCAGTTTTCGTAAAGGGAAATTTCGGTTTCGTAAAGGGTAATTTGTTTTTATGTCATAAATCTAACAAGCAATCTTATGATTATGTTTAATGTATATTCCTTTTTGACAAATATATTAAGACTGTTGAATCTAATAGTACTCATGTGTATATCTTTTACTCTCTTCATAAGGACCTTCCCCCGTCGATGATAATGTAGTGGAAATGCGAACAATTCATCAAGTGACGTTTTCGTTTCAACAATAAAGAAGACAACCATGCATATGAAAAGTAAAATTAAAAAAGCGAGAGTATTTCGTTACGTGGACACAAAATCTATGTCAAAACCGAATGTAACAAAACAGCAATTTGCGTGCAAGAGGTCCTTGATGGACATTGGGAGGGGTGAGAGAAAAACAAAACATCCCCGGAAAAACATTATGCAGGATGGAATGGTGATGGTCTAAAGAACGAAAAAAGAAGTGACCTGAAAACAGAAATGCACGCGAAGTAATCAGTAACAGCATGTAATTAGGAAACCTCTGCCTGTAGGGTATTTTAGTAAAGAAGAAATCCTTTTAGAGTTTTGCAGGGTTTGCATGTTTGAAATTATTTTTGAATTGTTTTTAAATTGAAGTGGAATTTATCCATTTTTCAAGATTCCATTTTTGCAAGATGAATTCGATTTGAGCTTCAATTGATTACGTTTTCTACAGAAACAATTTTAATTAAAGCAACATTTTAAAAACTGAAGTTAGTAAATACAACGACATGTGATTGAATTTTATCGTGGCGTCGTATACATAATTTGTCACTAAAATAAAAAAAATCGATACAGATAAAACGAAATGAAGATGTAATCATCATATCATCAAAACGAAGCCAAACAGACAATGACCACGTTTTTATATAGATTCTACGACCATTTGATTCCAGCATGTACACAATACTGATAAGAAAAACAACACCTTTTTCGATTTGAAGTGCGTGATAACTGTCAAAACATCCTTCCGGAGTATGTCTTTCTTACCACCAACAAATTTGCAAATGACAGAATTCTAATTCTTTTATTATATATTAGGTCGAGCGAAGTCGAAAACGTGTGAATAAAAAAAGTTTCCAAAATTTAAAAAATGACACCAACTCATAAATACTAGGCCCCACTAACTAAGTGCATGACAATCACGCGTCCGCGAGACAACAACATGGCCGACCCCTTCAAGCAGAAACATTGTCATCGACAGTCATCGATTTCTGGTACAACTTTTGACACCCCACCACAAACCACTGTTGGTCTCTGCGTTTTCCATCTGGGGCCGAGTGTTGTCACCACAACAGCCACATCATGTCGAACACTATTTTTCCAACCAGTTATGACGGGCGGGCTAATGAAGCCATAGCGATGGAAGCCGCGTACCGTGTGACTGTCGGTTGTAAATGCGTCCGCAATCGTTCTGATTCAAGGCCGGAACAAACAAAAAGCCACGAGAAACATTTTCGTCTTAATTTAGATGGGAGCTTTAATAAGAGTATTTAAAGTAGTGAGTTGTCAAAAACAGGAGTGCGGCTACCGTTATGAAACGTCATGAATATTTCAAACAAAAATAGTGCGTATAAACCAAGTTATAAATGAGTGACAGCTGTCATTAGGAATTCATTTGATACTTTCAACTTGTTTCTTTTCTTCATCCACCCATGTTGAATTAAAATGTACAAGAAAAATCACTAAAAAAACACAACCAAATTGCACAACTCTCAGCTGCATTAATATTCGCATCAGAATAAAATCGGCGAAAGTTGCATACAAAACATGGGCGTGAAGATGAAAGATGCTCACAATCAGTTGTGCACGGCACACACACACATTGTGCGGAAAATACCTTTCCCCGCAATTTTCACAGCGGGGTGGGTTTTTTCGCTTTTCGGGTGTCGCCAATTGAACATAACCCCCCTGCCTTCCTCCACACTCCCTCCACTCATTTAAGCGGGGGACTCGCGAATCTTCGGCCATTCGTGGGGCCATAAAGTGAAAGGATGTGTGTGTGGCATTCGATTACTTCATGCCCGGCGTGTGACGACGATTACGTGAGAAAAGTGGTCAACGCGATGAAAAACAAAGGAAAGAAAAAAAAAGGTTAAAAATCCATTACAAGGACCAGTGTACAAGGTGGAAGAGGAGTACACAGCTTTTCGAAGGCGAAAGAAAAACTGGATTAAGCAATAGCAAAACCACCCGCAAGCTTTCTATGCAAAACACGATCTTCGGTCGATCGGTAGGTTTTTGGTGTTGTGAACATATAGTTCGGCTTTTGCACATTTGTCCGACTTTTCCTTGACGTGGTGATACTTTTGCATGATTTCCACATGAATGCTTGTGGTTTTGGAAGCACACGCTTTACAATGTATTATGCCTCATCGGTTTGGTATTTAATTGATGGTTTCATACCATACAAGAAGGAAACGATACGAGGATGACTAAGAATACTATGAAACTCTAAAGGCAAGGAAACCTTTGAAACGACTTTAAGCTAACTTAAACCTACTTATACACAAGCACATACACTCCCCAAACACGATCGATTAATTGCGTGCTGTCGGTACCTTCGTGTACTGTTTTTTCTCCTTCAACCGAAGACACCCGGTACGGTACGACACGGCACGTCACAAGAGCTTCCGTAACCGCATCGCGTATTAATGACGCGTTTGGAAGCCCATCACCGGTAAGCTATAATTCATTCATAATTCAATACCTGCCAGGATGGCGTTGAAGCACACCCCCGTGCTCGTGAGTGGCTCCAGAGACGTTTTTACCAACGGTTTCATTTTGTCGAAGGAGTACCTTTTTCTAATTACCATCATGAGACGCGCACGGTTTACGAGCCGGTTAAAAGGCCTTACTGTTACACTACTCGCGGGATCTAATTGTTGCACGTGGCTGTGATATTTCACGTGCACCAACAATTAACGATCTGCTAATCGTGTCACTGTACCGCCCTGACAGCTGAATAGGAGGAGTAGCTTTATAGCAATTTAATTTTAACAAGTATTTTGCTAAACTCCTCCAATAAATGTGGAACAAAAATTGAAATATCCACGAGTATGAAAACACACGCTTAAAAGTCATTTAAAAATTTCACTTTCATTAGCCATCGTCAGGTGTCATCAGTCTTTCGGAGTGACGGAAGAGTTAAGGCCCAAACCCCATAAATCGATAATATCGATTACAGAGCGCCACTCCCGTAAACAGTGTCCAATGTTCGGAGAACTCGCCGCAACACCACACACCAAAAAGTAAGTGACGCCATATCACCTCAAACCACACACACACACACATACACACCTCAATTTGTCGTGACAGCGAATGATTCACACGTGTAACATATTTTATGGGAATGAATTTGGTGGTGATCCCCTCATGGGAATTATTAATAAAGTAACATTGGTAAGCAGGAAGTAGGAATATAATGTTATACAAAAAAATGTTGAGAGAAAAACATTTTATGAAATGTTTGGCAATTTCATAAAATTGCTATTGCTTTCAAATCTTGCTATTTGTCGTTTAATTGATTTAAAATATTTATGATATATTCCTGCATCTTTGAAATTCGAGAAAATGTATTAATTTTTTATTCAATTTCAATACAAAAAATGTGTATCTCCTCTTAAAGGAAGAATGTTTCACGATCAGTTGACTTAAGATTTAACATACTTAACACTAGAACTACCCTACTAGTCATTTTGACTAAAACGCTTCATTTTCATCAAATTCGTTTTTTGAGATTAAACAATTCTAGGGTAATTGAAATATGAATTTTACATATATATTCTATAGTACGATTTCCAATAAAGAATAAAATATACTCCAACTATTCAAAATTGTTTAAAAATTAACCACGAACGAAAAACGCTTAAAACGCTTGCTAGTTTGAGGTTTCGTTGCCTCGACGTTCGAACTAATGCACTGAAGATTGCGGATCGAAACTCAGCTAGACGTGGTTCCCCCTAACAAGAATTAACTACACCATTAGACATAACATATAAATATGGCTGGTAAGCCCTACTTACACTCGGTAAGTCGTTAAATAAAAATGAACAAGATTACCTCTGTGGAGCTGCAAATGTTTATACTAAATGCTTAAAAAACTTGTCTCCGCACTATGTTGATGCGGCTAATAATACCTGTTGGTTAGAGTTTCCCTACGTTGTGATTTTTATTTCTCCACAAATAGTCACCTCCACGATTCGTCACAAAAAGAGGACGATTGATCCTTTCCCCATCCTTATATACCCTAATTACTTGCAAACATGGCCCCCAACACTAGTGATGGCCCAACCACTAGTGATGGCCCAACCATCCGGTGATGGTCCTAACATGGCGGCCACCAAAAAAATGACCATTTTTTTTTTTTAATTTCCTTTTGTTACATCTCTCTCAAAAGGCAGAAGGCTTAGCTTCGAAACCGGTCGTTTGTAAATTCCTCGTTTAGTCCTAACTGTAACAACTCTGACCACATTGTCCTTTCCCGGATGGACGTCTATTATTCTTCCTAAAAACCATTCCCCACTAACCCTGTCCTCTTCCTTCAGCATAACCATCTGTCCCTTTGTCAATGCGTTTGTCGACCTATCCGGTTGATAACAGTTGTGCAATTCGCTGATGTATTCAATGCGCCACCTTCTCCAGTGGTCTTGTACTAACTGTTGGATTTGCTGGTGTAACTTCAACCTATTAGTAGGAACCTTCAACACATCTTGATCGGGTAACGCTAGCAAGGGAGTACCTATTAGGAAATGTCCCGGTGTAAGAACATCGAGATCACCGGGATCTTCTGACAATGGTGTTAACGGACGCGAATTGAGTTGTGCTTCCACCTGGGTTAGTACCGTATTCATATTCACAAACGAGAGCTGCNACGCGATGCAAGACATACCAGCGCAGAACAGAACTCGCGAATCGAACAAATACTAGAATAAGCAGGAGCAAGCAAGAGAAAAAAAAGACGATCGACCGCCACACATAAAAAAAATTAATGTGGCAACGGCTGTGACAAGCTTTTTTGCTTTAATTTTGAAATTGAGCTTTTTGCTAGACATCCGCACGATGACAGCAAAAATCCTGCAGTCCTCCTGCTGTTTGGACGAAACTGACTGATTTCCGGAAATGCTGTCGGCAAACATTTCGGTATACGAAAAATAGGTCGCAACTTTTGCCGAAACTCATTGAAAACGTCCGATTGGGTATGTCTTTCTTACCATCAACAAATTTGCAAATGACAGAAATCAAATTTTTTTAATTGTTCGAGGTCGAAAATGTATGAATACTAAAAGTTTCCAAAATTTAAAAAATGACACCAACTCATAAATACTAGGCCCCACTAACTAAGTGCATGACAATCACGCGTCCGCGAGACAACAACATGGCCGACCCCTTCAAGCAGAAACATTGTCATCGACAGTCATCGATTTCTGCTACAACTTTTGACACCCCACCACAAACCAATGTTGGTCTCTGCGTTTTCCATCTGGGACCGAGTGTTGTCACCACAATAGCCACATCATGTTGAGCACTATTTTTCCAACCAGTTATGACGGGCGGGCTAATGAAGCCATAGCGATGGAAGCCGCGTACCGTGTGACTGTCGGTTGTAAATGCGTCCGCATTCGTTCTGATTCAAGGCCGGAACACACAAAAAGCCACGAGAAACATTCTCGTCTTAATTTAGATGGGAGCTTTAATAAGAGTATTTAAAGTAGTGAGTTGTCAAAAAAATGAGTGCCGTTATGAAACGTCATGAATATTTCAAACAAAAATAGTGCGTATAAACCAAATTATAAATGAGTGACAGCTGTCATTAGGAATTCATTTGATACTTTCAACTTGTTTCTTTTCTTCATCCACCCATGTTGAATTAAAATGTACAAGAAAAATCACAAAAAAAACACAACCAAATTGCACAACTCTCAGCTGCATTAATATTCGCATCAGAATAAAATCGGCGAAAGTTGCATACAAAACATGGGCGTGAAGATGAAAGATGCTCACAATCAGTTGTGCACGGCACACACACACATTGTGCGGAAAATACCTTTCCCCGCAATTTTCACAGCGGGGTGCGTTTTTCGCTTTTCGGGTGTCGCCAATTGAACATAACCCCCCTGCCTTCCTCCACACTCCCTCCACTCATTTAAGCGGGGAACTCGCAAATCTTCGGCCATTCGTGGGGCCATAAAGTGAAAGGATGTGTGTGTGGCATTCGATTACTTCATGCCCGGCGTGTGACGACGATTACGTGAGAAAAGTGGTCAACGCGATGAAAAACAAAGGAAAGAAAAAAAGGTTAAAAATCCATTACAAGGACCAGTGTACAAGGTGGAAGAGGAGTACACAGCTTTTCGAAGGCGAAAGAAAAACTTGATTAAGCAATAGCAAAACCACCCGCAAGCTTTCTATGCAAAACACGATCTTCGGTCGATCGGTAGGTTTTTGGTGTTGTGAACATATTGTCCGACTTTTCCTTGACGTGGTGATACTTTTGCATGATTTCCACATGAATGCTTGTGGTTTTGGAAGCACACGCTTTACAATGTATTACGCCTCATCGGTTTGGTATTTAATTGATGGTTTCATACCATTACAAGAAGGAAACGATACGAGGATGACTAAGAATACTATGAAACTCTAAAGGCAAGGAAACCTTTGAAACGACTTTAAGCTAACTTAAACCTACTTATACACAAGCACATACACTCCCCCAAACACGATCGATTAATTGCGTGCTGTCGGTACCTTCGTGTACTGTTTTTTCTCCTTCAACCGAAGACACCCGGTACGGTACGACACGGCACGTCACAAGAGCTTCCGTAACCGCATCGCGTATTAATGACGCGTTTGGAAGCCCATCACCGGTAAGCTATAATTCATTCATAATTCAATACCTGCCAGGATGGCGTTGAAGCACACCCCCGTGCTCGTGAGTGGCTCAAGAGACGTTTTTACCAACGGTTTCATTTTGTCGAAGGAGTACCTTTTTCTAATTACCATCATGAGACGCGCACGGTTTACGACCCGGTTAAAAGGCCTTACTGTTACACTACTCGCGGGATCTAATTATTGCACGTGGCTGTGATATTTCACGTGCACCAACAATTAACGATCTGCTAATCGTGTCACTGTACCGCCCTGACAGCTGAATAGGAGGAGTAGCTTTATAGCAATTTAATTTTAACAAGTATTTTGCTAAACACCTCCAATAAATGTGGAACAAAAATTGAAATATCCATGAGTATGAAAACACACGCTTAAAAGTCATTTAAAAATTTCACTTTCATTAGCCATCGTCAGGTGTCATCAGTCTTTCGGAATGACGGAAGAGTTAAGGCCCAAACCCCATAATCGATAATATCGATTACAGAGCGCCACTCCCGTAAACAGTTTCCAATGTTCGGAGAACTCGCCACAACACCACACACCAAAAAGTAAGTGACGCCATATCACCTCAAACCACACACACACCTCAATTTGTCGTGACAGCGAATGATTCACACGTGTAACATATTTTATGGGAATGAATTTGGTGGTGATCCCCTCATGGGAATTATTAATAAAGTAACATTGGTGAGCAGGAAGTAGGAATTTTACCAAAAAAAAAAATATTGAGAGAAAAAAAATCTTATCATATCTAAAATATTGGTTGGTTTTTGAACAACATTTTGGGGAAATGTTTGGCAAAAAAATCTCGTTATTTGTCGCTTAATTGATTTAATATATTTATCATATATTCCTGCATCTTTGAAGCTTCGAGAAAATGTATCAATTTTTTATTCAATTTCAATACAAAAAATGTGTATCTCCTCTTAAAGGAAGAATGTTTCACGATCAGTTGACTTAAGATTTAACATACTTAACACTAGAACTACCCTACTAGTCATTTTGACTAAAACGCTTCATTTTCATCAAATTAGTTTTTTTGAGATTAACACATTCTCAAGATTAACACAAGTTAGTTGAAACACATATTTTCTATAGTACGATCTCCAATAAGGAATAAAATATAATCCAACTATTCAAAATTGTTTAAAAATTAACCACGAACGAAAAACGCTTAAAACGCTTGATAGTTTGAGGTTTCGTTGCCTCGACGTTCGACGTAATACACTCAAGATTGCGGATCGAAACTCATCTAGACGTGGTTCCCTCTAACAAGAATTAACTACACCATTAGACATAACATATAAATATGGCTGGTAAGCCCTACATACACTCGGTAAGTCGTTAAATAAAAATGAACAAGATTACCTCTGTGGAGCTGCAAATGTTTATACTAAATGCTTACAAAACTTGTCTCCGCACTATGTTGATGCGGCTAATAATACCTGTGCGTGGCAATATCATATTCGTTTTGCTTTTATACACATCATCGTGCAGTAGTTTCGTGTCAATGGAAAATTTGTACTCCGGCAAACTAAAACATCCAAGCCTGAAGAATAATTCCATCCGCATGGATCCGTTTGCACCCGTCAGTCGTTGTCACCGTTCATCATATCGGTTTCCATCAAAGTTCGCAAAAGTTTTGGGAAAATTGTTATCATTTGTACTTCTTCTCTTTTTTGTTCATCATCGCCCTTTTTAGTTGGCAAACACGAAATTCAACCGCAGCAAATTTTTGGTGGAGACGCCTAGTCCACGCAGTGTACCCGGGGAATTCAATTCCAAAAAGGGCTCCACTAAAAGTCATCCAAAAACCACAAAAAACCCCACCTAGCACCAGGTTGACGTTAGGCGGTGAAGCGTGAAAGAGTGATTGTTTCTAGATTCAAATTATATCGCAATTTATCGCAACGCTAGTTAAGAAACACTGAAACGTTTAATGCGAACAAACGCATGAATAATTATTTTGCGTGTGTGCGTTTGGATGGGAGGGCCACAGAATTTGGTGTTTGGTAAGTTACAGTAGAAGCTTTTGAAACATCAACAATCGTGGAGATCGAAGATTGGTAAATATAAAAGACATGAAATACTTGATAGCACGAACCGCTTTACTGCCAATATATTCATCCAATGCAGAAGGAAAGCGAACAATTACATTGCCGATCCACAAAAGAGTAGCGAATCAAATCTACCAGCGCGTACACCCTACCCTGGGAGTCCATTAAAGCGTGTAATGATGAACATAATTATGTTCACCTTCCGCCTACACTTCGTACACACTCAGTAACGAACGAAATGAAGGCGTGCAGGAGAAGGACCCTTTCGGACTGAAGTCAACAATAACTATACCTGAGTATTCAAAACAAGGAACGACAGAAAACAGCAATGTAACGATTAGATCAAATCGCATTCGTTTCTGATACACTTGTTAGCAAGGGCGTGCCTTGGGGAGGTTAGGTTTTTTGAGCAACCAACATGTAGAACACGCTTCCACACTTTTAATGAACCGAGCTGTAGCTCAACTCGGGAACCGTTGACAAGCCGTGACGGGTTGCGTATGATGAATCATTACCGTTTTTTCTTTTTGTTATTCCCTCTTATTTTTTCCCGGATTTGATGCGAGTCCATGATATTCAACGAAAGGTAAGGATTAGTAGCAAAATTTTATTTGCCATCATGTTTCACACTACCCATGATTGGTGGGGGAAGTTTGTCGCAACAAACCTTGCGGAGAAAACATGTTTGAAATGAAACGACCTAGCTTTCTGTTCGTTAAACACTTTCCCTTCGCGACCTAATTTCAGGAACTAAATTTTGTGGATGCTTCCAACTGCTTGAATAGACTAATTTTTTCTTCATAAGTTTTTGTTTCTTTATATATATTACATATTGTAAACTGAAAACAGACAGATTTATAACCGCACTTTTGCTTCACTCCAATTAACCCTGACCCTGATCGGGGTGATCAGTAGTGTCATTGCGAAAAAAAGCGCACGCGTTTGTACATATAAATCAACAAACGCTTTAGTAACAGACACAGTCGTACCCCGCGCATGTCCTTCGCGTTGTAGTGGTTAAATCTGCGAAAACAACTTGGCGTAAAGTCGGGCACTACCACNCGCACTTTTGCTTCATTCCAATTAACCCTGACCCTGATCGTGGTGATCAGTTGTGTCATTGCGAAAAAAAGCGCACGCGTTTGTACATATAAATCAACAAACGCTTTAGTAACAGACACAGTCGTACCCCGCGCATGTCCTTCGCGTTGTAGTGGTTAAATCTGCGAAAACAACTTGGCGTAAAGTCGGGCACCACCACTAAAGCCCCATACACAACAGAAACAACACCTTGCATCTTGCGATACCATACGTGGCACAACAGATCGGAAAGTTTGTTTGGTTGTCTGATGTCACGCACAAACGTATTTGCAAACTTGCGCGAAACGCACGTGGTTGATGCGTCAAATGGCACGTGCGAAAGGGAGGTTTGAAACCGCGAACAAGATAACGAGAGCTTTTTTGTGAGCTTTTTCACCTTCAAGGACGGGTATGGTTATGAGCCGAGTTCATGTGAGAACAACATTAAACACAATTAAATGGGGCTAAATATCGTTTCCTCGATCGGAATAGCGAGTTAATAGAGTTTCGTGTCTCATTTTAAAAACTATAAAAATATTTTAAAAAAACGTTTTTCTGATCGTTAAAAAAACGAGAACGAAATAAGACCATTTATTAAGACGTAAGACGTATAAGACGTCTTAATTACTTACTTCACTGTATTTCGTATTGTTTTCATTGCAGAATGACTTTTCCACCAGAATCAACAGGTGTTTCACATCTGCATCGTTTACAGCGCATCGTATCTTTAGCAAAATAAAAGCGTAAAAGAAACCACCCCCAGTTTTTGCTTAAGCATCATTTGACTTTTAAGCTTCGCCGTTCACTTACGACTTGTATTGTTCTTTAGCACAACCGCCAACAAATCCATCTTCCACACCCTTTTCCTTCCAAAAATAAAAACAAAACATTGAAAAAGATGCTATTTTTCCCTTGACTCTTGTAATCTTTCCCAGCACTCGCAGTGGAGCTAACGTATCAGTTAGGCTTGATTGGTTTCTGTTTCTTTCGGCGAGCAATGATGCGTAATAACAGCATTTACATTTCGTGCACTACACAGGAAGCAGCAAATAGCCCTGAAGGTACGGCGCTGCAAATAAACAAAACACCCCAGAGCCGCTTTCTTCGGATTCGCGCAGGTTGCGAAAGCCTTCCTCTTTGCCGATCGTGAGTCGAAATTGGTTGCTCAATATCATTTTGCCGCATTTTTTTTGCTCGCTTGTCAGACGAAGTCTTGTCTGCCCCTATGTTTGCCCCAAGAAGTAGTGATGGGTCTAACCGAACCTATCGGAACAAAAGCTATCCATACGAATCGGCCAGTACAGGTACAAGGTTCAGTAGGTGCAACGATTCTGATAGGTGTAAGCAAGTATAAGCGACTCCGACCTGTGGGTGCATCGAGTTGGAGTCGGAACGGAACTACTGAACCTAGCGATCATTCACCTATTACGTAAAATGAGACAGGCTGAGATGGTGGGCTATTCTCTTCATTCTGTAAGCTTGAAATTTGCTTTTTTGTGGAAGCTTGAAGTTCTCATTAAACTGTCATATAAGTACACTGAGCATGTCAGTACGTCAATGTGTTATGTGCATTATTACGATTGAGGCAGGGAGATGTTAAAAAATATAGAATTGTGCAATACAAGTTGCCTCGAACCACGAGTTGGAATCAGTTACTATTACTTCGCATCCGATTCCGGGTTGCGCCGTGAAATGAATCGTACGACCCATCACTACCAAGAAGTGGCCACATTTACCACGCGACCCGTGTATTCTGCTTTGGCAAAACACATTGTTCACAAGCGAAGATGATCTTGCTGGGATTAGAGAAGAGCAAGCAAACCCAAAAACACTTTTACAATATCTGTACCGCCATGCTGGTGAACTAAAGTGAAAAGCAAAATGTGGTGCACGAACTTCCATAAGGAGGTGCAGCGTTGGACTCACTCCTTAGGAAACGTTCCTCCTTCTTGCCGTGTCGATATGTTTTTCTTTGTTCGCCAAAAAACCGGTTCATAATACAAGCTTCTCGAGAGCATCGATAAGTAAAATCGAGCTCTTGGCATTTCAGCGATCGAGAGTTAGTTAGACGATGCCTAAAGTTCAAGTGCCTTGAATCGCGAAACCGTGTGAGTCTCCCTTGTTGCCCCCATCATTCAGTTCTTTTGCTCTTTTCGTTCGAAACCATAACTGATGGGAATTGGAATGCGAAGATGTATGAAAGGGGGTAAACGGATGGAGACTGTTGGTCTGTTAATATTAGACTTAGCTTCTAATAGATCAAGGTATTGCCAAAAAGAAAGAGAAGATGAACAATGTTGGCATATATTAATGAGTTTGCAGCATTTGTTATACCTGAAGAAATATTTACTTATTGAAACATAAAGCCTTTTTTACAATCATGAATGAGAAACTCAACAAACGCATCTTACTAGAGCCAAAAAATACACAGAGCTTTTGAGTTCATCGGCAAAGTTGGTGCCATTTTTGGATTCTTAAGTTGAGTTCTTAGAGACTTCAAGTTCTGAGACTTAGAGTTCTTAGAGACTTCAAGTTCTGAGACTAAGAGTTCTTAGAGACTTCAAGTTTTGAGATTTATAGTTCTTAGAAACTTGAGAGTTCAAGTGGAGCTAGAATGCACCGAGGTAGATCTGAAACTCTTCCAACTTTTACTGGAACTTTAGCCAGCTGACTTGGATTCTGTTCAAAGCTTTCTCGACTGAATCAGGTATTGAACAAGATCAGAAAAGTTCGAAAGATTCCATAAATCCTTCGACACATTCAGCTAAACAAAAGCAAATGTTCTCAACAATCAATGTTACAGTTCATCAGATTAGAAACCTTGAACAAACAAAATCCGATAGACTTAATGAGAACTAATTGAATGGATGCAAAACATAAGATCTTCTCAACAAAAGCTTCTATTCCCACGCCACGTTGTTTCTATTCCCAAACAACACATCATTTCACGGTTAAGTAATCCATTTCCAGGGTTAGAAATCTATACATGCTGTTGCTGGCGATTTGCTTCGGCAACGAACCCATGTAGATATGGAAATGAGCTTCGTGTTGTTATGCTTCATATTTCAATTTCAATTCCAATTCAATTGCTTTAAAGAAATACATAATTTAAGTCTTTTTTTACAACCAAATAATATTTAAATCATTTTTCCACAAACTCGCTTTAGTTTAAGTGATTCAAATTCAGACAATAATGCTGGCCTTTGTACAGAGTAAAACAAAATTCCTTTTTTCCCCAAAAAGCCATCACATTAAACCCATTCTTCGAGGGAAAAACATTTGCATGCAGCTTCAAAAAAATTGGTCGGATGCTGATCTAATGCTAAAACGATAACCACGAACAATCCGGGCTGTGTGCATGTAAAAAGAGCTGCCAAACACTGTCACTTAATCACCGTTATTCAGATGATTTATGAGTGCAAAACGATGCACTTCTATGCACTCGATTGCTGGAGCAAAGTGTGCACCACACAGCATCGTCTGTTCGTGACACGAAAGACTGATCGTCGTCCATTTGCTGGTGCATAGCAGAGAAGAGACGTTCCAGCAGCTGGGAGCATCATACGTGTGTTAACAAGCGCCCATGGATGTCGTCTTACTGTTCTGTGTTTGTCGTTCGAAACTTCTTCGGAAAAGAAACGGGGGCCAACCACATTGCTTTTTGACATTCTTCCGAAATAGCTTTTGTTGGCATAATCTAAAACATTTCATACATCATCTTTAAGATGTTTTGAAGGCAATGTTTGAAGTGTACCTACAAATAAATGAACGTTTTATACAACCAAAAGAGCATCATAATATAAACGGACCGCAAGCTTTTATCCTTTTTTTTATAAACGATCTCACACACACAATCTTAAACTGAATTGCAAAAGGGGTGTTTCGAAAAATAAGTTGCATCATTTGTATGCATCCCAACAACTGCATTTTGCGCTTTTCCCATGGCAAAGCAATGCACCAACGTTCAACTACGGAAGTTGTTATGTGTGCGGTACATAGAATTGTAGAAATAAACGTCCAATCAGGTGCTGCCATGCTGGTGACAACATATCAGCAGCGAAAATTTACATATTGGCAGCATAAAAATGCATCTTCAAAAGCGGACAAAAATAAAATGCTGATCGTGTTTATTATAGTTTACAGGCAATCTTGTTGATTCGTTCAAATCGGTTCCGTTGAAAGCTATCTTCTTGGGATATTTCTGTTTTTCTAATGATGTTTACTAATCTCGAATATATTTGAGAAATAGCAAGCTTCTTTTTGACCGTAGCTTCTATTAAATAATTTCATTTTGAATTCCCACAAGCTTATGAACTGTATGAATCGCATGGGAGAGGCTTAACACATAAAATTATTATTTCATATCAAACATACAGACACCTGGTCGAACAACTTTATCCGTAGGTACACCTTCTATGGCAAACAATCTCCCAATCCGATAGTTTCCCGTGTCTTTTTTCTGTTGTTGTGTCGAAATGGGTCCAACGAAAATCACATTTTCCCTCATGATTGATTCGGTTCGTTTGTCCATTTTTCAAAAGGCCTTGACATTTCATCATTCACACACACCGCTCTCTTAGCATAAATAACCATCCAACAAAGCAAACAATCATCAACGAAAAAAAAGAAAATCCAGACACCAAAAAAAAAAAGTTGTATAATAAACTCAACCTGTCGGTATTGTTTTTCTCTTTTCTTCGAGATCGGTTCGGAGATCGGAGTGATGAATTTCAACGAAAATGAAAGAAAACCTTCCTTCAACTTATGTTCAGCGCCTCCCCCCTTGCGCAGCGATGGCAGCACAATAAAACAATAATATTGACATTGCCATCATTTTATGCAATGTCCGCTCCCCTTGGCCATCTGTGGAGATGTTTGTCCTCTCAGACCTCCGCAACCGCAGACAAAGCACCAGCCAAGCAAGACGACTCCACCGACGCGTAGTAGCAAAATGTGATCGACCCAATCGGCAGCTTTCAGTTTCGGAACTATCGCAAAAACCGTGTGTGCAGTAAACAAAACATACACACCATTTTATTGATCCCTTCACTTAACGGCAATAAAATCGAACCATCCACTAATGGTTCACAATTAGCGCACGTCCACACAACAAGCTGGACCACCCTGTTTTCTGTGTCGAATATTTTACCCGAAAAAAAATGAAAATTCACCCATCCAATTATCCTAAGCACATGCACATGGATCGGTTTTCTTACAGCGCACAGCCTGCATCTGATGGGAAAGAAAATCGTTTAATTTATTTTCTCTCTTACGCTGGGCTGCGGTAGTGGTTGGTGTGTAGATAAATCAATGGGCAAATGGTACCCCCCCTCTGCCTCTGTTCGCTACTCGCTTGCATAGTTTCGCTTTGAACGTGTTGTTAATTGGTTCTCTTGCAAAAAAGGATGTTGAATAATTTATTATCTACGAAGTGTTTCAATCTTTTCCGCTCTTACGACTAACGATGAGTACATATATCTGGGTAGAAGACCGCCGAGTGTTAGACGAAATCGAAGTAATAGAAGAAGTAATGAAGATGGTTGGAGCCTGTAATATGACTAAATTTATCAACTCACTCTATAGAAGTACTTCTCAAACTTCTCCCACTACTTTCATACAGTTTCACAAGAGATTTTGGAGTTCAATTGTCAACATTGCAGCCATTTCTGGATTACTTCTAAGTTGAACTAGATGTTCCAGAAAGATTGACCAGTTAGACGTCTATACTAGTGGTGCGAACTCCGGAGTGGATTCATGAATCCGGATTGAACTCCGGGAAAGATTCAGAGTTGACTCCAAATTACTCCGTAGCTGACACCGGATTACTCCAGAGCTAAATCCACTCCGGAGCAGTTAGTTGAACTGTTTTTACAACCTCTTAACTTTTCCAACGCCACTCCCCCTGGTTGTTAATATTGGCGGAGTTACTCCGGAATTAACTCCCGAATGTCTCGGAGTCAGATTACTTCGACACCGGGAAAATTGAGGATTTAGCCATCTCCAGTCGATACATTAAAATTCAAAATTGAAAAAAATCCAGGAATAGTTCCAACTTTTCCATTTGATTGATGTCTAATCTTAATATCCACGAACTTCAAACATCAACATAGCAATATTTCATCAAGTAGATGGAACATGACTTTTTCCCTTATGAAAAGCAACTAAACTACGGCAGTTTGCTTGATTGATTGATCAAATGGGACACAGCCATAGCAGCGGGCGATGCATTTCCACACCACCAATCAACAAATGGGGTGCGCGTCATCGTCCGTTCAACGCAAAAATGCAGCTCCCTTTTCACAGTGATTACACGACGATTAGCAAGTGTGGTGAGGTGTACAAGAGTGAAACCATTTTATTCAGTGCAATTCTGTGGCAACGCCAATTATGCACACCTCGTTAGCGACCGCGAACGAAGGAAAGTACCAGTGCAGTGGAAGACTTTATCAAACAAACGAGGATTTAATTCCAGATCATGGCACGAAGCAGATCATCACAAACGAAACGCACCGGTTTTGGTATTTTGATCACGGATGAAATTGGTACAATCTAAGCAAATCTGGTACAGCAAAAGCAAACCCCACAACTGGCTGTGGGGCAAGGTATTTGAAACATTTTAACGTCTCGTCGCTCGTACCCTAGTATCGGTGTGCAGTCAGGCTAGACTTGTTTCATCGCTGCAGCATCACAGTATTCGAGTTGGTCGAATATCGCGACCAAAGATAGCATCAGCTTCCAGACAATTAGGCCATGTTTTCCGCCGATCGATTCACCACCACCCAAAAAAACAACCCTTACTTTTCCGATTTCGAACAGCAATAACAACGTAAAACCAACACAAGTACACCCTTCAAGCAATTCAAGGTTACGTCTTTCGATCAAAACGATCATCCAAGTGAATCGAGAGCGTCTGAGGACAGTTTTGGAGGTGACTTTGAACGCCCAGCTGTTATGATTGTCGGGCCCAATAAACGAATTCAGATCGATCGTTCCTGAAAGTGAAACCCGTTCCAGATGAACTAACCTTACTTTTTGTCAATAACGTAAAGTGGGTTCTTTAAATCTGTTAAAATTTACTTTTGGTGAAGAATGTTTTTTTCTAAATATTCTTTTTTCTTCACAAATTTTTATTTATAGCCACGTTATATTTTAACCCAAAAGCTCAGAAACACAAAACACCATTACTGGCGTCAGCAAATTAGAAATAACTCCAACGTGGTCAATGTACGTCATACCATCGATTTTCCAACAACTTTGTGCCTTTAGTTGCTTTTTGCAGATCAAAAAGGTTGTCTAATCTAATTAGCCCGATAGATGGTTTCCTTCGCATTTGGCGAATGATGTGGTTAGAGCTTTTTGGATTTACCGTATGCAGGAAAGGGAGGAAACAAACCACCATTAGCCCGTATCCGTTGAATATAGTTTTCACACCCAATACTTCCCCCTTTTATCGGCTCACCCATCGCTCAATGACAGCGGTAGAAGAAAATAAATTAAAACTTTTCCTATTTCCGAAACCGAACATTGACGGACATGATAAAACGGTCCCCCAACCCTCCCCACCCAATCAATCGTAGACTGTGGACGGGCCTAGAGGTGGATCTCGCCCGATTTCGGTATCAAAAATTATGTTTTTACGCTCTTTTTAGAACGGATAAAGTTTTTGAGTGTCTATTAAAACAGTGAACCAGCCGCAGAGAGACAAATCATTGGTGCGAGGAAAAGTTGACCTCGATGCCAAAGACAGGATGCGGAGAGTGCGTCAAAGCAACTTCCTTCTTAAGCTAATACCCAGACAACCATAGGCCATACTAGAGTCTCAAGTTTTTTTTATGGAGGATTTTCTTATCGCTTTCCTCTACTGCTTAGCTACACGTTCCAAACGTGGCTAGTAACAAAATGTTTGTTCAGACTATAAAATCAAGCACTTGGGAAATGTTTTGGATTATTTTTAGATTGTTTTTTGAAAGTATTATTGATATTCATGTTTGAGCAATTTATTGGAAACAGTATTTTATTTCGCATTTAAAAAGAGGAAATAAAACACTTTAAAGAAAAATTTTAATTCCAAATAAGAGATTAAAATTTTTATAAAGCTAAGAAACTCAGACTTATGCTCACTTCATCACACGTGTTTTCTTCCACTAACAGGATGTTATCGTTTGCAAAACATAAAGTATCATACAGGTGAACAACTACTCAACCGTTACTCGAAATATGGCCAAGGTTTTGTACCGCCGTGATGAAGAGACACCGTAGGTAGTGGCATAAAAGTTGCATAAAACCTGCTCCAGACAAGTCTCCCCACTCAAGGACTTAAGACTGCTGCGAACGGCACGGCAACTAGATGCGAATTTGGCCGCTACAAGCCGTTGCACCGAGAGTGTTAGAGTCGCATTTTATGCAACATTGATGGAAGAAAACATTTGCTCAAAATCGTTTGACATTTGTTGGTCGCTAATATAAGGTAGAATATAAAACACATTCTCTAGCAAAGAATGTAAATTATAAAATGCAAACAAAAAGTCGATCGAAATGCATAAATGCAACAGCAGCAGCAGCATGGCTTCCATTTCGCGTCCATTTATGCCCCTATGCCATGCCAAACATGCTAATGCTGCAATAATAGCATCAGAAAACAATGCGGCNGCAACATTGATGTTGGTTGGAAGAAAACATTTGCTCAAAATCGTTTGACATTTGTTGGTCGCTAATATAAGGTAGAATATAAAACACATTCTCTAGCAAAGAATGTAAATTATAAAATGCAAACAAAAAATCGATCGAAATGCATAAATGCAACAGCAGCAGCAGCATGGCTTCCATTTCGCGTCCATTTATGCCCCTATGCCATGCCAAACATGCTAATGCTGCAATAATAGCATCAGAAAACAATGCGGCACACACACACGCAACGACCGGGTGCCCACAAGTCCGTGACCGCCGAATATCCGAACAGCAACAACGGTGACGACGACAAACGGGTGAATTTTCGCCATTTCCGCATGTCACGCACGGATTGCGCTTCAACGGTTCTAAAGAATTGTTTGACTTTGGGTTGTCTGGTCTCTGTTCAGCGAGGGCGAAGAGGTTGAAGCAGTGGAAGTGTGGAGAGAGAGAAAAAAAAAATAAACAAACAATTTTTACCACTACATTGTGGCTACATTTTGGGGCGCTTGGGGTAAGTCAATAGGAAAGTTTATTGGCCCGAACGCCAACCATAAAGCTGACGCCATTACATCTAGGGGAAAAATGTAAAATTCATAACTTAAATGAGTCTCATAATAATTGATTTTTAATTTTACAATATGTACCGAAAACGAAAGGAAATTAATTATTACATTTTGCACAATTAGTGTAATATCATTTTAATCGTTCTTTTATGTTTGTAACTCACCTGCTGACAAGTGATGAACAGTGCCATCCAGACGCAGATACCGGCAAAGATTTGGGCCGTCTTGGCCTGCAGGAAAATGCCGTCACCGACATGGTTGATGATGGGATCGATCGCTAGGGCCGAGGCTGGGGCCTCCGTCATACGCACGGCAATGTTCGCCTTGGCCGTGCTGCTGACGGCGGCGGCCGTGGCAGCGGTAGCATTGGCCAGCAGCTCACTCGCTGCCGGATGTTCCGTACTCATCGTATTTGCAGAAGCTGCACCACAACCACAAATCCGGTGTTCGTGTGGACACGCAAAAAACACACGCCGTTCGTGGTCGTTCTTGGGCGCCGCACGAAATCTCTCCACACACGGGTGCCCTCCTCCTTCACGGTACGTTGCTTCGCGGTTCGGTGTGTTCCCGCTCGTTTGGAAGCTGCAACCGGGCTCCGTCTATCACTACCCGATACAGACAATGATCTCTCCGCAGGCAAATTGCTCAATCATTCGTGCAACCACCACACATCGATGGTACGATGGTTTCACGATTTCGCGGAGTTTTCACTACCCTTCCTTTTACCGGCCACACACACACACACGCCCGATACCGTTTTTCTTTTTCTTTTCTGCACCAATTTAAATTTATTCACACCACTGTTGTTCACCGGCGAAATTGCATATGCACTAGTCGAACACTTCCACTAAAAAAAGGCACAACAAATATAAGAAGGGGAAATCGTATGGAAAAGGGATAATAAATCGAAGGAAAAGAAAAAACAAAAATGAAAACTGATCAATCTTAACACCTCACAAAACTTCCAACAAACACCTCCCGAGGAGTGTCGTTGAATTTCACTTTCTATCGCGAAACAAATGAAGATGAGCTCACGTACGGCCCCCGCCGTAAGGGGAAGGAGATTTGATTTCTTTTTGGTGCCGCCCCAGTTATAAAGGGTTGTAAATTCGTGCTCGTGAATTGAATCGAATCGCAATAAATCGCGTACTTCATCTGCTGAGAGGAAACTGCTTTACTGACAGGTTTGAGTTACAGATATTGCACGATGCTTTGCAAATGCAATAATCCTTCCTTGTGCGTTACGTATAAAAGGAATCAATAGTACTAACTTGAGCCAACCACTATGCAGTGAATTTGCAAATGCAATAAAACTACTAAAATTCAACAATTTCTTTTGCGCTTTTCCGAACCGTAAGCAACTCGGTGGGTGTATCAGGCGCGTTGCAACCCAACTACCGGTAAGTTGACTGAAAAATTCAATATTTCCACTACAATGCGCCACCATAAAACGATGTCTGGCATTAAGACGTGCTGAGAGGGGGGCTGAAAAAAACGTGACGAAGGCAACATGCCGTGAAAATGGTACCGTGATTCCAACATTAAATCCTACATTCCACGAGCGATCCTAGTAAAGATGGCATTTTACTTCAACAACGCGATGTTCCGTTGTTGGTTTTTTTTCGGTTTTGCTGGAAAACATTTTCTGGCATCGAACACCACTCACAAATGTTTTTACTTGCAGCAGAGCTTACAAAAGAGCTCCACGTGCAAAAGGGCAATTACAGCAGCTTTAATTGTGTACACGACACAACAATCGTCACTTGAATCTCGGTCCCGATTATTCTGATTTACAATCGCTTCCTTTTATTAGTTTTTATGCGGTAGGTTTCTTTTATTCGATTAGAAATCTGCAATGAAAGAAGAAGAAATAGGAAAAACATAATTAGTATAAATGTTAAAACGTAGAAAAGAGTAATAAGGCAGCGAAAAATGATCGTAAATAATCAGTCGATCATTTGGAAGATCAGTTTCAGTGGAAAGAAGAGTTTCATCATAATCAATAACCCTGTAATGATCTGCTCTTTCTGGGCCATTGTCTCATTATTTCACCCAAAGCGTTTCGGTAAAATAACCATGGAACAACGCCCGTCACCACCAAATTCGTTCAACTCTGATGGTCAACATTTTGTAACGGTTAAGGTTTTGCGTCGTAAGCTGAGTTTAAAATCGAAATGGACATTCCATCAACTCAGTCAACCGAAAATAACGATCTTGATTAGGCGCAAAAAAAAACAGCTCCGTTTAACAAATTTCGCCCTTCACTCCCCGGAAGGTGTTGGGCCAAACACTGATCACAATAAAGAAGGCAAGATGCCGGAAGCTGTGTTGCAGTTTTACAGCTCTCCCTCATTTAGTGTGGAAGCCGAAAAGTTAGAATATGCCGAAAAATGGTGTAATGTTGGTGTAATTTTGTTTTACGGTGCAACATATAACGTTAACCATTAAACTTTATTATTAAACAACTCGAGCCCATCATCATGATACTTAACCGAAACAGTTCTTTTAAGCCTTCTGAGGCTCATAGTTCTAATGTATTTAAAAACGAAAAGGCAAAGAGTACGGCCACAGCGTTACACACTGGCCTTCAAGGTAAATTACTCCAGTCCAGTTTATGTGCGTATGCGTTTGCAGAACATTTATAGTCCACTTCGTCTCGTGGCAAGACGTTTGCAAAACGAAAGAAAAAAAACGGTATCCAAACCAAGAGCCAAGGGGTTGGCTGACAACAATTATAGTTGATTGTTATTTTCCGTTGATTCTTTACGGTTTGTTGTGTACAGGCGAGCGCAAGCCCCACAAGGGTCAGCTACACTATTTTCTCGTCTCTCAACCTATCCTAGTTGGTAATAAGACGAGTGAAAAAAGTGAACACAAGCCAAAGGTTTCTTCTTTCCTTCTCTTTATGATAATGATAATACCATACGATGGTATTTCTTCTTGTTAAGGGCAAAGCTTTGTTAAGCATTACGCAGAAAAGTGATGTAATTTGCCACCAACTACCAGTTTATTCATATCAGGTGAGTTTTTCTCATAACAGTGCATGAGTTTAGATAGACGTTTTGCTTTAATACATACTCATGGTGGTGTGCGAATATTTGAAAACAACATACAAAAACGAAGAAACTACAAGCTGATATAAATGCTCCAAACCATACTGATCAGATTAGTTAGCTTTAACGAGACTAAAAAGCACTAAATATCAGCTCAAATAGGCCATATTGGTCAGACCAAATACCTTCGCTTATCATGGTTACAACACACGCATTGCTGATAAGATAACTCGAACAGCAAACACCTACACAGCATGATTATCAGAACCCCTTAACTGCACAACAAAATTACAAACAGATAACCAATGAAAAACGTGATTCACAACTGCTGCTGTCAACTGCTGAGTTGGCTCTGAAGTACGCCATATTTGTCTCCTTTCTTACACCAGGTGCATTATAGTGCAAACCTGTATGCGTTTAGTTTGTTTTCGAGAACACGAGCACACCTTTGTATTTTGGAAAACGCTACCATATGCCACGTATAGCATCTACGCACTATAACGCTTTGGTCATATGAACTTTTTACTGGTTGCTTTTTCACCACGATAGGAAAAAGCGCAACTTCGCGACTGTCATTCGGGGTCCCACATCCATCGAAACGGCAGAAGTGAATGGCAATCGGGATGGGTAACGTGAGACAGATAGACAGAGTACTGCTGGAATATTTCTGCTTCTTCCAGCCCAACAGAAGTAGGCCGGTGTGTCGTCACTATACACACTTTTCCCACACTCTCTAGCCCGAAGAGCATATTACCGACTGTGGATGTGATGTTGGCGAAAGAAAACGCGCGCACAGTTGAATATCCGTTTTGTTTGGTTTAGGTTGTTACATGTGGGTTGGGAGAAAAACATTCACCCGTTAAAAACCAAGGGTTGGTTGAAAAACGGATTACTCAAAAAAAGCACACACTGTTGAATTGCGGGGGAGAGTTGTATGCTTTGTAAAACATAATCACAACTTACATATGTATCTACGCACACACGCGCGAAGTAAGGCATTAAATTGGACTATGCGAAGAATGCTAACATATGGTCGGTTGCAGAACTCATCCGTATGTTTGGCAGCAGTCCGTATGCTTTCCTGCCTGGTTGACACATTCCTTCTGTCTGTAGTAATCAATTTTCAACAAAAGCTACTACTTTTAAACTCTTCTGAATCGAGGTTATTTGGCGTGAAGCATAAATTTCATCCCCCAAACGAAGCTAGATGACGTAAGTGTGCCCCCTACACACACACTCTCTCTGTGGGAACTTTCGCATCCTTTTTGTTATGCACTAACCAATGAAGAAATTTTGTAAATTCCCCACAAGCAACTTCTTCCACAGTGGATCGGATTTTCATGCTACAAGAAACAAACTTTAAAAACCACATAACAAGTGGCAATGCAATATAGTGATTGAGTGAAGTACTTACATGCTTTTAAAAGTTAGAAACAGCACGAATCGGGTTCTCTCCCACGGATCGAAACTGTTTTAATGTCAACCGAAAAGCCTCAGGGTGCATTGTGATGGAATTTTCTTTGTACACAGCGGCACAGCTTCTAACAACGTCCTCCAAGTGTTCGCCTAGCCTGCTGCTATGTATCGTTTTGCAAAAGGAGCTTTGTTTTTTCTCTTCTTCCAGGGTCGCTCACATTTGCGTAGTAGGCGCAATCCGGATGGAAATATGGTTCAGAAAATTAAGCTATGTTGATGTTGCCAATTTCCCTTCGCACACACGGAGCCACACGTACACGCGTTCCCTTTCACGGGCGGGGGGGGGGGGTTTGTGCTCCATAAGTTTTTCACTTCCGTATGGTACGAACTGATGCTTTTGTTGTTTGAACTTTACCAACCACCATTACACTAGCAAACAACGTCACAGAACACACGCATACTGCTGCGCTGCCATCATCAACGCAGCAGCCATTGGAAATGAATTCAAGGAACTTTTAAGTGGGGGGTTGGTTTTGGGGCTCCCAGGGGGTTGTTCTTTTATTCTACGTTCGATTACACTTTCAAACTCATCCACCTAGCAAAAACAGCTCACACACGTACCCCTTTCCCTTGTAGCACCCCACTATTAATGATCCTAATCAAAATAAATAACAATTTTCCATGTTGCAACGAAACAAAAAACTCTCAACAATACACGATTGTAACAGCACATTCACTATGACGGGACAACCTTCTGCAGAGTTGGTGTTGTGGTGTTGCAACCACTGCAATGTTGGTAATTATTTTATCCTTTCATATCAGCACAGGAAGACACACAACTGCTGCATTTGGATGCACTTTGAAACTAACCTTTTCGGGGAAGCACACAGCGATACAATATTGTGCAAAGTTCTGTGCGACGCACTCACATAAAATGGAAACATAAATTGAACCTGCAAAGCCACCTTCTCGCGTTCGCTCGGAGAAAATGTTGTGGGAACAACAACTGTCAAAACTGGTTAAGGCTCGTTTAAACATCGTGAATGCACGCAGCTATGTTTAATTGTTCGTTTCGGTCTGATAACTTGAGTATTTTGTGTTAAATAATAAAAATAATTTGATAACAATGTTCTGATTCCAATTTAACCATGAAAGAGCCTTATCTTTGAATGTACAATAAATATAAAACCGTTCGCAGCAGTTAAAAAAAGGTACTTTGACAGATAGGACACAATCTGCTGGATTTGTTAGTTGGGAAAAATCGAGCACCATATGACATTCGAGCAGGTGCTGGATCGTTTTGTTGTATGTTTTTGTTCCTGCCTCTCGATCGCCTTATCACAATAATTAAATTACTCATCATTTTCATGTTGTGCGTAGTGATACTTTTCTGATCGCACGGTTTTCACGGCACTTCAAAATGGCATTAATCAACATCGACGGAGATCCCTGGTAAGGAACGAGGCTCGTTCTACATTTTCTCTTTCCAAACGATTCTGAGTTTTGTTCTTCCATTGCCATTGCTCCCTTTTGAAGGCTGACCGAATTGGATGCGTGCGAGAACCTGAGCAATGATATTCAATCCCAGCTAGCGGCACGCAACAGAGAAAATCAGCTGTCCCGCGAATATGGCGTTCTGTCGGGTACGGTGCGAGTGCGCTTGAAGCAACTCGGCAGTGAGCTGGATCAGTTAACCCGAAAGCTGGGACTCATCTCCAGCACCCTTACTTCTGGGGAAGCCGAACGAAGGCAGCGTAGAATAGAAGCCCTACAGTCGAAGCTGATTCAATTACAGCGTCAATTCACGTACGTCGAACCAGCAGCCGCTCGGTCGGCTCTGTTCGAAACAGGCAGCAACAGCCGTGGCCGAGTAGCTTTCGCCGATGATGATGATGATGAACCAGCATTGATACCATCACAAAGCAACTATACTGTGGCAGATTTGCGCTCCCAGCAAACACGCATTTTGGAAGATCAAAATGAAGGCCTCGAAGCTCTTTCCCAAGTGATCGCGCGACAAAAAGAATTGGCGACCCGAATAGGCGGAGAAGTCGATCGTCATAATGGTAAATTGTTCGGGATTGCTTTCCAAACCCGTTGTTACAAAAACCGTTGACTGTTTCAGATATATTGGACGATTTGGCTCAAACGATGGAAACGACCGATGGACGAATAAACCGTGAAACGCGCCAAATTGGAACAATCACCACACAAGATTCTACTTGGGGCTATTGGATCGTTATAGGTCTGCTTTTCGTTGCAATTGTTTTAACAGGGATTTTGTAAGCCATATGAGGTTCTTTGTGTACACATTTATATAACACCCTTATCTGGTGTTTATCTCTGCCCCAACAAAGTGAAATCTGATGGCGGTACGAGACACGAGTATAAACTATTGATTACACTCCATATCGCACTGTATTTAAACTCCTGCTGTACTATACCTAAATAATAAAAGAAAATATACTTTTACACCAAATGGCATTAAACTTCTTTTCAAACAGACAAAATTGACATATATCCTATTTATTGAATAAATTGTTTGCACCATATGTGGGTTAGTTTTCCTTCCATATCTCAATAAAACACTTCCAATACATCGATACAGAATCAATCTATTCATTGGTATTATCTGCTCATAACGATACCACTAGCCAATGCTGACCCCAAGGGGTCGCACATACAATTAATTTCAATTTCGTTCTGATCGGCCGTAATCTGTTGGGGTGCTTGTTGTGTCATCGGATATTGTTTTCGGGTTGAATTATACTACAGCTTTTGCTATGCATAGTGCGTTTCTGTTTCTCTGAGCCTGCGACGATGGTAGCGGACAAAGACGACTCCGGAGAAAGAAACGAAAACAGTAACATTGTCCAGAAAATTTCCCTCTACCCTCGGTTTTTAGGTGAGCCGTCCTACTTCTAATTGCGGGAATTAGTGCAACTCACAAAGATGCGGCACATGGGACAGATTACCAACGGCGCCGATTGCCAATTTGCTGGAAGCAACCTTGCTGGCGGCCTGAAAAAGGAATAAACATACATTAACATGGCGTCTCAAATCTTCAAAATAAAAAAAAAACACTTACAGCTTGTACATCACCAGTGGTAACGGCATTTACGGCAGCAATCAGGTCACTCTTCTTGTACACCTGTCCTAAGAGGACCGACTCTTCGCCCAACTGGTGGTGCAGGGAGCTTTGGTTCTCAGTAATATCAGCCACGGCCATAACGGCCAATGCCTTACCGCGGGACGCACAGGCATCAGTTACTGAGAGCGATTTAAGGGCCTTTACACCAGCCTCAACCGCCTTACCCGCATCCTTCGCATTGCCGGATACGATGAATCCGAACAGTCCATTGTCCGTGTATCCGTTGAACAGGGCACTGCTGTTAACACCACCGAGAGCCTTCGTGAGGGCGCCATTGTTGGCGCCACGCTTGGTTGCCGGGCCAACACCCGCAGCAAAGTGCAACACCCAGAAGGCTGCAGCCTCCTTCAACGATTTCCAACCAACCGCTTGAGTGCCAACGGCAACAGCAGCACGCGAACCGGAACCTTCGCGACGCACTTCACCGGTGTTGAAGGTGGATTTATTCTCACCGCCGGCTCCTGACTCAAGGGCAAGGCTCTGGGCAAAGCCCACCAGCAGCTGATGATCAACACCAACTCCAGCGACGGCCGCCCGGTTCGTNCAACAGCAGCACGCGAACCGGAACCTTCGCGACGCACTTCACCGGTGTTGAAGGTGGATTTATTCTCACCGCCGGCTCCTGACTCAAGGGCAAGGCTCTGGGCAAAGCCCACCAGCAGCTGATGATCAACACCAACACCAGCGACGGCCGCCCGGTTCGTGGTACAGTTGGTCGCAAAGTAGTGCTGCATCGTTTCCGACGAATGTTTGCCGACCAGATAGTCTGGGCAGAAGACGGAATTGCCCAGCCCGTCACGGAAGGCGGCCTTGTGCAGCAGCTCGACCGCTTGAACCTCGGATGGCAAACGGGCCAGCTCGTTACGGATAACGGGTACCAATTCGGCCAACTCCCAGGGCTTGAACACCTGACCGGTGGCAGTCGCCTCCAGATACTTCAAACCCACTTCCAGCTGATCTTTCGTCACGGCAACACTGTACGATACCACCTCACGGTCGGCCAAAGACGTCAGGGTACCGCCAGACTGCTGAATGTTGCGCGTAATGCCAAACGCGGTGGCCGTCTTGGTTGAGAGACCACCTGCAGCACGCAGCACATGTGCTGCACCTAGACTATCGGCAGTTTCGTTGCGCGATCCGGCACTGAGGTAAAAGAAAAACATCGTACAAATAATAAACCATCCAAAAACTAACACTGTAGCGAATTGTACCTACCGGAAAGCGATCGAGATCCGGGATACAGCAGCATTCGGTTCCGCCGATGAAACAACCAGCTTGTTAGGAAGGGTGGTCGTCTGCACTTCGGCCGAACCACGGCTAGCAGCGGCAGCCTGAGCGTGTGCGGCATAGCCACGGGCCTAGGAGAAAAACACACACCACACGTTTCGATCAGAACAATTCAAGCAAGCAATAGTTGGACGATGTAGCGCAACAGAATATCCTTCCGAATTAAAGGGCTCGAAGATTATTTCATCAGGGAGCACAATTTACGTAACGAGATTTGACACTTCGTCCGCAAGCAAGGAAAACACGGAGTTGTGCAAAATTGCCGAATAGCAAAAACATTCTTACCGCTGCTGCACGAAGCATCGGGGTTTTCGATGTTACGGATGCCATATTTTCTAGCCTGTTTAGTTTTACTGGCTGGAAGTTAGTTAATCGGACTGCTTAACTGCGGCCACAGAAGGGTTCTCCGGAACTTTGTTGGTGCTCTCGTTCGATGGCTTTCAGTTTTTTTCCTTTCGGTATTGAAAAATTGCCAAAACGTCACACGGCTGACTGACAGTTGGTACCAAGATTACTAGACGACACTGAATTGGGTGGGCATTGGAAAAGAAACACAGTAGCGCCAGGTCCATGTGGTACACATGAATTATTTTTTTTAAATCGCAATACGTTAAAAGAAATACAACTGTGAACATGCACAGTTGTGGTGCAAATATTGATGTCAACATTTTTCCCAAATATAATTGAAAAGTTTTAATATAAATGCTAGATTTTATTTTTTGCTTACATTTTTATTTGAGGGAATGTAAATCATAGATAAAGATCATAAAGTGTTTTATAAAAGTGAATAGGACCGTTTCTCTGCGCATAGCTGTTCAGTTCTCCTATGCAAGTACTCACTTCATGTAGAATTATATTTTATTATCGTAAAATGTATTTTAATGTCACCTTTGAAGCACATAATCATTTACGGTTTGTTATTTCACGTAAAAGCTGATAAAAATATGTATGAAAGAAAATAAAGCTCTTTTCCTAGCAAAAAAGAACTAGCAGGTATCAGTCTTTTCATAATAACAATTCCTTAAAATTGTTCAATCGGCTCGACTTGTAGAAAACACCAATAATGCCTGCACAACAGAATTTTTCAAATATGCTTTTTGATACGATTCGTACGATCAAATAAATTTGATCTTTTTTCTATCTATCCGATCGTTATCTCGCTCTACCTGCTGTACTTGATTCGATCGCAAAAAAATAATTTTGCACATAATATATCTCCTTCAATAAATACTATTTTTGTTCGATGGCATCAGCCAAATTCTCATCCTTCCCTTATCTGCTCGGTGGTTTACTCTTTGTAAACGTTTTGATTAAAATAAGATACTAAAACTCACAGAGTGTTTAGCCATCCATAAAGAAGTTATAACTAATGTTTGTCCTGCATATCTTCGCTTAAATTATTCTCACTAAAAACGTAGTCTTGTTCGGCTTTTGGTATCAGCGGAGAGTTTCCTCTGTTCATCCATATCATTAGTCTTTACAGTAACTGCATGTCTACGGCGCCGTTTTTGTAACCATTTTTGCTCCATTACCAAGCAATCTTCCGGTGTGATGATCGGTTTCAGCGGACAATATTTGGCTGTGTGCGCATTAGCCCCAGTAGCATGGCAACGTGAGCACACGAATTTCTGCAAAACGGGACATGTCACGTTGCCCGATTCATCTTTACAGTTGTGGCTCTCGTAGTCTTCCTTATCGGCACCGTTGTTAAGGCAGAAGACACAGTGCTACAGTGGGTAAGTGAAGGCAATATGAAATGTTAAACTAAAATAATGTTTTTACATCGCTACCGGCGCAATACTAACACACTAAAAGACGTACATTACGCACAACAATCAGATTACATTGATTTGTGCATACAAGATCAAATAACGAAGGCTTACCTCCCGCTGGGAATTGTTTTTGGTTTTGTTTTTGCGTACGCTGTATCTTTGTTTTAACTGATTTGTAATGTCCTGAAAAACTTTGCGGTCCGAGCTTTCGTTAGCCGTGTCATCTATTTCAGTTTCTTTATCGTCCGTTGGTGCATTCAATTGATTATGCAAAACTGGGCTCACATGCTGTCTGTGCTCCAGATTGCATTGGTCAGTATCGGAAAGTTCGGAACTAGTACCGTTCGCGTCAAACTCGTTCCGAATGTCTTCAACTGTAGCTTTTAGGTCCAATCTTTTTGCTTCTGTGATGAGTGCATGAATGTCGAATTTATAGGTCGACTTATTCAGAACGAATTGAGCAAATTCCGGATACTTTTGTAGAAACCTAACCGCACATTCAAGGGCCAATGTCTTATTGCCACTGTCGCCCGTGGTTGTCTCATATCGCTTATCTGCCATTTTGTGTGTGTTGCATCGCTATGAGGTCACTAAACATTTGGGTACACTGTAATACGCGTATTTTAGAAAGGATATATGAAGCAATGGCAATTTTGCTTATAAAACGATGAATTAAAGACAATAATTCGTTGTGGGTCAACGTCACGAAACACTTTAAAATAAGTCGACTGTCCCCAGAAAACACACTTTGCAACATCACTACGCACAATCATCTTCAGTATGAAACGACTAATGCAAATGAATATTCCTATTTCATATGCGCATAAAAGCACACTTGGTGCATGCAAGTGTATGCGTGCGAATAGAAGTGCTATAAGCAAGGACCAAGTACTAAAGAAGTCACTTCTTTTTCGGTTCCAGTTCAATGGAAACAATTAAAACTAAACTAGATTATTTAAAAGCAACATTTAAAAATTCAATGAATGCAATGAAAGACAAAATACTTTTTTGGAAATGATGAAAAACGTTTTGTATTCTAACTGATCTTCTCCACTAAGGTCGATTGTACTATCAACTGATTTCACAATTTTTCTTTTTAAAATAAATTTCCGTCCTATTGTGTCTCCACTGTGCTAAGGTTATTCGTTAAAAATGTGATTGGGGTTGACATTTGTTTCGTGAAGTGAGGGATGTTTTGACGTTTTCGTTAAGGGATGATGTTTTCCGATTCGCTCTTCCCCAGAAAAAAAACATCAGCGCATAAAGGCAGTCGTAGCCGTACGAGTTTTTCCAAAGGTTTTATAAAGTAAGGTTCACTGACGTGCGTGCCGCTCCGCAAATTAATTCTTTACACGGATCTTTAAAGAGTTCAATGATCATTGTTTGTTGGACGTTGTATCACTTTCGATACGCAATAGTAAATAGACAAGGAAAGGAAACGTTCGGTTTTTGTTTTACCTGGTGCGTTATATTGCAACTTTTTACGGGTGCTCATTCCGAAAAAAAAGTGTAATAAACCGTATGCCGGGGATATTAACCTTACAAAACTGTAGTGCTTGAATAAGTTTACCAAAGTTAGCAAAAGTACCTGATTACATTGAAATATAAATTATTGTGAGGAAAATACCCCAAATTGCTGCTGTGCCCCAAGTATCTTTCTGACGCCGTACTGTTGTGTCCAAGAGCTGTGTGGGTGTGTGCGTACATGCTTACCTACGTGTGCGCTTGTAGGTTTGGCAGTGTGAATGGGTTGTGCATAGTTAGTGTTTTTGTTGTGATTTCCTTTTTATGTTTGATGATGCATCGCGCGCAGTTTTGCGGCTAGTGGGTTCCACGAAGGGCAAGTGTGAATCATCATAACAGCGGATAGTTCGTTTGTACAGCATCATCAACTTCATCGTCATCATCGTCTGCACTGTCAAATTTTGTACGCATTCAATTGACATTTCGTATGTTGCTTTTGCGTGACAAAATTAGAATAAATTACCTACTTGCTTTGATTTTAAATTCATTATCTGTGTTTGTGAAACTACGAGGAGCAATTCTTGCTCAAGCTGCGCAGTTTTTTTTACACTCAAAACTCTGTGGTTGATTAGCGTTGATCAAATGTCTAAAACAATCGAATCAACATAAAATTAACACCATTCAGATACCCTGAAGTGTATGTGCCACTGTAGCTACGAATCATTGCCAAACAAAACGGCCGGGCCAGTAGTATAACCGTTGTACTATGATTTATGTTTTCGCTTTACGAATGTAGATACCTTCTAGTCGAACGCAGAATAACATATATGTTTTCCCCAATCATATAATAGTTTTCTCCCTCCCTCTCTCTCTGTGTTTGTGTGTGTGCATGAATGTCGGTGAGTGTTAATGCATCATATTGATCGTTTGTTGGTGGCGTTGTAGGTGACCGGAACCGAGTGAAACTGTGCTCGCCTGGCTCGAGCCACGAATGCTTAGATAGTTCGCACTTATCGATTTGTCCGGAGTGAACCGGAAAGATCCCGGCTAGAGCAGCAAAAAAGCAAGAAGAAAAAAACCCTTCTACCAACCGACGCTATCGACGGTGTGTTTGTGTGCGCAAGCTGCAAGTGTGTCCTTGCTGCGTTTTCCTTCTAAGGAAAGGCGACGTGTTGTGCCCGCTGGCCGGAACCGTGGAAATTAATTCCTTCAGTGGGGTGAAAACCCAACGTGTCTGTTTGTTGTGTGCCAACCGCTACCTCCGGATCTTCTTGCGGGAGGGAATTAAGGAGTTCGAGTAAAAAATGACATCATTCTTCAACGTTGGTGCCCTGGGGGGCAACCCATTTTCGACGCCCGTTGGGCAGAAAATAGGTGAGTAATTCGTATAATGTTTTGCTGTTATTTTACGTATATTTCCAGCTGTAAGGGCAAAACACATCATCATCATCATTCGAACAACTTTTGCATTCGAGTCCAATGCGTGCGCCCTGTACTTGTGATGGTATATAAAGGGATTATTATGTCTGTTTACACAACTTCCCTCTGAGGTGCGATAAATGCACGTCATGCTGAAAGCTAAAGAGATTACGCCAACGGATCAATGCGGACTTGGGTGAAAGTCCAAACTGGGCCCCCCCAAAAACACTTTCCCCCGAAACGCCCATTGCGAAGGAAAGGAAATCAGATGGAAAAATCGTGCCATCAGCAGCAACCCGTGCATTGACATCACATGATGGCAGCTTTACTCCTACAGTGTGTATTAGATGCGCCTGGCATCACTGGTGGGTCACTGCATGTTACGGTTCATGTGGATAAGCGGCACTATCTTTCAATACTTGAAGCAAACCACCCACCGCCAGGTACTACAGATAAGCTGTGCCGGTTGTGTGTGACCATGGGTAACGATGAGAACGACATATATTTACACTGGACAAGATAATGATAAGACGTATTAAGAGCAACAGCAAAAAAAATCCGTTTCCAACCGTGGTAAACAATGAACGTGGGCGGGAAAAGCTTGAATTTGCCGGAACAAATTAGACAGCAGAGAACGCCAATGAAATAATGAATTTTATTCACCTTCTTGAGCACTGGAACACAGGAACACATCACGGATTCAGTGTTCTTCCCTTGCAAGCCTTTTGCGGTTTCCGAGCACCTTTGCCCGAGCAGGAAACCTTACAAGTGTGAACCAACCTTCAGTTACGAAACTGTGTAGGTATTTTCAAGAAAAAAAAGGTTTTCAAGTTTTGCCTTGTGAGCGCAACATAAAACCGACTCCATTTTGACGCATTTTGTGTGCTTTTCATTATTGTCAACGCAAAATGGGTTGCTGTGATTGTAGCACAATCTTTACTGGTGTTATAAAAGTACATAAACATAAACATATAGACTACTATGATCTGAACGCTGCTTTGAAATGGATCACATAACGGAGGATCAATTGTGAGGATCAATCCATATCGGTCCGTCAGATCGCAAACAAAAAAAAACCTCAATAATAACGCATGAATAATGAATAATGGTAATTTTAAACATTTTCCAAACAACGGTAGCGATTTATCTTTATGTTGGTTTTTTTATACACATGTAGAATTTCTTTCGCCTCACTTACTTACACACCACTCTGTGACGAATCGAAGATCGTTAAGCAAGATAAAACTGAAATGAAATCATAACACAAAAAAGTTTGACGCAATTAAAGTCATGCAAGCCGTTAGCGTTACAACACCACTTGCCTTACATAAATCAGTTCAACTTGTGCGGTTACGCTTAAGCGTGAAGAAATTTAAAACTTTTCCACAAAAGTTTCCATGGAAGTTTTGTTGGTAAATGTTTGTGTTATACGCGTTACACAAACGCAACCAAAGGGCGTATTGTTTTACATTTTTAAATGCGCGCTTTAACATCCACAAAATGATGCTGGTCTGGCTTGGTTTAACTGGGTGTATGTGTTTTTAAAGTGCTGGTGACTCACGACGGACCGGATGATTGAGCCCTATTGAAACATTATAAAGGAAGTGGGCGCACACGACAAAATGCGCGGTAAAACCAGGTGGAACCCGGCACGGGTTGGGATATAAATTTGAAAAAAATAACACCAATAGCATTCATTCGGTGTAAGTGGTATGCGTTGGCGGTTGAAACTGCATCTGTTTCGCGCTGTTCCACTCCAAACAATAACAATTGCCGCGACAGGCGATGCTCCGGGATCGCCCAACCGTTGTGGGTTGGTTGGTCTCTACGTTAGGTGCATGTGGCCTGTACGGCCGGAAACCCATCCCATTCAACCGATTCAGTCCTCGTGCGGGAGTTTATTTCCACGAATTAACAAAAACACACACACGCACGATCACTCATAGTACGGTCGCCGAGACAGACAACTTTTGGGTGGGCGAGGGCAGCATGGGGTGTAATGTTTATTCACCGCACGAAGAAGCAGAAACCATAGTAAAATGAACCCATCGCTACGCCATCCCACTGTCCTGCCGGTTAATGCTACCTTAGTATGGCTTTTGGGCCAGGAAAATTGATGGCCTCCCATACCGAGCGGTTAAAGGTTTTCCTTTTCCCTGTTGGAAATGATGGGGGAGACCTAGACAGGAATACAATGCAATGATGCGTGAAACGCACCATGACTGGCGTTCGAACCTTCCATGTGTCTACAGTAGTGTGCATATTTATGGAACTGACGTAGCAGAACAACACACGGAATACCATCGGGAAGGTTAAGCAATAATGTATCATGATTCCAGAAGAGAATTTCCTTTGCTACAATTGTATTATACATCTAATCTTTGGTACATACAAGGTGCCTGATATTCGTGGGTTTTAAGACATGTCTGTTCGGATATTTGTATTGTAGTTAATATGAAGTAAATTAAACAACTAAGGCAGGCGGAACCCCGTGGTGTATGTGATAAACGAGGCAGGTTCTACACGACAGGACCGGATATCAAATCCCATCCGGACCGTCTCTTCGTAGGAAGGACTGATTATCGTTAAGCCAAGAAGAGAAGAGAGAGAAGACAAAAATTAGGTCGATAATGCCATTAACTTTGATGAAATAAATTTGTTTTAATTTGTGCAATGGTTTCTCTAACAAAATTTGGCCCAAAATCCTAAATTATATTACGAGGCGAAATCCTTAATTAACGATATTACACCCGGATTCGATATACAGTAGAACGTCGATTATCCGGGTTGCTCGGCACCGGACTGATGCCGGTTAATCGATTTCCACGGATAATAGTCTCTTAAATATCGAGATAATTTATATATTTAGCTAAAGCGTATATAGTATCTATATACTATACTATGATAGTCCTTTTGATGCTAAAAATGATTCTAAATCAAGCAAATTATTATTAAATAACAATAAAAATTTAGAACATGAAATAAAATCATTTCAAATATATCGTTTGGTGACAATTTTAATAATTTTAACCAACCTGACATCAGTACAAATGTTCACCACCAAATGTTGAACCGCTGACAATTTTTGGCGCACGGTTAATCCGTCCTCAGATAATCGACGTTCTACTGTACTTTACAATAACAAACCTTGAATAATATTCTGATACGTGATCTTACATTTATTACTTACACTGTATTATTGAGGTTGAAGGTGTTGGCCACTAGTTGAGCTATCGGACACCCGTTCCATTCAACCCTTCCCCCCCCCCCCCCCCACCTCCCCCCTCGCAGGACACGTGCATTACGCGATTTTTCCCATTCCCCTCCCGCCCTGTATTGGTTGTTTCCTATACACAACGCAAAGGAAATGATTTACATAATTATTCACCGGCGACAACGACGAGACCGCTTCAATTATTGTCACAGTTCCCGCTCCCGTCAAGTGGGGCAGAAGAAGAAGTTGTGCGTTGTGTTATTGTGAGCACATTTGAATGTTGTTATATTATTTGCGTTTGCGTTTTCCCACCCCCCCCCCCCCATAGTTCCACACAGTGGTACAGGAAACCTGATGGGATAATAATGTTGGTGCTAATGTTTATGGTTTTATGGTTTCATGTTGTGCTTTGTTTAATGTTTCACCGCATAAGGATAGATGAGAGGAAAACCGGTAAGGAGAGTGATATCTATCATAAAAATCAAGTTAGAAAATTGACCACTTCAGTATACAGGTGTGTTTGTAAGTGGAACAAACCCGTCAGAAGAAGAAATTTTCCTGTGGAGAGTTATTACCCTTAACCGAACGACGAGTTTGCGGTGAGAAAAAAAACCGCTCAAAAAACGATCGATAATTTGTACGATCATTCTTCACATTTGATACTGTTGCCAACAAGGATCCAATTTCTTCAATACTTTAAACAAAATAAAACATAAATAAGAACCAGGCATGCGAGAGGAATTAATGCTCATAAACCTGCTGCACGCTATCACATGCTCTAATGGTTCTGTACATGGCTCTCGACATGAAGAGTGATCATCATCATCATTGTTTTGTTTTGCACGTTGCACATTTGCAGCGTTACTAATGTTCTCCAAAGGAACGATGCATCGGTAGAGGAAAACGAATAAAAAAACCTCTACAAGTCTTGCCGCCCGTTGGCTGTTTTGATGAATCTTCCAAGCGTAACGAATCTGATTACTTTATATAACGATTTTACACACTTATTGTAAAAAAATGGATTACACACGCTTCACAGTGCGATAGATTAGGATCGTGTGTTGTTTATTGCGTTGGCGAGCAAGGAGTTTATTGATTTTAGTTCAAACTTTTAAGCACAATAAACTAACCACCATTGGGGGATACTATTTTAAGGTGTGATATAATTTTCTTTATCTCCCTTTTTGTAAAACACGTGCGATCGTTCGCTTGAACTTAAGTTCAATTAGCGGAAAAATGATACAGATAGCTTGAAGCAGCAGTTTCGTTTTGATAAAACGAGTGCGCAAAAATTAACAGAATGAAGGATTTGTAGATTTTTGGGGAGAACTCTGTCACAAACGCGACACCTTCTCATAACGAGGTCATGAATTTGCCCAGTTTGATCAATCTGTTTCACAGCTTTCGTAAACAAAGATGAATCACAAAGCATTAAATGGGAGATACTTCCATCACGCAAACTAAATTTTGTTTGGTTTTTTTTTGTTGTTTTGGTTACTATACCGGCTACGCCGTCCGAGTAGAGTGTCAGGTCAGGCATAATCTACTCGCGCAAACGAAACAGTGCTTTGACGCTGGCAAGCAACCAACCTCACCAAAATGATAAGCATGATACGGCGCTTGCACACACGGGACGGTAAACCGTCCACCTAATGGATTGTTGCTTATCAGTTTGTTAGTCGGCAAATGTACATTCTTGCATGACATTTTGTCGTCTGGAAAGGACACACACACACACCCACTCGCTTATATTTTGTGTTGAGGTTGGTTCGTTAGAGGTTAGTAGCCACGCATATGACTCATGATGATGATGGTTTTCTCTAATGGCTTCCAAATTTGTTGGCGATTGCAAACAGGCACAATGATGTTTACCGTCAAATTGGCAACTATTTGTACCTGCTGGTAGCGTATTAATGGTTCCCCGCGTGTTATTGGGCGATAATTTGTGTTGTAAGACATTGGCCTTACCATTACTCACATTTCGAAGGTATTTTTTACATTCTGTATGCTATTTTGCATGTTTAAAAATGATGAAACATGCTTAAAGTAGCCTAATTTAAGACCAAATTATTGGTAGTCGATCTGAAGTGTCCTGATTGATAAAATAAGACCGTTGCAGATTATGTATTCCTTTGATTGTGTTTGTTTAATTGTAACTAATAAAAGTTTTTAATTTTTTCTCAACTTTTTTTATATACACAGAACAAGCGACAGATGCTAGTCTGGCCTCGGAAAACTGGGCACTAAACATGGAAATCTGTGATATGATTAACGAATCGTCGGACGGTGCCCGGGACTCGATGAAAGCGATTCGCAAGCGGTTGACACAAAACGCGGGCAAAAATTATACCGTCATCATGTACACGCTGACGGTGCTGGAAACATGCGTAAAGAACTGTGGCAAAGCGTTCCACGTGCTGGTCGCAAACAAAGAGTTTATCCAGGAGTTGGTGAAGCTGATCGGTCCCAAGAACGATCCACCACCGATCGTGCAGGAAAAGGTGCTGAGCTTGATACAGATCTGGGCCGATGCGTTCCGTTCCCAGCCCGATCTGAACGGTGTCGTTCAGGTGTATCAGGAACTGAAGAATAAAGGCATCGAATTTCCGGCTACGGATCTGGACGCAATCGCACCAATTTACACACCGCAAAGGGTAAGCTATTCCGAGGTTGAAACTGGTGCAGTTGGAAATGATCTGTAATTATTTTGTCTCACTTTTTCAGAGTGTCCCTGATGGTGCTCCAGCAACGGAAAATGTTAGCACTCTTCCGGTTTCACCACATCATCATGCGTCGCAGACGCCAGGATCGCCAGCAGTATGTATCGAAGGTTCTAATTTACGCAAATTGATTCTTCATTTGATGGGTTTTTTTACTCGTTTTCCCGCGATAATTCTAGATGCCTCCACCGTCATCGATGTCACAAGATCAAATCGCTAAACTGCAATCAGAACTAGACATTGTGGCCATGAATATGTCCATTCTCGGGGAGATGCTAACCGAGCTAAAGCCGGGCCAAGAAGATGCAGCAGATTACAAGTTGTTAAACGATCTTACTTCTACTTGCCGGTATGTTGCCCTAACCGCATCAGCTTTTATTTTATTCATTCCCACCTACACACTACACCATTGTTTTGTCCGGGTTTACAGAGAAATGCAAAGCCGAATCGTCGATCTGATCGGAAAGGTACAGCATGACGAGCTAACGGCGGAACTGTTGCGATTGAACGATGAGTTAAACAATCTGTTTCTCCGGCACGCTCGGTACGAGAAAAACCGTGACCCGAAGAATGCTTCCAGTGCGACACCATCCGCCATTCTCGGTGCAGCTCTCGGTGCGGTCGAAATGCGCGATCCATCGTTGATCGATCTGAGCGAGGAAACGGGCGCTACCGGCGGTAGTGCACACGCGAACGTTAGTTCACAGCTGGCCGGATTAAGTCTTGCCGCGGCCGGTTCAACGGCAACCGCCTCGTCACAGTTGGCGCAACTAACAAGCGTTACCGCTCAGTCCGGTTCGGCGATGGTATCGAAGTCACCGAACAGAACAACCACGAAGGCTGGCAGCAACAACATTCCACCGGACGTCGTATCGGACGAGTTCGATATGTTTGCCCAATCACGAAACACTACCGGGTAAGGATCACTCTGCTTCTCAGCCATCATTATATCGTGTACTGATCGGTTTTTATTGCCCTTTTTCTTATCCAACAACTTAGTGATAAAGAACCTTCCAGATTAGATCTTTTGGGAGCGACTGCAGGCAACACAGCTTTGGTAAGAATTTTACCACCGTCCGTAACTACACTATTAAGCACTTTTTTTTGCTGGTGATCTCAGCATCATCGAATCGTAGTCGTATTATATTTCTCACTTTCTATCGGTTTATATAAATCTCAATCTTTTTGGTTTTGTACCTCTATTTATATGCTGTAAATGTTCAACCAAAGAACATATGCACTTTCTTTTCATCTCTGTACAATATTTTCTTTACTTTTAATATTCAAAAGTCGTTATTGCCTGGGTTTGTTGTGCTTGTGTCGATACGTTATAGAACATGTAATATTTAGTTTGGAATTTTCAATATATAATAGTACCCCAAATTAAATATTCACAACTTCAGCAAGTAATTCGAGTCTTACAAGCAAAAAAAAGGGACTTTTATTGCTTGCAGTATCCTATTACTTCTGTTGCTTGTGATTGGATTATTTGAAACATTTCTTTTCGTAAATTATCACACCAAATTCTTATCATATCATTTCCATTGTATTTATTTGGCTTCATATGTGTGTGTCTTTTTTCTTTTCTTTTCTTTTGTCTCGTCTTTCCTTTTATCTTTCATTTTTACTACCGTACCTGTACTGTTTTGTAAACTCCCCACGAATCGAATATTTGTTGTAACACCGAAAAAAACCCAACAACCAAACTATCGATCATCAATTCCGAAATGGCTTTAACAAACTCTGGTTACACACTGATCGATCTCTTTGCTTCGGTGGATTCACACAAACACCAAAAAAACACACAAAAACGAACCAACATACAACAACAATAAATGTTACACTGCAACCCGTCCATCATCGACAGGGCACGCGGGAATCGGAATTTGACGAGATTGAACAGTGGCTGGGAAATCCGGTGAGTATACATAAGAGTGTGAGATTCCCATTTTATGCTAGTTCTTGTCCTTGCATGCACGTGGGGAGCTGTAGTTTCGGTTTAGTTTCAGAGCGTACGCTATGGTGTGTGCTTCGTAGTGTTGAATGTTTGTTAATCACTTAATTTTTTGCCGTACATTTTCTCTGCAAATGTTGTTTTGTGGATGTTGCTTGCATGCAACCGGTTTATAGTTAGCGTGGAAAATATAATTGATTCTTACTTCTTCCGTTCTTTCATCACGCAGGATGATATTGACCATCTCGAGGCGCAAATGGCCGCTGCCGGAGCGATGGTTGGTGATGGTGCTGGTGCCGGTACCGGTGCGGAGGAAAGCTTAACGAGCAAGGAGTTCGAAAAGTTCCTCGCCGAACGGGCGGCCGTTGCTGAAACCTTACCGACGATCACTAGCAACAGTAGCAGTAACAGCCCAGCAACCACGGCCAAAGATCGTAAGAAAAAGTCGGACGAAACCGATGGCCTGTTAGCACTGTGAAATGTGGCACAGAGTGTGGTCTTAACGAACCAGGCAGGGAAGCTAACGTAGCGGAAAGCAGGGCATTTTGTAGCAGGGCCCCAGCAGTTGTTTTCTTTTACATTTTATTTCTGTAATTATTGTTTAATAATTCTACTTAGTTTTCCCCTATTGTGGTACTAGTTTTTGTTTTGTTTGTTTTTTTTTTTCACATTGTGAATTCCCATAGAACTTTAGAACGGGGGAGTGAGTAAGGTACACGCAGATAGAAAGTTTGATGAAAAATATTAAACAAAAAAAAGCCAAAAAAAAACATCCAAATTGGAAAATGTTACGAGACCGGCAAGTGTATTGTTTTTTTTTTACGTTTCGTTTCGCTTCGGTTTCTGCGCATTTATTCGATGTGCGAATGTGAGCCATATTATAAATACAAACACATACTAGAGCTACGTGCGCAGAACGTAAAGCAAAGAATGCACTGCGTTATGTCGGGCAAAAACAAACAAAAAAAACACAACAAACAAAGACGCATCGTAGAGAAGGAAAAATATATTTAATTGTCAACTAGTTGTATTTATTAAGGTGAAACACACAATCCTTCGTTCAGTCAAAGGGGAAAGAAACAAGGGAAATCGTTGTGAAGGATTGTAAAAATCAAACATTACTAAAGAATGTTTGTAAATCGGTTTAAGGAGAGGGAAAATCATCGATGGCATTACATATTTTGTTTCCTCTTTTTTATATTTAAAATTGCGAATCGCTGTTGTTAGCTTTTTTTTCTTCAATTCAAATTCTTTCAATTTTCTGCAGTAAAACACCCATGCAAACGCAACTGCAGGTCACCCTCTTATATCCATAAAACCCACCTATGGCGTAACACGTTGAATGAATTGTTTATTGCGAGAGAAGAAGCACGATGATTTACGGATGCGAAATTACACAATGTAAAGGAATTAATGTTCTTCATTCTCGTGGGATGTGCGCTGACCAGCTTTAAGTGGAAAGCCAATTCAAAACGGAGCTCGCTTTTCAATGTACGTAACGACAGTTATATCTCAGTTTCTTGCACCTTAAAGGGATGTACATGCAGTTTAATTCTTCTTTCCTAAATGCTAAACAAAATTATAATATTGTCCAATAAAGTACGCAAGCAACTTCAAGCTAGAATAAAATGTTTTTCGTGTATTTTACATCGAAATTTCTTCCATAAAGTAAATCGGCAGGTGTATCTTTAACCCGCCGTTCCATTGAAAGTGATAAACTAACGCCATCTGGTGTGCATTTGAAACACTTCAATGTGCCCGTATAAACGCTACGACACTTTAGTTGATGATGTTATGACAAGCCACGAAACCAAAACAAATCGTTCTGTTCTCCGTATGTTTCTTCTTCGGCGAACAAATAGATCCAGTGCTAAACGTGCTTCGTGTCGTGTGCTTGTAAAACTCGTTGCTACAGCTGGTGCCGCGACGCGAGTTCCCTTCGGTCGTACAGTGCCAAAAAGTGATCTACTTCCGTGACAGTGGTTTATCAACAAAACATACAGCATGGCACTGTCCCTATGCAGAACGCAAATGCTTGGAGCAACCTACCGGCTCAACAGAAGAATATTGAAGTTGGAAATATCCAAGGTAAGCTTCAATATTGTTTATCCGAATGGTCCGAATTCAAATTGGTTTGACCTTGAGCTTTAATCAACGTGAGAGCAACGCATTGCGGAAGGCTGGAAACGCGACGCATAATTCAGCGGAACGCAGTAGAACGGCTCGTGTGGACGGTTCACTCAAGCGCTTATTACGTCACAGTGGAATAAATAGAATCTGTACCACACACAAATGCAAAAATGATACAAATTAACAACCACCATTGAGAGAAGGGCGCAAAAAAAGGGTAGCAGTCCGAAACAGGAACGATCAGCCAAACGCCGACCCGGTGAACCGGTTAGCCGAAGCGAACCACATCGCCGCTGCCGCTCATTTGCATACCGATGTTTTGAATTCGTTTTGTTTTTCTCCTTTAAGGTATTGGCCTGCCGCTATTCGACGCAGAAGAAACGTTCCAAAGTTTATACCAGTGCCGACGAAGCGATTGCGGACATTCCCGATGGTGCGAAACTGCTCGTCGGTGGCTTTGGACTGTGTGGCATTCCGGAGAACCTGATTGCGGCGCTGGTACAACAACGCAAAAAAGATCTTACGGTGGTGTCCAACAATGCCGGTAAGCGAACCGCATTTAGTGGATCTGATTGTTTGATTTGTTCTACTTGGCACTTGGTGTAGTATGCGTTAAAAATGATCCGCAGAGCATGTGAAGATGGAAGCATAATTTGTTTTTCCACCGTCTCACTAACACCAGCTGACACTTGCTGACGGATCGGCATGCGTGTGCCATGCCTTTCGGTTTCATTTCCAAGGTTATCGTAATCGCAAGACGCAAGATGTTTCGTGTGTGGTGGCGCGATTAGGAAACACACCTCCTACATGGCACCGCAGAGCAGCGAATGTGCGGCTCTGATGTTGTATTGGTTTCCGTCTCTATACCATCGGTTTCACTTCCCATTGTACGATGCCGGTTGTTGCTAATTCTGGATGTTTTGAGCGTGTTTTGACGGCACGGCATCAGCAATGTTGCCTGGCAACATCACACATGCACGTTATTGCCGTCCGGCGCGGGATTGTTAGATGAATCTCGTTGATCGGTATTGGATTGAAACAAAAATAGAAGCATGGCACTTAAAAAATGACGATCCTCCATTCTATGTACGTACACTTACATTCAAATGCAAAATGGTTGAATTTGTTAAACATACATTGTTATAAAACGTTCTCGTGCACCTTGTTTGTTCTTCTGTAGATGTAACTGTACCGACCAAAACCCACGGCACGATGAACACTTTATCTGTCCTAGATAAACGTTATCATATGTTTGTCTGCTGTTATTATTTATGTACGCAAAACTATCTAATTACTTCCCGCTTTATTAAAGCTGCATTGTGTTTTCTTTTTGATTAATTATGATGTTCTGTCTGAGATAAAAAAAAACGATGAGTTGCAGTAGTGTCTTGGCACTTGGCAAAAAAAATAGAAAAATCATATTTATTTAAATTAGCGAAACTATCTCAATGCTAATCTTGGTAATCAGTCCAAGGCTTTTTTTAGCATTTAAAAAGCAGGCCGGAAGCAAAAAGTTCTGCGGCGTAAGTCCTACCGCATCGGACGCTTTCATAAGTCGTATCGAAAAAAAAACTGTTCACAACATTAATCTTCAGCTCACAATGAGTTAATTTAAACAAATAATTCAAAATAACCTTTGTGAAACCTTCCATCTAAGGACAATCAATTGTGTGCCGCTTAACCTATTTGTATGTGGAGGCATTTAATGTCTCTCCTCTTCAACGTTCGCTTCTTTTTTCTACCTATATTCGAACATACCCAAATCCCTCCACATTACTAAAATATTAATATTTATATCTCACCTACGATGCATCAAATTTCGGTAAGGCTTAATTCCCATCCCACCGATCATGCTGGGAAGAAGCGTTCCATCGGTTTTGCTCATCACCCCAAAGTTACCCGATGGTCCTGCACTGATCGATGGCGGAGTTTTTTCTCTTTTCTGNTATCTCACCTACGATGCATCAAATTTCGGTAAGGCTTAATTCCCATCCCACCGATCATGCTGGGAAGAAGCGTTCCATCGGTTTTGCTCATCACCCCAAAGTTACCCGATGGTCCTGCACTGATCGATGGCGGATTTTTTTCTCTTTTCTGCTCGGTGCAATACGCGGGACATATTTAAAGTGTAGCTGTGACCTTAAGCTTCGCGAAAGTGTCGCCCGGATGGTGAATTTGCCACTTTGACCGATCGAGCACATGCATTCCTCCAAAATGGAAATGTAAATGTCAAATGTGCCCTGTTTTGTTGCGGCGCCGAATGATATGTGAGTCGAACGGCTTTGGCCAACGGTATCCTCCTGCTGAGTTTTGCGGGGAAGGCGCATCGTCATCCCATCGTTGGCCATTGACCAGGACAAGTGACGTAATGATAGCTAAAAGTGTCAGCAGAAGTGTCATCCTCAAGCGAAGTTGCGAAACAAATTAGGAATTGGGGTGTGTGCGTGTGTCTAGAAAAAAAGGTCGATGTCTTTTCTCCCGAAACGGAACAATCAGGCATTCCGGGGTGCATCCAAGAATAGTTAAATAGGAATTAGAAGCAACAAAAAAGCTCCCCAAAAACCCAAACAATGTGGCGTGATGTCACCGACCGCTGCAATCGGGTGTTATGCCGTCTCAAGATAAGTGGCACAAATCCAGAAAGAAACTGGTTCGTAGTTCCACCATGTCGATTCTGTGCGAAACGGTGGGGATCGCTTATCACTAAATATTGTTCCGTACGTAACGCGAGTAAATGCGTTGGAGATGTTGGAGACGCTGAACGTTTTGAACGATCAGGTGATTTTTGGGCCTCAGATTTTGATAACGTAAGGACTGTAGCGAACCAAATTTAATAATAAAATTAATGTGGAAACTAGAGATGAGAATAACAACTCTTTTTTGGGAATCAACTCATGAGTGAATGAGTCGCTATTAGGAGTCAGCTCGTTTAACGACTCATTTCGGAGTCATAAAAAAAGCCCGGCATAAGCGTATAAGTTAAGGTTCGGCCATTTTACTCACTCATAAGTGTAAGCATGTAGCCGTGGTGAGTCGAGTTGCAAAAAGAGTAAATACGTGAGATTGAAACGAAAATGTGCGAATGAGTTGAAACGAAACGTTCGAAACACATGAGTTGAAATGGAATACATGTGTACAATAACCAAGCTAGCCAACAATCGGACTAATCTGAAGGACATGAAACGGGATATTTTTAGGATATTTATTATCCTACTCAGAGGCGGATCATCCACTACGCAAACGAAGCGACCACGGGGGGCCCGAGGCTAAAGGGGCCCCGAAATGATAGGCGCTTGTAGATTTCAATATGCATGTCTTACAATGTTGAATATAGCCTTGTTTTTTTTTTGAGTAATTTAGCAAAATTTTATAAATTGATTTATTTTAATGCGCATTTGTTGCAATAAGTTTATCTTCACACAAATAATGCTTTAAATTAACAAAAGAATAAAAATTCAGAAAAAAATTTAAAAAAAATTTCAACTCGAAAATTTCATAAGGCTTACCCCTTACGTTTTTTTTTGAGAAATTTTGCAAAAAAAATTAAATTGATTTATTTTAATGCCAATTGGTTCAAATAAGTTTCTTTTCACTCAAATAATGCTTTAAATTAAAAAAGATTGAAAAATTGTAATAAAATAGCAAAAAAATCTATAAAATTGCCTATCTCTTAGGCTCATTTTTGCATCAAGTTTTGCCTATAACTCGGTCGATATTCAATGGATCGCCAATCTTTAACCTGTGGTCGATATATGGCACCAATGGCTACATTTTCTTCTTTGACGGCCATGCCCTTAGATGTCTGTGCCAGAAGTTATTCCAGGAACCAAGTTCCATACCCTGTTTGAGAAAATGTAAAATTTTCCTCATTTTTGAGCAATGTAGCAAAATATACAAATGTGATATTTTAGAATGCAAATTTGTTGCAATAAGTTTCTTTTCACTCAAATAATGCTTTAAATTAACAAAAGAATAAAAATTCAGAAAAAAATTTAAAAAAAATTTCAACTCGAAAATTTCATAAGGCTTACCCCTTACGTTTTTTTTGAGAAATTTTGCAAAAAAAATTAAATTGATTTATTTTAATGCCAATTGGTTCAAATAAGTTTCTTTTCACTCAAATAATGCTTTAAATTAAAAAAGATTGAAAAATTCGATATTCAACGGATCGCCAATCTTTAACCTGTGGTCGATATATGGCACCAATGGCTACATTTTCTTCTTGGACGGCCATGCCCTCAGATGTCTGTGCCAGAAGTTATTCGAGGTACCAAGTTCCATACCCTGTTTGAGAAAATGTAAATTTTTTCTTATTTTTGCACCAAATTTTGCCTATAACTCGGTCGGTATCCAACGGATCGCCAATCTTTAACTTGTGGTCGATAGATAGCATCAATGGCTACATTTTCTTCTTGGACGGCCATACCGTCAGATGTCTGTGCCAGAAGTTATTCGAGGAACCAACTTCCTTACCCTGTTTTTGAACAATTTAGCAAAATTGAAAAATGTGATATATTTTAATGGGAATTTGTTGCAATATGTTTCTTTTCACTCAAATAATGCTTTAAACTAAAAAAAGAATAAAAAATCGAAAAAAAAATTTCAAAAAAATTTCCACTCGAAAATTTCATAAGGGGTACCCCTTACGTTTTTTTTGAGAAATTTTGCAAAAAAAATTAAATTGATTTATTTTAATGCCAAATGGTTCAAATAAGTTTCTTTTCACTCAAATAATGCTTTAAATGAAAAAAGAATAGAAAAATTAAAAAAATCTATAAATTTGCCAATCTCCTAAGCAGAGGCGGATTCCGTTTCATGTCCTTGCTGATCAGACTAGCCCGATCGTTCGCTTATACTGGTTTGATAGTTAGGCTAGTTTGGCAAGTTCATTCATTTATTTGGCTAGTTTGTGTATTGTACATCTGTATTCCGTTTCAACTCATGAGTATCAAACGTTTCGTTTCAACTCATTTTTGTTTCAACTCACTCTTACATTTTCGTTCAACTCACGTTTTAACTCTTTTAGCAACTCCACTCACCGCGGCTACATGCTTACACTCATGAGTGAGTAAGTGAAAAAAAGAGTCGCTAACATTCCTCGTGGTGAGTGAACGAAACTCGTTCACTACAACGTTTCAACTCACTATCTCACTCTTACTCACTTTGCACATCTGCAGTGGAAACCCCTTTGGAAACCCATTGTAGTTAAATATAAATATCGTTTTTAAATTTTCCACTTACTCCCTTTTGCAGGCGTTGACAATTTCGGGCTTGGACTGCTGCTGAAGGAGAAGCTAATTAAGCGCATGATCGCATCGTACGTCGGTGAAAATGCTGAATTCGAGCGTCAGTATCTGTCCGGTGAGCTGGAGCTGGAGCTGACGCCACAGGGCACGCTGGCCGAACGTATCCGTGCGGGTGGCGCTGGCATACCGGCTTTCTTCACCCCAACCGCCTTCGGTACGCTCGTACACGAGGGTGGCTCTCCGATCAAGTACGGCCAGGGTGGAACGATCGAGATCGCAAGCGAACCGCGTCCGGCGCAAATGTTCAATGGCAAACCGTACATCATGGAGGAAGCGATCACCGGTGATTTCGCGCTCGTGAAAGCACAGATCGCGGACGAAGCGGGAAATTTGATCTTTAACAAGTCGGCGCGCAACTTCAACCCGCCGATGTGCAAAGCGGCCAAGGTGACGATCGTCGAGGTGGAGGAAATCGTGCCGGTTGGTTCGCTTGATCCGGACCAGGTACACATGCCGAGCGTCTTTGTGCATCGCATCATCAAGGGCCCATCGTACGAGAAGCGCATCGAACGGTTGCGCGTGCGGGACGCGAAAAAGGTTGGCTCGGTTGTGTCGTCCACGCCCGCGGCGAAGATGCGCGAGCGGATCGTGAAACGTGTCGCGCTCGAGTATCGGGACGGTATGCACATCAATCTCGGCATCGGTATACCGGTGCTGTCCTCTAACTATATTCCGGCCGGTATGAATGTGTTGCTACAGTCGGAGAACGGTATCCTCGGGCTGGGACCATTCCCCGAGAAGCATCAGGTCGATCCGGATCTGATTAATGCGGGCAAGGAAACGGTAACGGTACTGCCGGGTGCATCATACTTCTCTTCCGATGACAGCTTTGCGATGATTCGCGGTGGACACATCGACATTACCGTGCTGGGAGCGATGGAGGTGTCACAGTACGGTGATCTTGCCAATTGGATGATTCCCGTAAGTTTGCCCAACTTGTGGCGATAAGCTGCATCCGATTTTACACCCTTTTTCTACCGCTTTTTCACCCAACAGGGCAAACTGGTTAAGGGTATGGGAGGCGCTATGGATCTGGTGGCTGCTCCAGGCACAAAGGTGGTAGTAACGATGGAACACAACGCAAAGGATGGTTCGCACAAAATTCTCTCCAACTGCAACCTTCCTGTTACGGGGCGAAACTGCGTCGATATGATCGTCACGGAGAAAGCCGTCTTCAACGTGGACAAGGAACGAGGCTTAACATTGATGGAACTGGCCGAAGATTGCACGGTGGAGGAAGTCATCACCAGCACGGGTTGTGACTTTTCCGTTTCACCTGATCTGAAGAAAATGGCCCAAGTGGATGATGCGTGATAAAACTTGTTTCGTTGAAAACGAACACAAACACCACGGATTGGCGTTTCATGGAGTGTAAAAAAAGGCAAAAACTAACAAACCTCCCTAGATCGGCGTTTTATCGCGTTAACAGGGCGATAACAGTCGCGATTGTTGAATTAGATGTATAGAGATAACGAAACAAAAATCTGATTTAAAATCATTACACATGATCTTTGTTCAGATAACGCATTTAGCATATGGAGGAAGTTACTAAAGCAAAGCAAAAAACGTACACAGGAGCGTGTCCAGTGTGTCAAGATGTAACTTTGACGACACGACATGCTTTTTTTTCTACACAAAACTCACCTAACCCTAAGAACAGTTCCGAAAGCATACTTTGTCTGTAAGTGGTGTATGCTTTTGAAAGCTCGCGCATGAGTATAAAGTCGTATCGAAATCTAATTTCCCAACAAAAACCCCACTAACGGAAACGTGTGGCGATAAAAGCTGAAAATAAAACCAACATCAACAAACGGACCGTTTATTTTTGTTCGCTCGTTTCTTTTTTGCATGCTGTGCGTTAGAATGATGACAGTTTTATGCGTATGCTCGTGTGCGTTGTGCAAACGGATTCGAATATTTATTGCGTATTTAGATGCAAATAAAACCAAGAGCTGAACATTTTGAATATTATTCGCACTTATATGCATTTCTCTAATGCAATCGTTTGATGATGTCAAAATTTTGGCAGACTGTTCGCAATACTATTTTTTTTATCACAAATGTGTGAATGATTTTTAGTGCCTTTTAATGCATATTAAAATATCGAAAAACCGGTTTTAAAGATCCAACTCACTGAACTGAAGAGTCTATTTAATTAGAACATAAAATATTCATTTTAACCAAATTAAATTTGACATGTTCGTAGCTTCATTCGGCGTTGAAGTCTTTTGTATTTTCTCCATCGTACCAAGCAACTGTGTGTTTTTTTTATTTCTAACCTGTTGCATACGTTCAATGTCCCAAAAAGTGCATAATTTGCCACCTTTTCTCGGCTCGTTTTTTTCCCCCAAAGATCAAGGGCACTAACTTCAGTGTTAATTGTGGCTCTCAATCAGCGGCTTTTTTACGCTACGATGATGACGGTGGTACATTACACAAAACCTTAACGAGTAGCAGACAAACAAGTCGTAGCATCGCTGTCATTTGCTTTCATCTTTCTTTTCATTCGCGCTTATCCTTGCTAGTGGTGCTTATCGATTAATCCTACCCAACACGGTGTAACAAATTGTGACCCATCAGCATCATCATCATCATCGTGAGTGTTGCGCGGAACAGCAGCCCACGAACCACTCTGTCGACCTGCAACGAGTATGATTGGTTTTTGGGTGTTTTTTTTCTCCTTCGGCTTGTTAGGGTTTATCAATCGCTTAGCCTTGTCAAGGCTGAACGGTTCGCCCGCTACGATCGATGCGCGATTGCCGGCTTCCGAAATAAAACGGGTTTTTTTCGTCTGTCCACATTGATACAAAGGGGTGAATAAAAATATAATAATAATCACGACCTTAACACGCAACAGCGCGATGCTCTTAGGCAGCGGCGGGTCTAACGGTAGGCCAAGGGAGTTTCGAAGAATGTGTGAGACTAATGCAATTTGCAATCGGTGCGTGTACTAAAAGCTTGCAAATGAGATGTATTTCTACTTGCGGAGCATTTTATCAAATAATATTGCCATACTGCCATAAACGTGAGAACCGATTTGGTCGAGAGGAGCGTAGAGTTGTTGAGGAATTCTTTTTTTACGAAGCTTTTTCTCTCATTCGACTCTCAAAGGAAGAACGAAAAAATATCAAGAATTTCAAGAAAATTATGTAATTGTCCTGTTGGGATTCAAATGTCGAAATTTCTCTAAGATTTAGAGATTCTATCATTTGACAAGATAACAGCGATAATAGCCAATAAACTATGGAACACATCAACTCATCATCGTGTGGTAAATATCAATGACAAATTTTGTTTTGTTACAAATCTTGTTGAGAAAAGTGAAGTGGACTGATATTCAGGAGTCAGACCTAGTGAGCTAGCTCTTTTGAAACTTGACTGAGCTAGGACATTTTCGCAAACTATAGTTCCCATTCGTTAACTTTGACCGACTCGTCACGCCTAGCACAAGACACAGATCTTGACATTAAATTATATTTTTTTGTTGCCAATTACCATGACACCAAATCAATCGAGCGTATGATGAACCTGCACATGATATGATATGGAATATTAATCGAGCTGATTTTGTTCGATTATCTCTTAATGGTTGTATCAAAAAAATTGCACATTACCTTGAAAATATCAACCAGGACCGGTTAATATTATCGGATGCGATCTCGACAGCACCAAATCTCAACTCTCCTTCTGTCAGGGGTCAAAACACATCAAATGTGTGTCTGGTCGCACCTTTGCTTTGCTGCACATCTTCATCCAGCCAACACTGATCGATGCCATCATCCGCGTAGCAATTATCTTAGACCAGAGAGAAAAGAAAAAAAAAGACTAAGCTTGACCTGTCTAAACGGTGCCGAATCTTCTTTGGGTTTGCTTCATAAATCACACCCGCCCGGTATACGGCGGCATCCGTAACGAAGCCAAAAAATGCAACACCGACCACCAAGGCGGTGCACAACAGACCGGCGTCCACTCGACATGACACAGGGCCACACGGGAGGGAGGTGGCGATTTTGCTGTGGTCCGTCCTCCCGCCAACAAAAAGCGAACGCCGTCGATGCGTCTGAACCCCGATCGTATGAAAATGTTAACGACTTTTAAGCATATGCACACACAAACACACCCGGTACAGCCGGCAATCCGCCAGGACTGGAGTGACCGAACTTACCCAATGCGACGGGTACGACGCCCGGCAACTTCGGGTTCGGGTGCGTTTTTGATTCGGCGCTCGAATGAAGATGCGCTGGGCGTTTGATTATCTGCATACGAAACACTCGTTACGAGCGGCAAACATTACTAGCCTTCTTTCACCGATTATAGGTGCCTTTTCTCTCTGTCTGTCTGTACATCTCTCGCTCTTATCTCCTTGCCGGGAGGTCGAAATGTCGTGGACCAGCCCGCGAGGCTGTGAAGAATGTTGAACCGCTTTCGGGAAGGGAATGTTCGGATGGCCGAACAGGAGACAGATTTTCACCGGCGTACTATAAAAGCTCGTAGCTGGCATCCGGAATGATAACAGTAACCGCTTGCAACAGCAACCAAGAGCATCTCGCGCTTTTCAGCCCACATCGTCGAGCCAACGCAGCAAGCCTTGAACATGTACAAACAGTCGGTAAGTTTCGTGAAGTTACCATCGTGACACCGTACGGGACAAAGCTTAATCGGAATGGTCCCGTTCACAGATTGTCGTGCTTTCGTGTGCCCTGGCACTGGCCTTTGCCGCACCACCTTCCTCGCTTTCCAAACGCTCACCGGGCGGTGGTCCCGATGCGGAAGCGACCGTCGTAGCACAGGATCAGATCATCAACGAGGGTGGTTCGTACGCGTACAACTACGAGACGAGCAATGGCATCAAGGCGCGCCAGACGAGCGACAATGGCGTCACGGCGAACGGCGAGTACTCGTTCGTAGGACCGGACGGTGCTTCCTACTCGGTCGTGTACGTCGCCGATGAGAACGGATTCCAGCCGCAGGGTGCTCACCTACCGACCGAACCGCCAGCACCCGAGCACGTCATCAAGCTACTGGAGGATCTGCGCGCCAACCCACCGTCCGATCCGGAGTTTAGTCTGGCCTCGCTGGAAGCTACCCTCGCACGGCTTCGCGCTACCCAGGGCTAAACGGAAGGATTCCTAGCACGATTAGTAGATGATTTGTACATAGTTTCAATCGACCGCGTTGGACTCCCCCTTGTACATAGGCACAACAAAACACCGGAGACGCAGCGTACCTGTCCATCGTACACCGATCTGTACCGTGGCCGTCACTTTCCAAGCAACGCGCCACCGGAACAACCGGTTCGTCGATTACTTAATTGTAGTAGTTTCAATTTAGCTCCAATTCTAGCACCAATAAAGAACGAATGACAGCAAGTGTATCCTGCTTAGTGACGTCTTCTTTACTAACTGTCAAACACCTATTTGCCGACAGTCGAACGCGCGGCCTACTTTTTGCTAAAAGCGATCGACGTCGTTACCGGCGAAGCACCGCGTTATGTAACGCCGTGTAACACTTATTCAAATTGGACGTTTATCCAGCCCATATCCATGGTCCATGGGAATAACCGTGTGACCTCTGTCGATCTTGTCTCGATATGTTATCATCATATGTGTTGGAATGATGATGCTTGCGAAAGAAAATTTATTCACCCGCAACCACGACACGCGTTGGTGATAAATGGTGTAAGGCGGGTGATTACAGGATCGATTCTTGCGTAAGACATTTTGGTTGATTCCCGTTTTTTAATGCGCCATGACGATCACTGAGGAGGTTAAGGTCGTTAAGGTCGTTAACTTTATACTCCAGTAACCTGAAGCCAAGTGTTACCGGATTCATCTTGGTGATCTATAGAGGAACTACAGTGTTAGATAATTTTGTTATCACAAATCCTCGATATCCTATGGTGGAGATTAGTGATGAGTAAATTATAAATTTTGCCGAAGGGGAGGAGGGGGGGGGGGGTTAGGATCGGTCCCATGGCTAGCCGGACTCATTCGGAATCGATCGGAATCGACCGGACACGATCGGGATCGAACGGACTCGTTTGGACTTGGAATCGACCGGACTCGTTTGGAATCGGAATCGATCGGAAAAGATCGGATTCGATCGGACTCGACCGGACTCGCCGTAGCCGATTTTGTCTATTAGTCTTATTCGGAATCAATTTTTCATACGCGGAGTCGGAGTGGATCCACGATTCCTCTCCGGATCACCCATCACTAGGGGAGAACACTTATGATGCTGCTACTATACAATTTTCACGCATTAGTAATCGTTCATAGTGTGATATTATTCTTTGATAATCAAAAACACTTCTTCAGAGAACAACAGTTTTCAAATTTTGTAAAGTAATTATTCGTTCATGTGTGTGTTGTTTTTTTTATTCTGTCCATATGTGAGGTTTTTCAAACTATTTCCATTCTGTTGGTTGTGTATACGCACTAAATTGGTCTGATTTTGTGTCGGAGAGATGAGCAAAACACTCACCGATGTAAACCATCCATTCCAGCATGTGGTTTGGCATGAGTACAGGACGTACCGTACGAATGTTGATACAAAATAAAGTTAAAACCTTGCAAACACACAAACATGATTGGGCAGCACCGTTATTACAAAACATAATGTATAGTGTGCCTATCATTTTTGCTAAAGGCCTGCCTACCAACCTAAGGGAAAAACAAACGAAGCATATATAATGTGGGTGTGTGTGTGTGTGTGCTTATCCCTTTTTCTTGTATTTACTATTTACTAAACAATCTAGCTCAAACAAAACAACAAAAGAAAAGGAAAGAAAAACTGCACAAAAAACACGTTTTTAATATGTTTGTGTGTGTGGTTGGGCGGTTGGCAAAATGGATTTTTTTTCCCAAAAAACACCAGTAAAAAGCAAAACATTATTTAGCTAGAAATGTACGTAACATTAGTTGAGGAAAACACTTCTTGTTAATTATTATTACACAATCTTTCCGCCTCCATCTTGGTTGCTCTGTGTGACTACTTATCAAACTAAGAGTTTTGCGTTTATATATAAATTGTGTTTCCCTTTCCTTTGTATTGTTCCCCCCTCTTCACCTCTCGGTGCAGTCTCTTGCTCTGGTTCTCTGGACCTACACGCGCACACACGCACACAGTTAACAGTTCCGACATGTCTCTTCCTAGCTTTAATTTCTTACAATGGTTCTTATCTACGGTTCCAGCAACGAAAACTTCAATGATAAAACCATAAATGTGTATCATAGCATTGTATCGCTTATCTACTACACTTCTGCATTATACATACCATCTGCTAGATAATGTGGTCTAGATATATATAAATTGTAAAACAAATTCATCCCCCTCCATATATATATGTGCTTCAAACGATATTCAACTTCACAAATTTGTATTGTTTGGATATGAAACACATCACCGGACGCGTGTGTGTGTGTGTGTGTGACGATTTTCCATACTTAGTCCCACACATCCTTTTTCCTTTTGTAGGCGATGCAAATTTGAACAAACTTACAGTTTTGATAATTCTAGTCTCGTAAAATGTCCAACGCATTGTGCATTTGTTTTATATTAAATTAATGGAACAAACTACAATTTACCTCTACTGTTCTTACTTAACAAACTATTAAAAGATATTCATTATCGACCATTTTCGTGAGGTCTGTAAAGTTATGCATTTGTTGTTTGTTGTTATTGTGTGTGTGTGTTTTTTCTTCTTCTTTACTTTATACCTAATTATAATAAAAACTAAATTTCATGTTTCCCTCTAGCCCTGCATTAAACTCACTGACAAACGTCATTTGATACGTCAGTTTTTTTCCTTTATTTTGCTCTCCCCCTACACTACTACATTTTTTTATTAGTTTTAATTTTCAAAATGTTACTTACCCAGCATATTTTGTTTTGCTTTGCTATGGTATCGAACCGCAGGCGGTATTGTGTCTTCTTTTAAGGCTCAATTTCCTTACGACTTTGGTCTTCTTTTTCATGCATTCTCACATACATTTGTATATGTACAACTCGTAGACAAACTACGGCCTTTAAAAAAACGACGAGTACGCAGTACGGGTATTCTATAAAAGAATGTCTATATACAAATCTTATTACAAAACATGTGTTATGTGTGTGTGTGTGTTTGTTTAGCTCAAAATATGCAATTGTTTGCGTTGCATAAACTTTCACTAAAGAGGGAAATGATCATGCCGTGTACGCTTTTTCTTGTTGCTTACGTGGGACGCCCCCGGTTCTAAATTCGTCGAACAATATGTGACATTTTACATCGAATAACTTTACAAGGATATGGAAGATTTTGGAAAACCGACACTGTTTTACTTCCGCATGTATGATCACTGTGTTTGCTTACCCTATACTGTAGTAACGCTTGTGTGGATTGATTTGATTTGTTTTGCTTTTTTTGTCTGCTGAGAACCATTGATGTTTCCTACCCTTTCATTGTCTCTCTCTATCTCTCTCTATCCTTATCTTACTTATCTTTATAATTGCTGAAAAATGTCACCCCTGAATACGCACCACAATCAGGTTAGAGATGGATGAGATTCTTCGCAAAAACCTACAGTTCACGGTACGGTTTTTTGCCTTTCGTCCTGACCAACTTTTCTTCATTTGTAAGTGCACTTTCTCTCATTATGTACAGATTAAACTATAGGAAATTTTATCCTAATCGTTGCATCGTGGTGTTTGCAACCAATAAACGTAGATACGTTTCGCCACTCCACTCTACCAGAGACAATTGCTGTAGTAGAATTAGAATCATTCCTGCACAAATTCCTTTAAAAAACGGTTCCATTGAGCTCAGTAGCATAAGATCGGGAAGATACAAAACAAAAAGCTCGAATAAAAAAAAATAAAACTAAAGTAACAAAGACCATTAGGACGATAGTAATTCCCATGACATACACTAACAAAAATAAAACTTTTTAATGTAGTGAACGGAAAACCAAAACCTACGCTTAAAACTATTATCTCAATCGCACAACTGAAATACGAATGCGAATTCGTCTCTGGTTGCAAAGATGGATCACCACTTCATCATTCAGTGAGTTGAAATTTTGCTTTAAAAAATATTTTAGAATAATGTTTTGAATAATTACGATGAGTGAGATAGATAAGGAGACATGTGTGTTTGTGTGTCTAAAATGTTAGATCTTATCGATGCCCCAACCAACTCGTTTCACCAGTACTGAAGGGCGTAAAAGAAGATATAAACATAAGTAGCAAACGCAAGAGCATTGTGCAAAAGTTATGCACAATGTTTATACAAACGATAGAATACACCTGTATCGATTGTCCCCAAAAAGGCAGCAGCAAAATGTATCAGAAAAAAAACAATTTTATACATCGGGGTCAGCGCTTTGGTGGTGGTGGTGGTGGTGGAAAGTAATAAATAAATAGTTAACTTCTACCTACTCGTACCTATAACACAACAATCCTCACGGCACCGTGGCACAACTAGTGAGAAGCATTCCGATCAGCTCAACACACTTCGCGTTTAATCATGAACTTTCCGTCCGTGTGACCAAATGCCGACGTGTTTTGCCGGTTTGTTAGGGAATAGTTTTTCCGCTCGATTTGCCGGAAACGCTTTGGGCGCGGTTCATTTACATCATCCCCATCATCATACGATACTTCTGCTCTTCGTTTCGTTATTCGGTGCGGTTCCCGTTTTACGTTTGCGCACCTACCGCCGTATGAATAATTGTCGATAATGTTTTGTTTTACGTTTGATAGCTTGGATCGTATTTTCTGCTCATATGCCGTGTAGCCATAAAATCGATCGCACTCCTCCTCATCGAACCCAAGATATGGTTCGTCCAACTCTTTGTAACCAAGGTACACGATATCATCGTTATCCGAATGAACCGAAATTGTCCTCCGAGGCAGGAGCGTACAATCCGCGTCCCTGCATGACACAAACTCCTGCCTCAACAGTTGTAGTGTGAAAAATCTTTCCAACCCGTACGACTGGACGGAGCAGCAATTACCATCCGTACGGGTTACTACATTTCGGGAACGTGTTTCGTTTCGCTCCTTCTTTATATTCAAATTTGTCCGATGCGGAGCGGGAACAGCAACGTTACTAATTCTACTACTGCTAGCTTCCGGGAGCGACGCTGGTGCGGTTACCTGTTCCTTTTTCCTATCATTCCGAGGCGGTTTGTTTTCCTTCATATTCTGTATACTATCGATCACGGGTTCTACGTATATTGTAGCGCCTAATAATTCTTTAGTCGTGTCGGAAAATTCCTCTTCATTCATAATTTGACGCACCTCCATCGTCACACGCGCTACATTAACATTCACTGCATCATCGATCTGATGGTGCTGCTGCTGTTTCGTCGTTGGTACTAAACCATCCAGTACGTCATTGTTGTTATTTTCTGCTTGACTTGATTTCCTACTGCAAGGAATCTTTTCCGCTTCCACTTTGTCACTGTCTGCATCCTTGCTTATCTCTTCTTCCTCCACATCGATAACTATTTCATCCGTTTGTTCCTCAACCGTTTCTTTCGCACTATCCTTTACCACCGTCTTTTGCTTGGTCGGACTATCTGCAGCTAGCGCGATATTTTCAACAGCAATGGACGCTTCAGTCGGTTCTTTTGTTGCGGTACTGCTAACAACTGGCAACGCTACATTGCTGTGCNCAACAGTTGTAGTGTGAAAAATCTTTCCAACCCGTACGACTGGACGGAGCAGCAATTACCATCCGTACGGGTTACTACATTTCGGGAACGTGTTTCGTTTCGCTCCTTCTTTATATTCAAATTTGTCCGATGCGGTGCGGGAACGGCAACGTTACTAATTCTACTACTGCTAGCTTCCGGGAGCGACGCTGGTGCGGCTACCTGTTCCTTTTTCCTATCATTCCGAGGCGGTTTGTTTTCCTTCATATTCTGTATACTATCGATCACGGGTTCTACGTATATTGTAGCGCCTAATAATTCTTTAGTCGTGTCGGAAAATTCCTCTTCATTCATAATTTGACGCACCTCCATCGTCACACGTGCTACATTAACATTCACTGCATCATCGATCTGATGGTGCTGCTGTTGTTTCGTCGTTGGTACTAAACCATCCAGTACGTCATTGTTGTTATTTTCTGCTTGACTTGATTTCCTACTGCAAGGAATCTTTTCCGCTTCCACTTTGTCACTGTCTGCATCCTTGCTTATCTCTTCTTCCTCCACATCGATAACTATTTCATCCGTTTGTTCCTCAACCGTTTCTTTCGCACTATCCTTTACCACCGTCTTTTGCTTGGTCGGACTATCTGCAGCTAGCGCGATATTTTCAACAGCAATGGACGCTTCAGTCGGTTCTTTTGTTGCGGTACTGCTAACAACTGGCAACGCTACATTGCTGTGCCCGTCCCGCTCATCCTCATCCTCATCGATAACGATCACGACGGAACTGTTCGACATCTGGCGCGTATCGCGCAGCGGACTGCCCGAATGGGACAGACTGCTTTTGCTACTTTTGCTACGACCGATACCGCTCGATGTGCTTTCCTCCATCGAACTGCTATACTGCGATTCGATCGATTTCGTGCTCGATACGGGTAGACTGCTGGTATCCTTCTTCCTATCATTCTGTTGGTGTATTCGTTTGGTTTTGCTACTGTTGCTGTTTATGCTAATACTACTATTACTATTACTACTGAGAGCGTTATGATGGTTAGGCACTACGGTTGTTATTGAATTCGATTTTTCCACCAGTTCACCGTTGTTGGTACCGTTGCTAGTGGTTCTGCGTTCCCGATGCGATGGTACCGTCGTTTGCATCAATGCACCGGCACTCCTTCGCCGGCTTGCACCCTCCTTATGCAACCGGAAACCACTCTGTTCCGCTAGCTTAAATGCATCGTACGTGTTGCGCACGTTCACCTGCAGCTTCTCGTACGGTACCTTGGTTTGGCCGGGTAAACCACGGCTGTACGCGGATAGCGACGAATGCGGCCCACGCCGTTTGCCACTCTCGCACAACCAATCGTGCCGCTGCAGCTCCTGCATCGTAATGCGTTGCTTCGGATTAACGGTGAGCAGCGCGCGTATTAGATTCTTTGCACTTTCACTCACACCCAACCAGATGCTGGTGCTGAGATCGAACGAACCGCGTCGTATTTTGTTGGTAATGATGTCCATCTCCTTCGACGTCGATGCAAGATTGTCGTGACCAAAGAACTGGCGCGGGATGAACGGTGCCTGACCGGACAGCATCGTGTAGAGGATGACTCCGAGCGACCACAGGTCAGTGGTTTCGAGCGAGTACGACGAATCGGAGTCGGAAGACGACGTGGTACCGATCACTTCTGGTGCCGCATAGCCAAGCGTACCGGCCGGTAGCCGTGGTTCGTCACTGTTGCTGTCGAGCCGCTCGGCAAATCCGAAATCGATCAACCGTAACCGATCGGATGACGATCGTTCGAAGAGTACATTTTCCGGCTTCAAATCCCGGTGTGCGTAACCCTGCAGATGAATGTAGGCGACCGCGTCGACCACCTGGGAAAAGTAGCCCCGAATTCGGGACTCCGTTTGCTGGGCGGGTTGCCGATTGATGCGTTGCAGCAGTTCACCACCCTCGAGCAGCTCCAGCACAATATAGATGTAGTGGTTGTCTTCTAGTATTTCGACAAACTGTGTTATATTCGGATGTTTCTGACACTGGCGCAATACTTCCACCTCGCGTTTGGCGAACTCAGACGTGTGCGGATGATTGAACAGGACCTTGACGGCGAAGAAATTATTGCTACGTAGCCGCTGGCATCTAAGACACGTCGAATACGATCCGACTCCAATCGCTGATTCGCTCGTCAGTGCGTACTTTCTGAAGAAACTCGATTGCTGTTGAAGAAACAATACAGATGAAAATGGTAACAAAAGTGATTCAACAAAAACAAAGGAAAAGGAAACCATACCTTTGATGCATTTTGCCTAATGTAGTTTTCCTGCGGACGCATGTTGTGGATCGGAATAAACTTATTTCGATCCACGACGTTTTCAGTAAGCAACTTCGGTGAAACGTAAGAATATCCTGTACAAAACAAATGAGAGGATTAGTTGTGTGTCCCCAATACATTTGTATCTAAATTCCACCTGCGAAGCGTACCTCTAAACAACCGATCGGCATTCTTTGGCGGTGCGCACGGATTTTCCACAACATCCTGCTTGGTAAACTCGGAGCTAAAGTTCCGCGTATCGCGATCATTCTCGGCCACTGGTGGAAACGGTGCCTGTATCTGCTTCCGTACCAACCGTGCCCAGTTGATGGATCGCAGAAACGGATGCGACTTTAGCTCGGACGCATCGGTCTTCCCGCTGCCGAGCCGTCGCTTCGGATCCTTCACCAGTAGCTTACGGATAAAGTCGGTCGCTTCGGCAGATAGATTTTCCGGTATAATTGCTTCCGTCTCCGTGATGCGCCTAGCAATGTCGTTCGGTTCAGCCGCAAACGGTGAAGCGCCCGTTAGCAGCTCGAACGTGAGCACCCCGACTGACCACCAGTCGACGGCAGTGTCGTGGCCTTCGGGTCTTGGTTTTAAAATTTCCGGTGCCATATATTCGACTGTGCCGCAGAAGCTGTACGCACGTTCATGTTCGTACGTGAGCTCACGCGACAAGCCGAAATCGGTCAGCACGATGTGGCCATCCATGTCGACCAGAATGTTTTCCAGCTTGATGTCGCGATACACGATGCCGAGCTACGATTAAAAGATAGTTTCATTAGCATGGTGCAACTAGTTTAATGGCGATCATGGGTTAAAGATTTACCTTGTGAAGATGTTCGATTGCAACTATTATCTCTGCGATGTAAATCTGGACAGCCGATTCCTCGAAGAGCAATCGTTTGCAAAGCAGCGTGAACAGCTCACCACCGATCACGTAGTCCAGGATCAGGTACAGCTTGGATTCGGTCTGGAAGGCGTAATGCATCGTTACCAGAAACGGAGCCTCCTGTATCGCTTCAAGCACCTAAAAGAGAGTAATAAATACAATTAGTATACGAATTGAACTTGCATCAGAAGTTTGTCTATTCGAAACCCCTACCTGTCGTTCGGTTCTCGTGTGTTCTGCTGTCTTTTTCTTCAGGCTTACGATACCCTTCTTCAGCACCTTCATCGCGTAGACTTTCTCCTTATCTACACCAGTTTTCTTTCGCACCAAGAACACCGTTCCGTACGCTGTGCATAGGGAAGAACGAAACAATGTTTTTTTTGTGTCACAATTAGCATACATTGTTAACACACCATAAATATCATATCGTGTGGTGCAAGTGGTTTACCTCCGGTTCCAAGGACTTTTAGCATCTCGAAATCGTCCAAACTAACTTTGTCCTGATCATTAAGTTGAACTGAAATAAGAAAAAGGGAAAAATAATTCATTAAAATGACATCCTTTCATATAATCTCAACATAAAATGTGTCAAACTATCTTGAACTAAAACATGATCAACAACATTCATTTGGTTCTCTTCTTCCCCACTGGTTCGAACAGAGTTTCGTAGCGAAGAGGAGTTCACCCCGAAACACATAGGGTCAGTTCTATTTTGCCATCCGGCGTTCCGCATTTTTGTTACTCTCGAGAATGGTGTCACGACACAAATCGATCCCACACCTTCATGCACAGACTGGCAAGCATGGATTCATCCACTGATTCCTCACCTCACCTCTTCCCGTCTCATCTCATCTCAAACACCTTGGTACCATTTTCAGCAAAAAAAAAAAGTCACAACATGACAAACTTCGGAAGGTTCTTCGTAGGCTTGTATAGAGGGTACACACCGGGGCGGGTAGGTGAATAATCACGGGGAGGTGGCGAGAAGAAAGCATGATTTGATGACCTACTTCTTGCGTTTGCGTACGCGTACGCCGCAACTGTTATTGTGTGCGTACAGCTAGTAGTAGTAGTAGTAGTGGGCAGCGTAATAGTAATAGTAAGCAATATGCATGCCACCTGCGCACAAAGCTTGCCATGTCGGTGGCGGTAATAGTACACACAACATGTTTATTATATTTCATCTAACATTAAAACATTTAATGCTAATTTAATGTTGAGGGAAAAATGTAAAATATATAAAATTTTACCAAAAACAAACCTTTACATTCTTACAATTGCATCGACATTTTGTCAAGTTAAATTTTATTTAATAGCTTTCAAAAAGAAAATAGCTTTGAAAAATGGCTTTGCCCACTAAACGTGTGGAAACCCGTTAGCTGGTGAATTACTTCCGTTACTCCGGCTGGCAATTCCGAAGGCCGGCAGTCAAGGCAGACACGAAGTAACGGAACCACACGCGCAGGTTTTCTTCTATTATGCTGCCATCTCCTTGCATCAATAGGGGATAGTTCGCTAGCCTGAGCAAGAAAGCTGCAGATAGAATGTGTGTGCGTGGACTAGAGTAGTGAAATCTTTCTTTACATAACTGCGTACACTCTCTCTCTCTCTCTCTCTCTCTTTCCCCACGTTCATCGGATTTGTTGTTTTCCGCCTCTGCAAACATCCGTCCCGCAACTACAGGAATGCCGTCCGTTTGCTGTAAGTAACATTTTTCTCACCCACACGAACAAACGGTCAAATTAAAAAAAACTCTACTCCTATGTTGAAGGTTTCCTTTTTTCCATGAGTGACAGCTCTATATGCTACACAAACTCTCTCTCTCTCTATCTCTCTTTTATTTACTCATTCTCTCCTAGTCGCGAAAACATTACGCAAAGGGGGTGGATTACGGATATGAGAGAGGGTTAAAAAAGTCTCGGTGGAGCAGGTTTGATTATGTTGGTATCAAACAAACAATAACACCTGTAGCATTCATAGACTATGGATGCTGTTTCTGTGTGTGTGTGTCATTTCTCTGACAATGGTAAAGGGGGAAGATGGAAAACGGTGGAAAATTTCCATCTCGACCTGCCGGCACACGCACAAGATTTCATCTGTGACTTGTAACACACACGGCGCACCTTCTTCCTTCGATATGTGCATTTAAAACGCAACCGTACTTGTCAAAATGAAGCGTTATAGTGCGTTATGCGAAGACGTTACTATAAGTTTCCTTATCTTCACAATCAATGACAGCCAGCTAATAAGCTGAGAAGACATTTAAATCTGTCAAAAAAAATTGAAAACTATTATTTGCATTAAAAAATGAAAGTTAGAAAAAACAAACAAACCAAATCTATGATCGAAAATTATGACACAAAATTCAAGTAGCTAATGCCACCTGAAAGGAACGAATTTCTACAAATGGCGCAGTAGCAGAATTCGGCCTCATTATATTTTATCGTGCTGTTTTTTTTTTATTTTCCTTGTTGTGCTGATTTTCTTCGCTTCGCGCGTTTTGTTGTGCTGGTTTACAGTTTGCTTTGTCATGCTTTATGTTTTTGGTTTTGTTTTTCAACTTCTCTCCCTGGGTGAGTAGTTAGCTTTGGAAGTACCGAGTTTAAGTGTAAAATCAAACCAAACTCACCAAACACCTAACAAAAACCAAATTAAACTCTTTCTTTTTTGTTTCATTCCATTTGGAGTTTAAAACAAACGCCTCGGTTGGAAAAAAGCAAAACGCCAATAATATCAAAAAATGTAAGCAAAGAAGCACAATTTGTAACAACTGCGGAGAAATAACAGTTATATAATAATAAATATTTTCATCAAACCAAGGCCACACTGCATTTAGTCCATCCGTCCTCAACAATGGCAAAACAAAAAAACAACCGTTCGCAGCACTTACTTGTGTTAGGTGTCAACTGATGACGTTTCCCAACAATGAGTCGGGCACAACAACCCACACACATCCAGTATGTAGAGAAAATATACTTTCATTTTCCTTTACCTTCAAAAACAAACCAAACTGGAAGTGAAAGTTGGTGGAAAGAAAGAAAACTCAACAAAACTCAAAAAACAAATTTACGAAAGATCATTTAGTACATATGAGAATGTAAAATAGAGAGACGCCATATTCCCGAGCATTCATTTATAATAAAATTTAAATATAAAAAATTAATATTGAAAATAAATTGTTTTCCAAAAAATTTCTTTAAAAAAAAGAACGAAATTCTTATTTCAATGTTGTGCAAAAATAATCCGTTTCGTCGATTTCCCACTGCAGCAAAGCTTGCAAACCATTACAAACGCATCTATTGCACAAACATCTTGAACCATTAGTGCGCAATAATAATGCATTCGATATATATAAAAAAAAACCACACATCTAATGTCGTGTGCAACAACGCTCAACAAACAGTACGTCAGAGTTTGAAAAATGGAAATGATCAGATGATCGTTGATCCTTGAGGCAGAGAAAAAAGCTTCTTGTGAACACAGAGGAAAATGATGTTTCGATTGTCCATCTCAACGCCACATAACCGTAAGAACGATAAGCGGAAAATTTTCTCTCATAAAGTTGATGTGTCCCATCATCAACACACACACAATTATCATCGCCATCAATCGATGTCAAATGCAAACAAAAATATAAAAACTTCATCTGCACTCGATGCAAGCTGTATATGACCATCGGCTTTAGGTACTACACCAACACAGTCTAGTACTACTTGCACTACCAATTGCACTACGACACGCCCGCGGGGGGGGAGTGTTTGCCCAAAAGGCCTTGCCTGCGCTTACTGCTTTACTAGAGATCGCCGTTGCGCACGATTCATCCGTCGCGCATGCACACATATCAACAACACGCATCCGCGACCCGGTGTGTGCGATGTAATAATTGCAGTACACAGCGGCACACACCGCGATACGCGATACGCATTTTTCATGCGCACACGCTCTTACAAATAAAAGTGCAACAGCAGTCCGCTGACGCAAAAGAGCGCAAGTAGGCTCATGAAATGTCAAGCAAATACTACACATTAATACTAAATTAAATGTTTTTTAGCGAATGGGATGGATATCGAAAATGATAAGAGGAAATAATACGTTTAACTTTCAACTTGTTTTTTTCTACGTAGACGACTACTATTCTATTATATGCACTTCCATCTTAAAGGTAGATAAACATCATGGATTAGCCACGAAGACAGAAAAAAATGATTGATGATATCACAGTTCTCTTATCGCATCACACACAGTGAGTTGCACCGAATTATCCTTCGTAAATTAAAAAAAAAACTTTACTTTTTTAACTTTAATTTAATAATTTGATTTTTTGTAAGATTAATGTAACTGTGAATTGTTCTGCCAATAATTCTATTAAAAAGGCTACATGGTTTTCCCTGCTTATCAATACCATGATAATAAAGAAGAAAAAAATGTCCCCAATTTAGTCTACGGGTGGATGGTCTTTGTTGTCTGCCGGCTAGTAGCGTTACTTGCTTCGGTCCAGACGAAATTCAATCCAACCGTCTGTCCCCATCGCTTGGATTAGCAACGATTCATAGAAAGAAACACATCCAGAACCCACCCCCAGACAAGATGCACTAATGTTGGTCATGGTTTTTCCAACGAAAAGAAGAAAATAACGTTGCTCGCTTTTCCACACAACCCGTGTAATGCATTTTACAGCGCAAACAGCACATGCCGCCGCCGCCACCACCGTCTTTTCTTTTGGTGCAGTTTTATTTCGCATCCTTCGCTTGCCTTCACGTGATGTGGAGCATCAGACCCAGCCCCCCAACCAAGTCACCCACCAACCGTGATAAATCGATCCTTCGTTTTGAGATATTCCATGAGCTGTCGGGTTTTTGGGAAATTCCTGACCTGGGTCGACAGAAAATGAAAACTTCGCATCCAATCTTCATAGTGACGCCTCTCCAAGTTACCGAGAAGATTCGGGGGGCGAACGTTGGGACACTGCAATTTTTGGTACGAAAGAAAGGAAGACCTTCAAGAAGGTCGTCTGTAAACATTTTTTTTCCATCAAGCGAAAGTTTGTCGTCCCTGTGCGAAATAATGATTTTGGTGGAATGTCTGCGAGTGTCCTTTCTTCATGTTGGTTGGGTGGTGTTCCCTTTTTTTTGGGGACAATATACACACCCATCCCACATAAATGGAGGCTTTATTGCTTCACCCTTAATGGAGCTTAACACGCAAAGGAAAATATTTTTCATTTAGTTTATTAAAACATTTTTATTTACATGCTTTGAATGATATAAATTCAGAATCTTTAATGTCTGAAGACCTCAAAATGCTCATTCATTAATCCTGTAGAAAATTTAAAAAAATGCGGTTCGTCTGGTTTAGATAGCTTTCTTATCAGTTGGAGAAAACGATTGTGATGTAAACGTTTACCAAGTCGACTCGATGGCTTTTCATTGAAGTAATAATAATAATCTTTCGCGAAAGATCCACTAAACACAACATAATAAGTTTCCCATCATTATTCTTAATAAAATGAAGCTAATTTAATTCCTTAAAATAATGCACAAAGTTAAATAAAAAATATATTTTATATCAATATTATATCAACTATATTACCAATATAAATAAGCAATCGTTTCTTTACATCCAACCACAATTTGATAACATACACAACACGTAACCACAACGCTTCTTCCGGTCACTGACCGCATTAGTTGACCAAAATTATTTTTGTTTCGCCCAGGGTCATGGTACAAGGTCCGGGGTGTTTATGTTCATTGGGTACCTGATAACCAAAAACACATTGTTGACTGTCTGCTGTCTGTCAACTACGCCCAAATACGCGCACAAACCCAATAAGCATATTGAGGTATATTGCTTAAAAGCTTAGTAACAGCGATGACAGAAGCATTTTAATCAAGGACACAATACCAATTTTAATCATCCTCGATAAAGATTTACTTTAACAAAGTGAGTTAAAAAATGTTCTAAATTTAAACTCATTTGTATGCATAATTTCACACAATTTTATAAACTGAACATTATATACATCACAAAAAATAAATGCTTCTCCTTTTTCTTCACTTTTCGAACAACTTGTTGTCAAACTGAAAACATTTGCAAGAATAAATTACTTTTTAAAAACAATATCAACAAGCAAATATAGTAACGTCTGCTGCCTCGTCCAGAATTGTGGACTTCTACCACATATAACATCGCCTTGCAACCAAAACAAATACGTTCCGGAAGTGTTGACCTTTTCGGAGGCACGGGTTGACACAAAATGACCTCGCACAACACCGCCACGTGGACTGGGAATGTATGGAAACCGGGTGCAATCGGGTGCACACACGCCTGAGTTTATAAGAAACCACATCCGAAGGCTGTTTTTTTCTCTTTACAAGCAAATAAACAAAAAAAAACAACCACAGCAAAACCAAACCATAAAACGTCCGGAACGGAATGGAAGTAGTACAATAAAGAAACACATGCAAGTGGGCAACTACCCCCTATCGGTCTAAGGGCTGTTGGGGTGTGTTGCTTTTCCCTGTTCTTCCCTAAGACGGCTGGAAAACTCGCCCAAAAATAGCGGAACTTCTGCGGAAAGCGCATACAGCAGCATAATTCCAAACAAACTAAGAAAGTGATGCCTCATGTGTGCATTCATGGAAAGTATGCAAAAGCAAAAGAGGGTGAACAAAAAAAATCTCAGCAAAACCCCGGAAATGGTGGAGCACACCGCGAGTGGATTTTAAAGTGAAAATAACTGTTATTTTTTTTACAATCAAAAAAAACTCCTACTGCTGCTGCCACTTTCTTCTTGGCTTGCGTGTTTCGTACTTACGCCGGACGGATTGCTTTAGGTGGGGTGTGCGCGACGCATGCTTTTAAACATGTATCAGTGAGCAGCGCAAAATCGCGCAACCTTCTGCGTGAGGCGGTTACTGTGTGTGTGTGTTTGTGATTGGAGAAGAAAACATAAAAAAAATATGCGGGAGCAACGAAGAGATGAAGAGGGAAGCCATCCAAAGGAGGCAGAATTTTGGTTTTTATGTTTCAAGCATAAATTTACTGCACCTTTTGTTTGCTATTTTTCTTTTCTTAAGTCAGCCTAATGTTTTCTGTCAGTTTGTAGAAAAATCTCTTAAATTTGTATTTATCTTTCCCTTTTGCTCGCATTTGAATTTTACGATCGTCGTCTTTGATCGTTTTTTTTATTCAATATTTTTATGCGTAGTAAATATTTCACATTATTTAAGCGATCTTGACACGATCGCGCTGAGTTAATTGACTAAGAGGAAAAAAAATAAAAAATAAACAATTTAAAAAAAAAACATCGCAGCCCAAACATACAAACCCTCCCCCCAACCGGTGTGGCGCTCACACGCGAAGGTAGATTCCATTTTTGTTCTGTTTCGCATTCGCGAAAGGAAACGAGGTCAAAGTCAGTTTTTTAATGCCGCTAAGCCAAGGCAAACCCGAACCACCATGGACATGCCAAAGTCCCCTGTTTTCCGGCCCACGGTCAAGAGAAGACAACTCGGAACCGGATGAGAAGGGGACGAAGGAGGTACAGATACTAATACTGTTGAATATGGTACGACCTTATTCTACATGTTTCTTCCCACAAACACTTCTTTTTTTCAATCACATTAAATTAGCAAGATCTGAGTATCTAAGGTCGGGGCAAAACCGGCAGAGCAATCTGTCATATGTCTGCATTCTGAGATCTTCATGGGAGTACGTCGACAGCACTACAAAATTAACAAAAAAATCTCGTTAGCAAGACGTCAAGATACCAAAAGCCAGAACTAGATGAAAAACGCTTTTGAGATCTGAATTCTGAGAAGATCAGCAGAATATTTGGACATGTCATGACAATGACATTGAACAACCTAAAAGATATAAAGCAATTCAGAGGAAGCAAGGATTCTGGACGAGAGGAAGCAAGGATTCTGAACGAGAAGAAGCGAGGATTCTGCACGAGAAGAAGCAAGGATTCTGCACGAGAGGAAGCAAGGATTCTGGACGAGAACAAGCAATAATTCTGGACGAGAAGAAGCAATAATTCTGGATGAGAGGAAGCAAGGATTCTGGACGAGAAGAAGCGAGGATTCTGGACGAGAAGAAGCAATAATTCTGGACGAGAGGAAGCAAGGATTCTGGACGAGAGGAAGCAAGGATTCTGGACGAGAGGAAGCAAGAATTCTGGACGAAGCAAGGATACGACGATCGCCAACTCTCGTCTATCTGAAACCAAGAACTGAAATCGACAAAAGTGCACAACAATGCAATAAATGGACAAAACAGAAAATCACTTACCCTTAGTTTTGATGGCCGATATTTTAACCATCTCTTCCTCCACCAATTCGCCCTGTGATGGTTGTGATGCCGCCGTTTGTGTACCATTGTAAATAACACTATCCTTGTCGTGTTGTCCACGCGACGACGTTCTGTCACTACCAGTCGCATAAGTGTTGCCATTGTTTTGCTTCTGTTTGCCGAAGCTTTCCTCCCTCATCTGATCGTGCTTTTCCACATCGATCACCTCCTGAACATCGTCATCCTCCGCCGGGACGTCTTCCTCGTCCTCCTCCTCCGCCTCTTCGTCTTCCCCATCTTCCTCCTGCTGATGATCATCCGTCGTATCGACCGGTTCGTGATCGTCCTCAGCGTCCTCCTCATCGTACTCCTCCTCCTGATCCTGTTCCTCGTCAACTTCTTCCTGTTCGTCATCCATCACGTACTGATCGGCGTCCAGTTCTTCGTACTCATCGTCACCCTGCAGCAGATCTTCGTGATCATGCGTTTCGTACACTTCGTCCTCGTCTACCTCCTCATCGTCGCCCTCCTCGTGGACGGACGACGTAGTGTCGCAAGCCGTCGTATCGACTGTCCTTGCGCTTCTTTTGCGCATGGACCAACTTGAAGATGAATTTACTTCTGGTTGCTCAAAGTCGGACTTGTCGCTTTCCTCATCTTCGACCAGCTGCATACCGTCGTGTGTTTGCAGACACATCTCGTCCACCGCAGGATCATCGTCCTCCTCTTCCTCTCCGCTCGTACCATCCGAATCGATGATCATGTGTGTTTCGGACACCTGTCGGTACGTGGCACTATTGCTACCGGACGATTGGCCTCCAGCACCACCACGCGAACCTGCCAACAGTCGTTGACGTTGCATTTGCTGTAACTTGTTCTGCTTCATCTTATCCTGCACTACTTGCTCGATGAGCGCTGCTGGATCGATGGATTCGGAAAGTCCTTTCATTTTACCATAGCCCGACAGCAGTGATGACATTTTGTTTTTAACATTTTCTAAATTCGTGATAGTGTAGATGGAACCGACGGGTCGGGCTGATGTCCTTGCGGGTAAATTCTTGCCGGACACCGGGAAGTTGTTGCTTCTACTGCTGCTGGGTTCCTCGTGATCGCGGTAATCCTCACAAGGACGCTTGTCGTGTGCTCGTGTCATCAGCCGGCCACCACCACCACCACTAGCCGTACTAGGATTGATCGGTACCGCCATTATTCCTCCTCCACCGCCCACACCAGCACCGGCACGGGTGCGATTGTTGCGTCGCATGACCGCTTTTTGAAGTTTTGCACTACACACACAATGCTGACACGATTGGGTAAAACAGAATGCCTAGCAACTGTGCTTATTGTACCGCGCTCACACACCACCACAAACTGATGCTGTACGCACTCGCTGTTTCCGTTTTTTTGTTGTTGCTGTTGTTGCTCTACACACATACACGCACACACACACACAATCATACACCCCTTTTGCTTTGCGTTTCGTGCGATTGAAGGCTTGGAAGGGATGCAAAAGCGCCGTACACTGTAGCAAAAAGGGCGCTAAATCCACCCAAGATCACGTCACGGATGTAAAGCGGATTTTGTATGTCTTATTGCATTTAAATTTGAGCACGGGCAAGGCAACATTTTCTACTCAAACTTTGGCCACCCAAAAGACCCCACTGTAAACTTGCCGCACCATGCACTTTTTTCACCCTTTCACCCTTCTCTTTCACTGTTACACACCGAATACACTTATCTGTGGTGTTTGTTGGTGATGGATATATCTGAAAAATTAAATATAAAAACTCTCTAGTAAATCCGGCATCCAGAAAAACACATAGCACAACCACTGGAGCAACTAAATTAACGCATGCCGAGCAACAAAACGAACGAACGAAATGGAAACTTTACATCCAGTGTTGTAAATCAATACAATCGATTGATTTGACATAACGGCAGGCACTCTGTCTTGCAACAAACCGTGTCTCAGCTGTTTGTCACACTCGCGCAACACTGTTGGCATCTTGTTCGCACTGTTTTCGATGCGCTGTTGATGGTGGAAAATTTCGAATGGCTGCGCTGTTGTCTGCAGCGCAAAGAGCCACCAACTCGTGTACGCGAGTTTCGCACACACTCTTGCACTCACCCAACGGGTTTTTTTTGATTCGAAAACATAATCCCGCACACAGCGAAACACAACTGCTACACTGTACGCGTCGGACACTAATCAAAATACACACACATACACGCGCGCGCGCGCCTCTTCTCATATGTCAGATCAGCTATCAACGGCGTTTGAAAAATACGCAAACACACATACACACACATTTATTCTCTTTTTTTTTTGCTTTACCGTTCTTTTCACAGTGCGTATGTATGTGTGTGTGCGTGCGTTTGTGGAAAAACGCCAGTGTGCAAATGCATCTTCCGACTACAAATGCGGATGAAATTATGTTTGCACCGAAAATTATTTTGTAAATGACATTTTCCAACCCCTTCACGATTCACTCACACTCACAAATGGTTCACCATTGTACACACAAAAACACGTATCTCTGGCGGCCTTCGTTGATTGTGCGCTTCGTGATGTTTTCTTCGTTTACCCATCGCGCGGAATGGAATGTGTGTAGCCCGTTGCATTGGTAGTGGTGCGCGATGAAATGTCACTACACATTGTAAAAAGCAGGTACCGAAATTCCCCCCGTAAGGGCAAAATATTAAATACGCTGATTCCGTGGTTGGCGCCGCTAATCATTGTCCTTGATGGTATGGGTGAGCGAAAGCGTGTTTCCATTTTTTTTTCTCTATCGCCCTTTCTCGTTCTCGCCCGTTTTGCTGTGGTGTCGCTCTCATTTCGATCCGATTTTGATGGGAGTTTTTCCCTTAATTGTAGCTGTAGCTATCTTTCTAGCGAAACGTTCTAGTGAGTTTTTTTTTGTGTATTGCACCACACCACCACTACCTACACTCTTGGTTGGTTCGTGGTTTTACACATTGTTCAAACCTTTTTTTTAAAGCTTTCTTACAAATACCATACACGACTATTGCTCGCTTCCCATGACACGTATTATTGCGAGAGGCGACGAAACACACACTCACACGAATAACCGTGCAGGGACAGTATGGCCAACCGAAAGGGAGAAAAACCTCCCTGCAAGATGTTGAATTTCGACCAACAACGATTGCCCCCTTCACGATGCACCGATTTTGTGTGAGATGCGAGAGTCAGCCTATCGATCGTCTTATCCTACATGATCACAGTCCGAGTGTAAGGATAAAAACGATCATAAACGGTACGATCCCGCAGTACTGTACCGGAAGGGAAAAACTTCCTTGCATTGTATAGCATATGCGATGGACCCCGACAGTTTTATGCTGTGCGGGAGCATGACGTGCGAAACGAATTACAATAAAAGTATGTACGTAGAAATTATAAAAATAGCCACCATAACCCCTTATGACAACGTTTTTTTTTCTCTATCTCGTGACAATGTGGAAATTGAAGATAGTTCAATGCGAGTGTGAACGCTCTATCTATCCTACTTCATCTCACTTGGTGTTGAAAAAGATAGTCAACGGAAAGCACTTTTCTTTCCCGTAAAGAATTCATTCGAAACCGCCTCGGGAAGCCACACTTCACATCACACTAAACTTATGTTCTATCGCGCGAAAAACACCGAAATCGGAGGGAAAATACAAATAGATACCACGCAGTAAAAGGATTTTCTACACACATAAACAAACGACATTCAAAGGAAAGTTTACACTGGCTTGCTTGCTTGGTTGCTATGTTGAAGATCCATTTTCTTCTGGGGCAAAACAACTACTAACCAGCCTTTGTATAATTTGGTTTCTATATATCGTATTCTGGGCGATTTCAAACGTTTCACTGTTTAAATATGCTGTGAACAAGCTTTAAATGGACTTTTGATTTACACACTTTAATGAACGTCCGTCCGCGCTCACGCATTCACGCATTTACAACACTGCCCGTAGCAAAGATTTTCTTGACTTCTCTTGACTTTTGCCTACACACAGTGGGCGGGAACCATCGGAATACTGCCATTGAAATAAAAAAAAATTCTTATGTAAACTAATTAATTTTATGTTTGTACTACAAATTATACCATTGGTAGTTGAAAACAAACACAAATCCGAAAACGAAGATGCAACAAAAATCAACAAAACTACAAATTATAAAAACAGTCTGACAAGTCTACTCCGAAAGACACCGACTTTGAATATGATGCAACCTGGCATTAAATGCGTAAATACTGAAAACAATATCATATATCATTGCCTTATATTCCGCACACAGCAAACGATGTTAATATGCGGCTTAAATGATGGGAAGTTTAAATAAATCCCTCATGCTATATGGAGAATTATAGACATTGCTTTGAAAAATACGTGCTACAGTGTGTAGTAGCCCTAATCACTCGGTTTTCCGTGCACTGATCGCCAACAGTGTGCAGTAACCTTGGTTTTGACAGTGTTCACTATATGTCAATTGGATGAATGGGGACTATGTTCATGCGTTTTATATCCTTTTTTAAAATTTTGCGAAGACGAAAGACGCACCGTGTTTTAGCGAGAATCCTTTCATACCACATCAGTATTTTGTTACTCCGCAAGAGGTGATCAAAGTTTTCCTCATTCGTGACTCTGAAATGGGCGGAATATTACAAAAGTTTTTCCGTGGTTTAAGCCGGGCGCGCTTGTCTGATTCGTGTGCTTCAAAAGAAATACGCGAGACGCTGGAGTGCGAGATGGAAGAATCTGGAGTATCGAAGATTCCGGAGACGGCATTGGAGCTCCCAGCGCCAGCAACCATCCCAACTGAAAAGAAGCAAAGGCTAGTTTCTAGGTATGGTGCTATGGTTGTTTATAATGAGAATGATGCAGTAATGGATTCGGACGGAATGCTAGGACGCGACACTTTTCAGATGAGCTTCGTTCTCTGGCTTTATTAACACACTAACAGAATTCAGGTAATAATTATGATTTACAAAATGGCTGCTGANTCGGAAGACGACGTGGTACCGATCACTTCTGGTGCCGCATAGCCAAGCGTACCGGCCGGTAGCCGTGGTTCGTCACTGTTGCTGTCGAGCCGCTCGGCAAATCCGAAATCGATCAACCGTAACCGATCGGATGACGATCGTTCGAAGAGTACATTTTCCGGCTTCAAATCCCGGTGTGCGTAACCCTGCAGATGAATGTAGGCGACCGCGTCGACCACCTGGGAAAAGTAGCCCCGAATTCGGGACTCCGTTTGCTGGGCGGGTTGCCGATTAATGCGTTGCAGCAGTTCACCACCCTCGAGCAGCTCCAGCACAATATAGATGTAGTGGTTGTCTTCTAGTATTTCGACAAACTGCGTTATATTGGGATGTTTCTGACACTGGCGCAATACTTCCACCTCACGTTTGGCGAACTCAGACGTGTGCGGATGATTGAACAGGACCTTAACGGCGAAGAAATTATTGCTACGTAGCCGCTGGCATCTAAGACACGTCGAATACGATCCGACTCCAATCGCTGAATCGCTCGTCAGTGCGTACTTTCTGAAGAAACTCGATTGCTGTTGAAGAAACAATACAGATGAAAATGGTAACAAAAGTGATTCAACAAAAACAAAAGCAAATGGATACCATACCTTTGATGCATTTTGCCTAATGTAGTTTTCCTGCGGACGCATGTTGTGGATCGGAATAAACTTATTTCGATCCACGACGTTTTCAGTAAGCAATTTCGGTGATACGTAAGAATATCCTGTACAAAACAAATGAGAAGATTAGTTGCGTGTTCTCAATACATTTGTATCTAAGTTCCACACTGACTGCGAAACTTACCTCTAAACAACCGATCGGCATTCTTTGGCGGTGCGCACGGATTTTCCACAACATCCTGCTTGGTAAACTCGGAGCTAAAGTTCCGCGTATCGCGATCATTCTCGGCCACTGGTGGAAACGGTGCCTGTATCTGCTTCCGTACCAACCGTGCCCAGTTGATGGATCGCAGAAACGGATGCGACTTTAGCTCGGACGCATCGGTCTTCCCGCTGCCGAGCCGTCGCTTCGGATCCTTCACCAGTAGCTTACGGATAAAGTCGGTCGCTTCGGCTGATAGATTTTCCGGTATAATTGCTTCCGTCTCCGTGATGCGCCTAGCAATGTCGTTCGGTTCAGCCGCAAACGGTGAAGCGCCCGTTAGCAGCTCGAACGTGAGCACCCCGACTGACCACCAGTCGACGGCAGTGTCGTGGCCTTCGGGTCTTGGTTTTAAAATTTCCGGTGCCATATATTCGACTGTGCCGCAGAAGCTGTACGCACGTTCATGCTCGTACGTGAGCTCACGCGACAAGCCGAAATCGGTCAGCACGATGTGGCCATCCATGTCGACCAGAATGTTTTCCAGCTTGATGTCGCGATACACGATGCCGAGCTACGATTAAAAGATAGTTTCATTAACATGGTGCAACTAGTTTAATGGCGATCATGGGTTAAAGATTTACCTTGTGAAGATGTTCGATTGCAACTATTATCTCTGCGATGTAAATCTGGACAGCCGATTCCTCGAAGAGCAATCGTTTGCAAAGCAGCGTGAACAGCTCACCACCGATCACGTAGTCCAGGATCAGGTACAGCTTGGATTCGGTCTGGAAGGCGTAATGCATCGTTACCAGAAACGGAGCCTCCTGTATCGCTTCAAGCACCTGAAAGTTGAGTTATAAATATAATTAGTATACGAATTGAACTTGCATCAAAAGTTTGTATGTTCGAAACCCCTACCTGTCGTTCGGTTCTCGTGTGTTCTGCTGTCTTTTTCTTCAGGCTTACGATACCCTTCTTCAGCACCTTCATCGCGTAGACTTTCTCCTTATCTACACCAGTTTTCTTTCGCACCAAGAACACCGTTCCGTACGCTGTGCATAGGGAAGAACGAAACAATGTTTTTTTGTGTCACAATTAGCATACATTGTTAACACACCATAAATATCATATCGTGTGGTGCAAGTTGTTTACCTCCGGTTCCAAGGACTTTTAGCATCTCGAAATCGTCCAAACTAACTTTGTCCTGATCATTAAGTTGAACTGAAATAAGAAAAAGGGAACAATAATTCATTAAAATGACATCCTTTCATATAATCTCAACATAAAATGTGTCAAACTGTCTTCAACTAAAACATGATCAACAACATTCATTGGGTTCTCTTCTTCCCCGCCGGTTCGGACAGAGTTTCGTAGCGAAGAGGAGTCCACCCCGAAACACATAGGGTCAGTTCTATTTTGCCATCCGGCGTTCCGCACTTTTGTTACTTTCGAGAATGGTGTCACGACACAAATCGATCCCACACCTTCATGCACAGACTGGCAAGCATGGATTCAGCCACTGATTCCTCACCTCACCTCTTCCCGTCTCATCTCATCTCAAACACCTTGGTACCATTTTCAACAAAAAAAAGGCACAACATGACAAACTTCGGAAGGTTCTTCGTAGGCTTGTATAGAGGGTACACACCGGGGCGGGTAGGTGAATAATCACGGGGAGGTGGCGAGAAGAAAGCATGATTTGATGACCTACTTCTTGCGTTTGCGTACGCGTACGCCGCAACTGTTATTGTGTGCGTACAGCTAGTAGTAGTAGTAGTAGTGGGCAGCGTAATAGTAATAGTAAGCAATATGCATGCCACCTGCGCACAAAGCTTGCCTTGTCGGTGGCGGTAATAGTACACACAACATGTTTATTATATTTCATCTAACATTAAAACATTTAATGCTAATTGAATGTTGAGGGGAAAATGTAAAATATATAAAATTTTACCAAAAAAAACCTTTACATTCTTACAATTGCATCGATATTTTGTCAAGGTAAATTTTATTTAACAGCTTTCAAAAAGAAAATAGCTTTGAAAAATGGCTTTGCCCACTAAACGTGTGGAAACCCGTTAGCTGGTGAATTACTTCCGTTACTCCGGCTGGTAATTCCGAAGGCCGGCAGTCAAGGCAGACACGAAGTAACGGAACCACACGCGCAGGTTTTCTTCTATTATGCTGCCATCTCCTTGCATCAATAGGGGATAGTTCGCTAGCCTGAGCAAGAAAGCTGCAGATAGAATGTGTGTGCGTGGACTAGAGTAGTGAAATCTTTCTTTACATAACTGCGTACACTCTCTCTCTCTCTCTCTCTCTCTTTCCCCACGTTCATCGGATTTGTTGTTTTCCGCCTCTGCAAACATCCGTCCCGCAACTACAGGAATGCCGTCCGTTTGCTGTAAGTAACATTTTTCTCACCCACACGAACAAACGGTCAAATTAAAAAAAACTCTACTCCTATGTTGAAGGTTTCCTTTTTTCCATGAGTGACAGCTCTATATGCTACACAAACTCTCTCTCTCTCTATCTCTCTTTTATTTACTCATTCTCTCCTAGTCGCGAAAACATTACGCAAAGGGGGTGGATTACGGATATGAGAGAGGGTTAAAAAAGTCTCGGTGGAGCAGGTTTGATTATGTTGGTATCAAACAAACAATAACACCTGTAGCATTCATAGACGATGGATGCTGTTTCTGTGTGTGTGTAATTTCTCTGACAATGGTAAAGGGGGAAGATGGAAAACGGTGGAAAATTTCCATCTCGACCTGCCGGCACACGCACAAGATTTCATCTGTGACTTGTAACACACACGGCGCACCTTCCTTCGATATGTGCATTTAAAACGCAACCGTACTTGTCAAAATGAAGCGTTATAGTGCGTTATGCGAAGACGTTACTATAAGTTTCCTTATCTTCACAATCAATGACAGCCAGCTAATAAGCTGAGAAGACATTTAAATCTGTCAAAAAAATTTGAAAACTATTATTTGCATTAAAAAATGAAAGTTAGAAAAAACAAACAAACCAAATCTATGATCGAAAATTATGACACAAAATTCAAGTAGCGAATGCCACCTGAAATGAACGAATTTCTACAAATGGCGCAGTAGCAGAATTCGGCCTCATTATATTTTATCGTGCTGTTTTTTTTATTTATTTTCGTTGTTGTGCTGATTTTCTTCGCTTCGCGCGTTTTGTTGTGCTGGTTTACAGTTTGCTTTGTCATGCTTTATGTTTTTGGTTTTGTTTTTCAACTTCTCTCCCTGGGTGAGTAGTTAGCTTTGGAAGTACCGAGCTTAAAAGTAAAATCAAAGCAAACTCACCAAACACCTAACAAAAACCAAATTACACTCTTTCTTTTTTGTTTCATTCCATTTGGAGTTTAAAACAAATGCCTCGGTTGGAAAAACAAGCAAACCCAATAGTATCAAAAAATGTAAGCAAAGAAGCACAATTTGTAACAACTGCGGAGAAATAACAGTTATATAATAATAAATATTTTCATCAAACCAAGGCCACACTGCATTTAGTCCATCCGTCCTCAACAATGGCAAAACAAAAAAACAACCGTTCGCAGCACTTACTTGTGTTAGGTGTCAACTGATGACGTTTCCCAACAATGAGTCGAGCACAACAACCCACACACATCCAGTATGTAGAGAAAATATACTTTCATTTTCCTTTACCTTCAAAAACAAACCAAACTGGAAGTGAAAGTTGGTGGAAAGAAAGAAAACTCAACAAAACAAAAAAACAATTTTACGAAAGATCATTTGGTACATATTATAATGTAAAATAGAGAAATCCCATACTCCCGGGCTCATACTCATTTATTATAAAATTTAAATACAAAATATTTAATATTAAAAATATTTTTTTTTTAAATTCTTTAAAAAAAAGAACGAAATTCTTATTTCAATGTTGTGCAAAAATGATCCGTTTCGTCGATTTCCCACTGCAGCAAAGCTTGCAAACCATTACAAACGCATCTATTGCACAAACATCTTGAACCATTAGTGCGCAATAATAATGCATTCGATATATATAAACAAAACCACACATCTAATGTCGTGTGCAACAATGCGCAACAAACAGTACGTCAGAGTTTGAAAAATGGAAATGATCAGATGATCGTTGATCCTTGAGGCAGAGAAAAAAGCTTCTTGTGAACACAGAGGAAAATATGTTTCGATTGTCCATCTCAACGCCACATAACCGTAAGAACGATAAGCGGAAAATTTTCTCTCATAAAGTTAATGTGTTCCATCATCAACACACACTCATCATCGCCATCAATCGATGTCAAATGCAAACAAAAATATAAAAACTTCATCTGCACTCGATGCAAGCTGTATATGACCATCGGCTTTAGGTACTACACCAACACAGTCTAGTACTACTTGCACTACCAATTGCACTACGACACGCCCGCGGGGGGGAGTGTTTGCCCAAAAGGCCTTGCCTGCGCTTACTGCTTTACCAGAGATCGCGGTTGCGCACGATTCATCCGTTGCGCATGCACACATATCAACAACACGCATCCGCGACCCGGTGTGTGCGATGTAATAATTGCAGTACACAGCGGCACACACCGTGATACGCGATACGCATTTTTCATGCGCACACGCTCTTACAAATAAAAGTGCAACAGTAGTCCGCTGACGCAAAAGAGCACAAGTAGGCTCATGAAATGTCAAGCAAATACTACACATTAATACTAAATTAAATGTTTTTTAATGAATGGGATGGATATCGAAATTGATTAGTGGGAAAAAGTATGTTTAATTCTCAATTTTTTTCTACGTAGACGGCTATTATTGTATTAAAGGGACTTCCATCTTGAAAGTAGATAAACATGGTGGATTAGCCACGAAGACAGAATAAAATGATTGATGATATCACAGTTCTCTTATCACATCACACACAGTAAGATGCACTGAATTATCCTTCGTAAATTAAAAAAAAAAATCTTTACTTTTTTAACTTTAATTAATAATTTGATTTTTTTTAAGATTAATGTAACTGTGAATTGTTCTGCCAATAATTCTATTAAAAAGGCTACATGGTTTTCCCTGCTTATCAATACCATGATAATAAAGAAGAAAAAAATGTCCCCAATTTAGTTTAACGGTGGGTCTTTGTTGTCTGCCAGCTAGTAGCGTTCCTTGCTTCGGTCCAGACGAAATTCAATCCAACCGTCTGCCCCCATCGCTTGGATTAGCAACGATTCATAGAAAGAAACACTTCCAGAACCCACCGCCAGACAAGATGCACTAATGTTGGTCATGGTTTTTTCCAACGAAAAGAAGAAAATAACGTTGCTCGCTTTTCCACACAACCCGTGTAATGCATTTTACAGCGCAAACAGCACATGCCGCCGCCGCCACCACCGTCTTTTCTTTTGGAGCAGATTTATTTCGCATCCTTCGCTTGCCTTCACATCAGGAGGAGCACACCCAGCTCCCTAACCAAGTCACCCACCAACCGTGATAAATCGATCCTTCGTTTTGAGATATTCCATGAGCTGTCGGGTTTTTGGGAAATTCCTGACCTGGGTCGACAGAAAATGAAAACTTCGCATCCAATCTTCACAGTGACGCCTCTCCATGTTACCGAGAAGATTCTGGGGGCGAACGGTGGGACACTGCAATTTTTGGTACGAAAGAAAGGAAGACCTTCAAGAAGGTCGTCTGTAAACATTTTTTTTTCCACCAAGCGAAAGTTTGTCGTCCCTGTACGAAATAATGATTTTGGTGGAATGTCTGCGAGTGTCCTTTCTTCATGTTGGTTGGGTGGTGTCCTCTTTTTATTTTTTTTTTGGGACAATATACACACCCATCCCGCATAAATGGGGGCTTTATTGCTTCACCCTTAATAGAGCTTAACACGCAAAGGAAAATATTTTTCATTTAGTTTAATAAAACATTTTTATTTACATGCTTTGAATGATATAAATTCAGAATCTTTAATGTCTGAAGACCTCAAAATGCTCATTCATTAATCGTGTAGAACATTTAAAAAATTTAAAAAAATGTTCGTCTGGTTTAGATAGCTTTCTTATCAGTTGGAGAAAACGATTGTGATGCAAACGTTTACCAAGTCGACTCGATGGCTTTTCATTGAAGTAATAATAATTACCTTTCGCGAAAGATCCACTAAACACAACATAATAAGTTTCCCATCATTATTCTTAATAAAATGAAGCTAATTTAATTCCTTAAAATAATGCGCAAAGTTAAATAAAAAATATATTTTATATCAATATTATATCAACTATATTACCAATATAAATAAGCAATCGTTTCTTTACATCCAACCACAATTTGATAACATACACAACACGTAACCACAACGCTTCTTCCGGTCACTGACCGCATTAGTTGACCAAAACTATTTTTGTTTCGCCCAGGGTCATGGTACAAGGTCCGGGGTGTTTATGTTCATTGGGTACCTGATAACCAAAAACACATTGTTGACTGTCTGCTGTCTGTCAACTACGCCCAAATACGCGCACAAACCCAATAAGCATATTGAGGTATATTGCTTAAAAGCTTAGTAACAGCGATGACAGAAGCATTTTAATCAAGGACACAATACCAATTTTAATCATCCTCGATAAAGATTTACTTTAACAAAGTGAGTTAAAAAATGTTCTAAATTTAAATTCATTTGTATGCATAATTTCACACAATTTTATAAACTGAACATTATATACATCACAAAAAATAAATGCTTCTCCTTTTTCTTCACTTTTCGAACAACTTGTTGTCAAACTGAAAACATTTGCAAGAATAAATTACTTTTTAAAAACAATATCAACAAGCAAATATAGTAACGTCTGCTGCCTCGTCCAGAATTGTGGACTTCTACCACATATAACATCGCCTTGCAACCAAAACAAATACGTTCCGGAAGTGTTGACCTTTTCGAGGCACGGGTTGACACAAAATGACCTCGTACAATACCGCCACGTGGACTGGGAATGTATGGCAACCGAGTGCAATCGGGTGCACACACGCCTGAGTTTATAAGAAACCACATCCGAAGGCTGTTTTTTTCTCTTTACAAGCAAATAAACAAAAAAAACAACCACAGCAAAACCAAACCATAAAACGTCCGGAACGGAATGGAAGTAGTACAATAAAGAAACACATGCAAGTGAGCAACTACCCCCTATCGGTCTAAGGGCTGTTGGGGTGTGTTGCTTTTCCCTGTTCTTCCCTAAGACGGCTGGAAAACTCGCCCCAAAAATAGCGGAACTTCTGCGGAAAGCGCATACAGCAGCATAATTCCAAACAAACTAAGAAAGTGATGCCTCATGTGTGCATTCATGGAAAGTATGCAAAAGCAAAAGAGGGTGAACAAAAAAAATCTCAGCAAAACCCCGGAAATGGTGGAGCACACCGCGAGTGGATTTTAAAGTGAAAATAACTGTTATTTTTTTTACAATCAAAAAAAAACTCCTACTGCTGCTGCCACTTTCTTCTTGGCTTGCGTGTTTCGTACTTACGCCGGACGGATTGCTTTAGGTGGGGTGTGCGCGACGCATGCTTTTAAACATGTATCAGTGAGCAGCGCAAAATCGCGCAACCTTCTGCGTGAGGCGGTTACTGTGTGTGTGTGTGTTTGTGATTGGAGAAGAAAACATAAAAAAAATATGCGGGAGCAACGAAGAGATGAAGAGGGAAGCCATCCAAAGGAGGCAGAATTTTGGTTTTTATGTTTCAAGCATAAATTTACTGCACCTTTTGTTTGCAATTTTTCTTTTCTTAAGCCAGCCTAATGTTTTCTATCAGTTTGTAGAAAAATCTTTTTTTATTTATTCAATATTTTTGTGCGTAGTAAATATTTCACATTATTTAGGCGATCTTCACACGATCGCGCTGAGTTAATTTACTAAGAGGAAAAAAAACAATTTAAAAAAAATACATCGCAGCCCCAACATACAAACCCTCCCCCCAACCGGTGTGGCGCTCACACGCGAAGGTAGATTCCATTTTTGTTCTGTTTCGCATTCGCGAAAGGAAACGAGGTCAAAGTCAGTTTTTTAATGCCGCTAAGCCAAGGCAAACCCGAACCACCATGGACATGCCAAAGTCCCCTGTTTTCCGGCCCACGGTCAAGAGAAGACAACTCGGAACCGGATGAGAAGGGGACGAAGGAGGTACAGATACTAATACTGTTGAATATGGTACGACCTTATTCTACATGTTTCTTCCCACAAACACTTCTTTTTTCAATAACATGAAATTAGCAAGATCTGAGTATCTAAGGTCGGGGCAAAACCGGCAGAGCAATCTGTCAGATGTCTGCTTTCTGAGATCTTCATGGGAGTACGTCGACAGCACTACAACATTTACAAAAAAATCTCGTTAGCAAGACGTCAAGATACCAAAAGCCAGAACTAGATGAAAAACTAGATGAGATCTGAATTCTGAGAAGATCAGCAGAATATTTGGACATGTCATGACAATGACATTGAACAACCTAAAAGATATAAAGCAATTCAGAGGAAGCAAGGATTCTGGACGAGAGGAAGCGAGGATTCTGGACGAGAAGAAGCAATAATTCTGGACGAGAGGAAGCAAGGATTCTGAACGAGAAGAAGCGAGGATTCTGGACGAGAAGAAGCAAGAATTCTGGACGAGAGGAAGCAAGGATTCTGAACGAGAAGAAGCGAGGATTCTGGACGAGAAGAAGCAAGAATTCTGGACGAAGCAAGGATACGACGATCGCCAACTCTCGTCTAACTGAAACCAAGAACTGAAATCGACAAAAGTGCACATCAATGCAATAAATGGACAAAACAGAAAATCACTTACCCTTAGTTTTGATGGCCGATATTTTAACCATCTCTTCCTCAACCAATTCGCCCTGTGATGGTTGTGATGCCGCCGTTTGTGTACCATTGTAAATGACACTATCCTTGTCGTGTTGTCCACGCGACGACGTTCTGTCACTACCAGCCGCATAAGTGTTGCCATTGTTTTGCTTCTGTTTGCCGAAGCTTTCCTCCCTCATCTGATCGTGCTTTTCCACATCGATCACCTCCTGAACATCGTCATCCTCCGCCGGGACGTCTTCCTCGTCCTCCTCCTCCGCCTCTTCGTCTTCCCCATCTTCCTCCTGCTGATGATCATCCGTCGTATCGACCGGTTCGTGATCGTCCTCAGCGTCCTCCTCATCGTACTCCTCCTCCTGATCCTGTTCCTCGTCAACTTCTTCCTGTTCGTCATCCACCACGTACTGATCGGCGTCCAGTTCTTCGTACTCATCGTCACCCTGAAGCAGATCTTCGTGATCATGCGTTTCGTACACTTCGTCCTCGTCTACCTCGTCATCGTCGCCCTCCTCGTGGACGGACGACGTAGTATCGCAAGCCGTCGTATCGACTGTCCTTCCGCTTCTTTTGCGCATGGACCAACTTGAAGATGAATTCACTTCTGGTTGCTCAAAGTCCGACTTGTCGCTTTCCTCATCTTCGACCAGCTGCATACTGTCGTGTGTTTGCAGACACATCTCGTCCACCGCAGGATCATCGTCTTCCTCTTCCTCTCCGCTCGTACCATCCGAATCGATGATCATGTGCGTTTCGGACACCTGTCGGTACGTGGCACTGTTGCTACCGGATGATTGGCCTCCAGCACCACCACGCGAACCTGCCAACAGTCGTTGACGCTGCATTTGCTGTAACTTGTTCTGCTTCATCTTATCCTGCACTACTTGCTCGATGAGCGCTGCTGGATCGATGGATTCGGAAAGTCCTTTCATTTTACCATAGCCCGACAGCAGTGATGACATTTTGTTTTTAACATTTTCTAAATTCGTGATAGTGTAGATGGAACCGACGGGTCGGGCTGATGTCCTTGCGGGTAAATTCTTGCCGGACACCGGGAAGTTGTTGCTTCTACTGCTGCTGGGTTCCTCGTGATCGCGGTAATCCTCACAAGGACGCTTGTCGTGTGCTCGTGTCATCAGCCGGCCACCACCACCACCACCACCACTAGCCGTACTAGGATTGATCGGTACCGCCATTATTCCTCCTCCACCGCCCACACCAGCACCGGCACGGGTGCGATTGTTGCGTCGCATGACCGCTTTTTGAAGTTTTGCACTACACACACAATGCTGACACGATTGGGTAAAACAGAATGCCTAGCAACTGTGCTTATTGTACCGCGCTCGCACACCACCACAAACTGATGCTGTACGCACTCGCTGTTTCCGTTTTTTTTGTTGTTGCTGTTGTTGCTTTACACACATACACGCACACACACACACAATCATACACCCCTTTTGCTTTGCGTTTCGTGCGATTGAAGGCTTGGAAGGGATGCAAAAGCGCCGTACACTGTAGCAAAAAGGGCGCTAAATCCACCCAAGATCACGTCACGGATGCAAAGCGGATTTTGTATGTCTTATTGCATTTAAATTTGAGCACGGGCAAGGCAACATTTTCTACTCAAACTTTGGCCACCCAATAGACCCCACTGTAAACTTGCCGCACCATGCACTTTTTTCACCCTTTCACCCTTCTTTCACTGTTACACACCGAATACACTTATCTGTGGTGTTTGTTGGTGATGGATATATCTGAAAAATTAAACATAAAAACTCTCTAGTAAATCCGGCATCCACAAAAACACATAGCACAACCACTGGAGCAACTAAATTAACGCATGCCGAGCAACAAAACGAACGAACGAAATGGAAACTTTACATCCAGTGTTGTAAATCAATACAATCGATTGATTTGACATAACGGCAGGCACTCTGTCTTGCAACAAACCGTGTCTCAGCTGTTTGTCACACTCGCGCAACACTGTTGGCATCTTGTTCGCACTGTTTTCGATGCGCTGTTGATGGTGGAAAATTTCGAATGGCTGCGCTGTTGTCTGCAGCGCAAAGAGCCACCAACTCGTGTACGCGAGTTTCGCACACACTCTTGCACTCACCCAACGGGTTTTTTTTGATTCGAAAACATAATCCCGCACACAGCGAAACACAACTGCTACACTGTACGCGTCGGACACTAATCAAAATACACACACATACACGCGCGCGCGCGCCTCTTCTCATATGTCAGATCAGCTATCAACGGCGTTTGAAAAATACGCAAACACACACACACACACACATGCATGTATTCTCTTTTTTTTTGCTTTACCGTTCTTTTCACAGTGCGTATGTATGTGTGTGTGCGTGCGTTTGTGGAAAAACGCCAGTGTGCAAATGCATCTTCCGACTACAAATGCGGATGAAATTATGTTTGCAACGAAAATTATTTTGTAAATGACATTTTCCAACCCCTTCACGATTCACTCACACTCACAAATGGTTCACGATTGTACACACAAAAACACGTATCTCTGGCGGCCTTCGTTGATTGTGCGCTTCGTGATGTTTTCTTCGTTTACCCATCGCGCGGAATGGAATGTGTGTAGCCCGTTGCATTGGTAGTGGTGCGCGATGAAATGTCACTACACATTGTAAAAAGCAGGTACCGAAATTCCCCCCTTAAGGGCAAAATATTAAATACGCTGATTCCGTGGTTGGCGCCGCTAATCATTGTCCTTGATGGTATGGGTGAGCGAAAGCGTGTTTCCATTTTTTTTCTCTATCGCCCTTTCTCCTTCTCGCCCCTTTTGCTGTGGTGTCGCTCTCATTTCGATCCGATTTTGATGGGAGTTTTTCCCTTAATTGTAGCTGTAGCTATCTTTCTAGCGAAACGTTCTAGTGAGTTTTTTTTGTGTATTGCACCACACCACCACTACCTACACTCTTGGTTGGTTCGTGGTTTTACACATTGTTCAAACCTTTTTTTTTAAAGCTTTCTTACAAATACCATACACGACTATTGCTCGCTTCCCATGACACGTATTATTGCGAGAGGCGACGAAACACACACTCACACGAATAACCGTGCAGGGACAGTATGGCCAACCGAAAGGGAGAAAAACCTCCCTGCAAGATGTTGAATTTCGACCAACAACGATTGCCCCCTTCCCGATGCACCGATTTTGTGTGAGATGCGAGAGTCAGCCTATCGATCGTCTTATCCTACATGATCACAGTCCGTGTGTAAGGATAAAAACGATCATAAACGGTACGATCCCGCAGTACTGTACCGGAAGGGAAAAACTTCCTTGCATTGTATAGCATATGTGATGGACCCCGACAGTTTTATGCTGTGCGGGAGCATGACGTGCGAAACGAATTACAATAAAAGTATGTACGTAGAAATTATAAAAATAGCCACCATAACCCCTTATGACAACGTTTTTTTTTCTCTATCTCGTGACAATGTGGAAATTGAAGATAGTTCAATGCGAGTGTGAACGCTCTATCTATCCTACTTCATCTCACTTGGTGTTGAAAAAGATAGTCAACGGAAAGCACTTTTCTTTCCCGTAAAGAATTCATTCGAAACCGCCTCGGGAAGCCACACTTCACATCACACTAAACTTATGTTCTATCGCGCGAAAAACACCGAAATCGGAGGGAAAATACAAATAGATACCACGCAGTCAAAGGATTTTCTACACACATAAACAAACGACATTCGAAGGAAAGTGTACACTGGCTTGCTTGCTTGGTTGCTATGTTGAAGATCCATTTTCTTTTGAGGCAAAACAACTACTAACCAGCCTTTGTATAATTAGGTTTCTATATATCGTATTCTGGGCGATTTCAAACGTTTCACTGTTTAAATATGCTGTGAACAAGCTTTAAATGGACTTTTGATTTACACACTTTAATGAACGTCCGTCCGCGCTCACGCATTCACGCATTTACAACACTGCCCGTAGCAAAGATTTTCTTGACTTCTCTTGACTTTTGCCAAACACAGTGGGCGGGAACCATCGGAATACTGCCATTAAAATAAAAAAAATATTATTATGTAAACTAATTAATTTAATGTTTGTACTACAAATTATACCATTGGTAGTTGAAAACAAACACAAATCCAAACGAAGATGCAACAAAAATCAACAAAACTAAGAATTATAAAAATAGTCTGACAAGTCTACTCCGAAAGACACAGACTTTGAATATGATGCAACCTGGCATTAAATGCGTAAATACTGAAAACAATATCATATATCATTGCCTTATATTCCGCACACAGCAAACGATGTTAATAAGCGGTTTAAATGATGGGAAGTTTAAATAAATCCCTCATGCTATATGTAGAATTATAGACATTGCTTTGAAAAATACGTGCTACAGTGTGTAGTAGCCCTAATCACTCGGTTTTCCGTGCACTGATCGCCAGCAGTGTGCAGTAACCTTGGTTTTGACAGTGTTCACTATATGTCAATTGGATGAACGGGGACTATGTTCATGCGTTTTATATCCTTTTTTAAAATTTTGCGAAGACGAAAGACGCACCCTGTTTTAGCGAGAATCCTTTCATACCACATTAGTACTTTGTGAACTCCGCAAGAGGTGATCAAAGTTTTCCTCATTCGTGACTCTGAAATGGGCGGAATATTACAGAAGTTTTTCCGTGGTTTAAGCCGGGCGCGCTTGTCTGATTCGTGTGCTTCAAAAGAAATACGCGAGACGCTGGAGTGCGAGATGGAAGAATCTGGAGTATCGAAGATTCCGGAGACGGCATTGGAGCTTCCAGCGCCAGCAGCCATTCCAAGTGAAAAGAAGGAAAGGCTAGTTTCTAGGTATGGTGCTATGGTTGTTTATGCGGACCAATCAGGAAATGAACTATATCTGTGAATTTTGCTTTCTTTGGTGCTTTACAATCAGAAACATAGACGTGCCGAAACCACCGAGAGCAGACCGTGGTAGTAACTATGACAAAATACGTGACTCAACGTTGCTGTATTACATGGAACATACGGGTAACTTTCAAAACACAATGTTGCGCTAATGGCCATTGCATTGCATTACACCATATATTCCAGCTATGAAGAAGAAAAATAAATCTCGCAGACGTGCGTACCGATCAGAAGGCTTGGGGCCATTGGATTGGAATAGTCCAAAACATGTATGCGAAAAACAACGAAATAGTGACAGTCCAGATTTGATATTTCCAATGGATTAGCTTTCACACATTCGGTTTATACCTTTATTATTGTTTTTTATTTGCCTGTATCTGAACACTATAAATTTCAATTCAAATAAAAAAGTCCTGAACTATGATGAATAGTTGAGATCAAAGATACAACAAGTGTATCGCTGGTCAATGGCAGAACAATGTTAGCAATATTTAGTTTTCTCAGGACGCAGCGCGTGTTCTTTGATTTGATAAGAGAAGCATTGGTAGCCATTGATATGGCTAGTTCAAGAGAAGGATTCGCATCGGAGGATTTGCAAATGGGAGAGGGAATTTGCTTCACTAGTGCAGTGTGCCGAACCTATACTGGTCCTACTGTCTTGTTATTTCATCGCTATCGTGCAATTGCTCAAAGGGACACTCTTGGCCAAAGTTAACCAAACCCCAATAAATCCGAACCAGACCGAAAACCTTTGTACATACACGGATCCAGCCAAACGGTTTTTCTTTTTGGATTGACAATTCAAACACGAGCTGTCAAAATGGTGAAGTTGTCAAACGTCAGCTCGCTGCAAAGCAAATCAAATCACAACACAAACACGTGCGCGTTTATTTGTACCTTTGCGCTGGCTGCATGTAGCAATTCAAACATAAAAACCTAACAATATGGTTACCGCCGCATCGGATGTAGCGTGCCAACTGCACAATGTGCAGTTCTACAATTTATTGCCACGTGCAATTGTGTGCTCATCGTTCGGTCAAGTACCAAAGAAGCTGGCACTTGCAAGGTAAGTTGCACGTGCTGTTAGCCGGTGAATCGTAATGCAAACGAGTGGATCTGTCCGTTGTGTTGTAGGGATGATGGCACGATCGAAATTTGGAACATGGCAAATGCCCCCTTCCTGGAAAAGACGATCCCCGGTGGCGAAGGAATATCGATCGAGGGGCTCGCCTGGGCCGGTAAACGTCTGTTCTCCGTGAGTCTCGCCGGAACACTAATCGAGTGGGACCTTGGCAAGGTGCCGTACCCAAAACAGTCGATCCTGGTGACGGGTAATGCGGCCTGGTGTATCGACGTGAGCAAAGACGAGCGCCTACTGGCCGTTGGAACCGAAGGTGGCTACATCAATGTGTACCGGTTGGACAACGATGAGATAACGTACGAGCGCATTCTAGACAAGCAGCAAGGTCGGATTGTTTGCTGCTGTTTCGACTACAGTGGAGATTTTCTGGTGACCGGTTCGGCCGATGCCGTACGCATTTGGGACGTACGGAACGGGCATGCCGTGCATAAGATGGCGATTGGTCGCGCAAGCAGCAAGCAGGAAACAACCGTATGGGCGGTGTTGGTGCTGAAAGATTTCATCATCGTGTCGGCCGATTCGCGTGGCAAGCTGGTCGTATACGATGGGCAGCTGGGTACCGTGCTAGAACAGCACGTTGTGTCGACGGCCGATCTGCTTTGTCTGGCCCATAGGGAGGATAACAATCAGATCTTCGTGGGTGGCGTCGAACCCACGATCCGTGTTTACGAACGTATGGACAAAAAAGGCTACAAAGGGGATAAACTGTTGGTGCGAGCATACCAACGGCGGGGCCACACACACGACATCAAAACGATGTCCATCTACGGATGGAATCTGTTTTCGGGTGGACTCGATGGATCGCTTATTGTTACGTCTTCGCCTCCGTTCAAGCTAGATACCTACTTCCCGTTGCTTCCGTCACCGGCTTCCATGGTGGCAACCGAGTGTCGGTTGATGCTGTTGAAGTACGTCAACTATTTGGAGGTTTGGACGCTGGCACCGCCCAACAAGCCGTCGCAGGGCGGCGACAAAGTGTTGCAGATTCGTAGCAAAAAAGACGAACACATCCTGTGTGCGGCGATCTCCCCCAACGGACGGTGGATCTTTTACTCGACGGAGCACACGGTTCGACTGTTCCGGTTCGATTACAACAGCCAAGAACCAACCAACTCTCAGCTGCTGCGCGTACGAAATACACCGGAACATTTAGCGGTTTGCTACCGAGTTGACTTTACGCACGACTCCAAGGGATTGTTCCTGTATGATCGTACCGGTGACGCTGGTACGATCCAATACTTTAGCTGTACGGCCGATGAAAATGAGGAATGGGACCACAAACAGTCGATAGACGCTGGACGATGGCTGTCGGAAACGGTTCATCTATCGACCGTTTCGAATTGTAACTCGTATCTGGTCTGTGCCGATTTAAGCAGCTCGATCGTTGTGTTCGATCGGACGGCGAAAAGCGCAAAGTGGAAACGTTCGATTTCGCTGCCCCGGTACCAGGTACCACCGACGGCCATCGCCATACAGCCGGGTAAGACACGACTCGCTGTAGCGTTTCCCGACCACAAACTGTTCGTGTACGATTTCGACGAGCTAAAGTTTGTGTTTTCGACGTACATTAAACCTCCCGCCAACGCCTATCCGATCAGCGCGATTGTATTCGATCCGCGGCACGAATCGGCGATGGTACTGCAGAATGGTTCGAATATTGTGTCGCTCCGATTTGGTCCTGATATAGAGAACGAACTGCAGCAACAGGAAGCGCACAATCATCAGTCCAAGAAACAGCGCCCAATGTCGAACGGTTCATCCCATGCGGATGGTGAGGAAAGTTTAAGGATGTACAAACTGCGGCTAGTGCGTGACGCATCCCGGCTAGTGTCGATAGAGTGGCTCGGCAAGAATGAACTAGTGGCAACCGAAGCGAATGCACTGTCGATGGTTGAACACTTACCGGCAGCGTTCCGGAAGAAAAAATACGGAAAGACGTAAATATCGGAAAGACGTAAATAAGATCGGAAAATAAAACAAAGCGTGGCAAGGTGCAAGTATAGATTGTTTGGAATTTTTGGTTTATTTCCTCTTCATCACCCATTTCTAACGCTCCCGTGGGTTTGTTGCGTTTGTTTCATGCAAATCGGCTCACATTCGCTACACATTCGTCCATACATCTTTCCAGCAATCTTTCGCTTTCCACTCAAACTCTGCTGCATTTTGCTACAATTTCTTGTTCAATCTCTTTTGCCACATTTCTCATTGTTCACCGTTGTGTATTCTCGTTTTGAATTAATATTGTTTCTTTTTTCTCTTAACTAGATTATTTCATGGTTTGATGTTGGTTCGTGTATCAATAATCGTCTTTGTAGCTGTCCGTTGTCTATTTCCACATTTAGTAACTGTTTTCGATGCCAGTTTGGTTGGTTGCTCCATTTTGTATGCACTTATAGCTGAAAGCTTCTGTATTATGTTTTTTTTCCATCTGCGCGTCTTTTTTTTCCTTGATTATTCATAGCATTTTTCCTTTCCGATTACAGTAAGCTTGAATTACATTCTGTTACCTGTGTGTGTGTGTTTTTTTTACAATAGTTTATCTACCTTTCGTACCTACATGGTTTGTGTTTAAAGTTATTTGCATAATTACTGTGTGCTTTTATACTTGCGTTGAACAAGTTTAGCACTACACATTCTCTTCTGCCTTCGTCCTCGTTTTTCACACCATTTCTGAGCCTTTTCCAGTATGTGTAAATGTGTGTTTGTTTGCTTAATTTCGTTGCATAACGATAACAATACCAAAAAGGATCAAACAGGACAGGTGTGGGACATTCCATTTCGAACATATCATGAACAGAAACGATCCGTTGTAAGTCAGGAACTCTTTCGACGACGTTGAGAGATACTAATCTCACGTGTAGCGGGGATTAAGCCGAATAATCTCTTGCTTGATTGTTTACGAAATTGGAATTAGCTATCAGTTCACAGATAGTGAAAACAAAAAATTGTTTTTTTTTCTTTTTTAAATAGAAACCACATTAAACCGTATTGATACTACATAAAGGCATTCATCCGATAGGTCCTTAACTAATTGCAGTATGAAAAACAGTCCTTTGGTAGTAACTTCCAAATAGTCTTCTCTATAATTCTTGATTAGTTTCCAATGTTCGAAGTGAAAATGGGGAACGTTCGATTTATTACGTTTTTAGCTTAATTCGTGGCATTTTTGTTTCAGGAGCGCTCCGGATCGTCAAAGACAAGAAATACCGCAGGCAACTTTCTCTACTTTGCACTAGATTTAACTATCTTTTGAGAAGTTGTCGATCTCTTTTCGCCTTGAACATCTTTCAAACGTAGCCAGCTATTTCTAAAAGCTATTTGTCTCCGGAACTACCAATTTTGTTTCCAAACAAAAGTGTTAAAATTGTTTGGAAACATTGGCAAACACCATCCATAGCATAAAGCCACAAGTTAAGTTCGTATGTATAATAAATTAAAGATCAGTATCAGTAAAGATCGTATGTATAATAAATTGTTTTCGGGTTTGCTCTCGTTCTAGTGAGCTAGTAATTTTGTATCGAATCAGCTAAACGGTTGATTCAAATTTTGCTAAATTTTGTATTTTTTTCTGATCGATTAACAACGATGGACAAAAAGTGTTTTCGAGTTGCTCGTATAAAGAAAGCAATAAAATTTTAGCTACAACTGAATTCGTCGAACCAATAAAAACGTTACTTTCAACGCATAAGTAGTTTCGTTTGTCGCTAGAGAGTAGTTCGTTCTGATAACAGCTTTTTTTCGGTTTTGCGCATATGCTTTGTGCTTATTATTATCTTCCATCATCTGTTCGGGGTTTTGTGTTGTTCTTGGATCTTCTTGTGATGTGTGTTTTATACGCCTTTGCTCTTCATTATTCATTCACCCTTTCTTATGTTAAATGTTCCAAATTTACGGTAACAACGTTTGGTATTACATTTATCTGTTTTTGCAATAAATTTCCGGTATCCTTGTTAAAACGCTATGTTTTATACCGTTGTAAAATAGTAGAACACATCTGAATCTGTGGTAGCAGCAGTGTATAGTAGTAATATTAGTTTTGAATCAAAACTTTTGATAGATTTCACTTTTCTTCTTTCGTTTGTGTGGATGTAAAAACAAAACCCGTTGTTAATCCACCTGAAGATACAGAGAGGAGTCCAGTTTTACGCGCAGATGAATTTGGCGCGTGTTAGATGTGTAATGGAGGAATTTGTGTTAAAGCTGTTGGCGCGCGTTCTGTGATCGCAACAATACCCTTCTTTCCCTCAATTAACTTTTCCGGTAGTGAACTACTTAACACTGATTGAACCGATTTTGATAGTAATTTAGTTTTAGATATTAACTAACGCATAACACAACCGTGCGCGTTCGCTTTCGTCATCACTTATCGAATGTTGTACGCAGAACAAGATTAATACCGTACTTGATTTTTGTTCGCTTTTGGTTTAAAAAATTAGACCTCATTTGGTGGAAATTTACGGTTTCAACCAACCAATGTTGCGCAATACTAACGCTAACAAATGTTGTTCAATACACTAAACAAAACTTGTATTGGGGTTTTGTCGTGTGTGTACTCATCAGAACGAAACGAAACGACACCGTTTTCACGTTCGAGCGTGTGCATTAATGCGCTCGTTTACTAAATAAATGTCCTAGAATTCACTCGCTCGCAGCTTCAGCAGTACACTGTTGCACTAAGTTTGTGAAGCAGCGTTTGCGCCTCATCGGAACTAGCTGTTTTCTCACTTCCGTTTTGTTTTCTTATCACACGTTACATATTTATTTATTTGTTTGCTAAACCGTCCATTCATTTCTGCTATCCATATCTACCATCCAACACAGCACTCTCGGCACAGCTCAGCCCCTTTATCATACATATACAATTTATAAAGGTGCGCGCTATTAAATGGTTTCTGCTTTCTTTAATTACTTTATCCAAGATATACTTAAATGCCTAGCAGATGGATATATTTTTATACGTTTGTTCGGTTTTTAAATTACTAAAAAAAAAATCTTTGTTTCTCTTTCTGCACGTTCCCCCCCCTTATCTTTCGCTACCCTTTCCCGCTCGGGTCTCCATCGTGTAGTGCTGTGTATAGCCAAACAGGAGATAAAAAGGAAACAGAAAGACAAAAACAAAACAATATCTAATCTTCCAACTCCTTATTTTTCGGCATAATCAGTGTTCTTCCTCTACCGTAGAACATTAATAACGTATAGAATAAGCTAAATTGTTCGTTCTTAAGCTACAGTGCAGTGATTCAAAATTAAAACAAATTTAAAGAAGATAACAAACGAAAGCAATAAGCACAAAAAACAGCTTTTTATGTCTGCTAAAGTAGAACAAAACAATGCTAAAGTAGAAAATAAATTTAAGGTATTGTTTCTAAGAGCTGCTAGCTCAACAGTTTAGAGTTTGGAAATGAGGAATAATAAAAGTGAAAACTATAAGTAGATTGTTCTAGGCATGTGCGTTTTTTGTGTATGTGTATGTAATTAGCATGTGTCTCTCTTCATGGAAAAGTGTATAATTATGTGTAATATATTGGTAAAATATTTATAATCCGACTGTGTCTGACCTTCTTCTGTCTGCTAGCACACCACGCACACACCGAATAGGCAAAACAAAAGCCCTTTTCCCCATTATGAGTCCCACACAACAAAAGCCCTTTGCACGTTTCTAATGTTTCAGTTTTCACGAGCCTGCCGGTGATAGACGTTTCCTAATTGTTCACACTTTTGTTTTGCTAATGGTAAACGTTGATAGTAGTAGCGTTATAATAGTAGTACGTGCTATTATGGGGCTTGCGGTGATGGTGGTGGTGGTGATATCTACCAACGGGTCGGTTTTAGGCAGCAAGCAGATTTCGAATGTTTTTCGGTGTGTTGTCCTCGTTCAGGTGTTTCGTTGTGTAGCGGAGCGCATTCAGCAAGGGTTCCGCTTTAACGGCCGGCTGTGCCTGTAGCAACCGCACGCAACCCTTCACGTCTACGTGAGCGCCACGTGCGAACGCCCCGACCGGATGGACGTGATCGTACAGTATCACCAGCCCGACCATTACTCGCAGCAGCAGCAGATGTGTTTCTTCCCGCTCGATTTGTGCCAATAGTTTACTGGAAAACAATCAGGGGAAAAAAGGTATCGGTTAAAATGATTCGTACATGTACTCGCAACGTTCGCTTACGGGTTTTCGAGCATCCGTAGACAAACTTTCGCCATCGTGCCAAGCGTTTCGGTCGTGTTATCAACGTTGTCAGAGTTATCCTGAACGAACTTCGATGTCGCTTCGCTGAGCACCTTGAGCATAGGGGTTGCGTGTGCGTAGAACAGCGACATTCGGTTCGCCAGCTCCGTACTGATGATCATCTCGTTCGTCTGGTCTAGCCGCTGCCGGCTGGCGATGCGTCTATAGTAACTAAAATCGTTCTGAATCGCCGGTGTTTTCATCTACAAAGCGACACAAAAGACAAATGAATGATTGTTCCAGGTGAATTCTAACCCATCGCGCAATCCCGCCCTACCTTGTACTCGTCAAACTTCAGCACAAACTCCAAAATCTCGGCCAGCTGTTTTACGAGTGCCTGCTGTGTTTCCAGGTGCTGTGTAGGGTTGAGCCGACCACCCACCAGCTGGCCCAGCAGCTTCGGCACGATCCGTTCCAGCTCGAGGGAATGTTCGTAGCAGCGCTTCAGCTTCTCCACCAGCGGTATCACAATGTTCCAGGCCTTTTCCTGGCATNGTGCCTGCTGTGTTTCCAGGTGCTGTGTAGGGTTGAGCCGACCACCCACCAGCTGGCCCAGCAGCTTCGGCACGATCCGTTCCAGCTCGAGGGAATGTTCGTAGCAGCGCTTCAGCTTCTCCACCAGCGGTATCACAATGTTCCAGGCCTTTTCTTGACACTCTGGTGACGGATCGGCAATCGCTTCCCGAATTTCCTTGCCAGCACCCTACAAATGAAAACAAAAGAAGATTTGTAATGAGTTTAAATTCGAGCAATTGAACTTAGAAATGAGATAAAACCGAGGCAAAAAAGTGGAGTTTTGATTACAACATTCAATCACGCTATTTCTGAGGTATTTTCCAAGATTTTTGCCGTCGCATGTGGAATTGAAACAACTTGCCGTAGAAGGTTACGTTATGACGACGCCAACGGGGGCGTGATGCTAATGATCAAACAGAAACAATCGGAATGCCGTACGATCATCACCTCAAGACGGGATCTGGCGCTCCCACTTACTGTTGTTTTTGGAAATATAATTATCTCTCGTTTAAGTCTTCCCCATATAGAAACAAAGAATCTTTAGTAGAATTTTTCTTCACGATCGGACATTATGGAGCAGAAAGATTCCTTAAAATCTGACTTAACTAAAGCTGCAAATACAACCCCAACGCCAAAAAAAATCAGTTCCCTGTCTACTACAAACAACCCACTCAGTGGTTCCGCCGTTTTGAACTCCATCTTACTGTCCATCAACATTCGACGGATACGGTGGTAATCGTGTCCGCGGTTCGATCACTTTCCTTAAAAAGGTAATGATGTCGTTCGCTGCAGACGAGCAAAAGCGCCAGCGCCGAGGTGGCTCCACGTGCTTTATGCTGTTCTCCCCAACAGTATTAATATGTGTCCATAATGGAAATAAATAAATCCGCCCATTCATCTTCCATTTGGGGCGCATTTGGGGCGAGACGGGTGTGTTTATGTGGGTTTTTTTGGGTTCAAAAATATTGGAAACGATCTCTTGGCATCAAGCAAAGTTCAATACAAAAACTGAGTGTCGCACACCCAACGTTCGAACACAGTTGGTGTATAGCCCCACTAACCTTGACTTTAATCGTTTTGCTACCCCTGCTGTACACGCACGAACAGATTGTAGGGCGCTTATCATTACTACCGCCGTCGTCTTGCGTTTTGCCTGCTGCTCATTGACTTCACTAAAGGCCGGATAGTTTGCGTGTATTCGCGTAGAGTCGCGTTCGCTGTTGGATCAACATATCACCCTTGTCTCCGGTCTATCAGCCCCGCTGTCAGGGCTGTCGAATCGCAAACACTATCGGTGTGTGTTCGAAAGACGCTTATGCATCCGCGGACCGTTTCCAGTTCAACAAGCGTTTCCCCCATTTTACGTCAGACATCCGGCTGCATGTTGGGGAGATTGACGAGCCAATGCCTTTTTCGGGGCCAGATAACGCTTGCCGTTTTTTTTCAACGAACGCCGTGCAACGGGTTCGTGTGTGTGTCTAAAGCTGTGGTAAGTTTATCGTACGATTTTAACCCTCAGAAGGCGCTTTGGAGTGAGTACTAAAAAGAAAGATACTAATGCTAGTTCTATCTGTACGAGCGAAATAAACTTTCCTCCCTGATACATTGAAGGGTTCATAGTAAAATCAAGACACACATACCAAATTGGTACCGAATAGCTCAGTTTGTTTTCCGCTACCGTCATAATATGCTGGCGCGCATAAATTATCGCGCTACCGTACTCAGCGCGAATGATTGACCGTGTCTAAACATTATGTTTTCGGACACGGGGAATGGCAGTACGGTAGCAGAAACCGGTGAGAAACCGGATGAATCATTTGAGGAGCTGTGTCGTGTTTTTTTTGCTGCTTTTTTGATATTCTCTTTATTGGCGAATATACACACGTACCCGCTGATGATGATGAGATATTTGTTCTGGAGTATTTATGCATCATCGAATGGCTTTATCTTCATTTTTTACATCTATTATTAGGAATTAACTATTTAAGGGTATAATAGTACTGTAACTGAAGCCTTTAGCAAAGAATTTCCGTGCTACTTTCGGTATCGATCAAGCGATCTTTTCCTGTCTCGTAATACAATTAAAGAGATCAAGTGATTGATCGTTGAAATGAGGTTTGAAAAGTACATCACCTAATGGTGAATTTAAGATTTTGGAACAACCAAGAGCCCAACATCAACACGACTTAAATTCTTCCCTTCACTATTCGTGCCGGGATGCTTTCGCGCTCTGGGGCAAATCATTTACGCCGTCCCACCTCGTCTTGTAGCGTGACGACCGTGTCAGGAAAGAAATTTCACAGCATCTTCTGAGCCCGTGGCACCGAAGAGGGTCCTCACAAAACTAGAAGTTCATCGTTCCGTTTTACACCTTTTTGGGAAGGAGAGAGCTGTAAAATGAGGTTTGACGTCTGAAGTTGGTTCTTCGTTTGCTCACACTCACTCGCAAGATGGTGGTGCAATCAACCGGTTAATAGGCCACAATTTGCTGTCAACCTGGGTGATGATGGGATGAACGAGAAACCGTTTATTTCTTGTTAATTTTATTTTAGGGTTGAAAAATAACGAGCTGCTTGCGTGGAAATTTAGCGGACTCTGTTCGAGCGTGTTGTCGTTTTGGTGGATTTAAAAAAAAACGCAGAGACACTAATGGAAAATTTCACATTAATTTACACTAAATTAATGAAATAATGATCGCGTTGAAGTGGTAACGGTGTCAGAACCATATCCTTCAGGTTTCTGGAGAGTGTTAAATGGAAGAAAGCTTTAATGTACAGCGCAGGCATGCTTACGGTTGGAATGAAAAGGCGTCATTTGAAATAATAATGGTTTGAAATTCTATGCGGAAAAATCCAAGCTCTTAATTTCTGCACAATCTGATGTGGTGAATAAAGAATTTGCTTCTGTTCGCAAGTGTCTCGTCAATTGCAACTGTCACACGTTGCAGGAATAGGATTGGAACTTGCAAACTACCTGTACAGTCATGTGTCCTGATCCCCTATACGCATCCCGCATGAATGTTGGACGTTTCGTGTAGTGACGCTCATTCATTACGATATTTTCAGCCTTTCAGCTGCTTTCCCAAGCCTAAAAAAGCAGAAGAGTGTAAAATGCATCCACAAGAGGTTATTGCGCTTTACTAAATAATGACTTCAACACCGGAAAAGGGGAAGACAAACTGAATTCGCACCCTTTTTTAAACGACTCTTGCGTATCTGAGCCTTCAGTACGTGGCACACTTCAAAAACCGGTGAGCGATCCAACAACTTTTCATTTGCTAGGGGTGAAAAACCCCAAACACCGCGTCAAAGCGTTATCCTTAATGTCGCCTGTAACTGGGTTGACGAGCTGGAACGCATCCGGTTGCAAGTGCTCTAGCAAAGGATGGGACATTTTACGGCTGCTGTGTGTTTCGCCTGGAAACGTTAAAATAGGACACAGTATGATGTGCCTTTGGGATCTCGAGACGATAACGGTTACCCATCTCGCGGACCTCCATCGTGTCATGTACCGCGTTTTAACGCGCGTACAAATAAATGCCGTGCCGAACGGTCTAACAAATGAATCCTCGGGCGGTTGTTAAACAAATGCTTCTATCGTCGTGGTGCGGAAAAAAAATGAAATTGCAGAGTTTTGTATTGAATAAAGGTGTAACGCCGGTAGCGACGTTTAGCCGCCCTTCCTTACAGACGCAACCTGGGGGCGCTGTTGAAGTTCTAAACTCCTCTTATCGCTTCGCCGGTCTTCCATTTCAAACTGTAAACTGGTTTAGTATGCCGCACTATCGTGAAAGTAAGCAAAAAGATAAGAAACAGAAGGTAGTAAAAAAGCAAAAAAATCTGGCCACGCCTGAAACGGTAGGGAAAGGTTCCTATCTACATGCATTTTATTCATCATTTTTTCTGCGTTCCATTATCGGAGTGTTCTATCTGCTCTGGGAGTTTGCAGAACGATTCTCGCTAAACCAATGTGTGTTGGATGGGTCAGTTGATGTAGAGCAAAAAAGACTGGTTCCTACCAGTAACATAAATATCTTCCCCCCTTATACGGATGGCTGACTTTGGGCACCCACCCGGTGTGGTTTGATTTGCTTCCAGAGCCGTAGACGACTTTTCCGATTGCATGCTTCGGAGAAATTAAGCTACGAAGACATAAAACGTAACAAAAAACAAAAAAAAATCACACAAACGGTTCTACCAGATTCGATACACGGGTTAATACCGCAATCGTTACCAACGATCGTGTCGAGAAACGATTGATAAATAGATTCTGCTAGACTTCACACATAGACCACACGATACTACGATTACCATTTGCAGCAAAATATTCCCCCATGCCACGGCCGGTAGAACTCTTCCTCGATTGATTCCTTTCGCTACGGTGGCGGAACAGGAAACGATCGCGACCAACCGTACGGAACCACGTACAGCGAGTGAAATGTTGCCTTTTTTTTGTTCATTCTTCTCCACTTCATGCCACGAACTGCGTTTACGCTTCACGAACTTCCTGCCAACACGTCTAGCGGGCGGGAGGGAGTCTCGTACGTAATCGGATTAGGTAAATTGTTTATGCGATACCGTTCGATGATTTGAGCCCTGCTCAACCAACTGGCTTACCACCCGCCGCAAGCAAAGCCTTCGTCGGGGAGTTCTGCTAATTACCTTAGCGAAACGAATTGCCCATGCAAAACGGTACCACCTTCCTCACCCCAATAGGGCATCCGCGCGTATGTTCAAGGGATTTCATTTCGAGTTCTTTTTAAGGTGCGTTTGTGTGGATAGTGGCCATGCTACATAATGTATCAACTAAACCGTCTTATTACTTTCCGTGATTTGTTATCCAATCTTCAGTCGTAACTTTTGAAGAATGCATTAATTTCTTTTCTTTTACCTGAGCATTAACTAACGAAGATTGAGGTCCGTTTTTTTGGTAATGCTTATCAACTGTATCTTGCTGGGTAGCTAAATTATTAGCAGCAATATCTTTGCTGTTTTGAGTGCTGATTGCCTATCCAACAAGTAACATAAATCACTACCGGTGCGGTACATCGTATAATTATGCCACAAAGTTTGTCATTTTGCCAAGAAACATCATCACCACGCCTGTCACTGACATCTTTAAATTCCTCAATTAAAAACCATCCCCAAAAGTGTCGTACAACCTAATGCTTCCTCCTCAAAGCGATTAAATCACAACCGAACGTGAGCAGAGCAGCGCACAAGAAGCATGTGTATTAATAAATCTTATCGTCTTCTCAGTGAAAAGAAAAAGCATCACCCAGGTCTGTTTGACACGTGGCAACCACTGTTCTTCGTTTGTCTGTTAGGACTCCCAGTGCATTTTGATGCATGTATATTGTTATAGGGCAAATGATTGCATTCTATACACGCCCGAACGATGCCTCTGGTGTGCTCCGCCAGCGCTTCTTAGATTTTTGGATTTTTCTTTCCTTTCCTTTTGCTCGTTTCGGTACGACCTGATGATGGGCACCTAATGGGGGACGAATGGGGAGTATAGAATGCAAGTATAGATGCAATAAGAATCACTGCAAAATTGGTACACATTAATGATGTACGCGTCAGCGAATGGATCGGAGTGCCAACGTACCAGAGCAACACCGTGGCAGGATACATAATTAATTATTTAATCAACATGCATAGGCCGGACCGCGGGGTGTAGCGAACTGCACTTTCATGCATCTCGCAGCATGACAGCGAAAGAATGTGGGCAAGATGGGAGCCACCTTTCTAGCCGTTGATGAGTATTGCAGTCGAGCATGAAAATAAATCAGCACCGCATGAAGGCGTTACACTTCAAAGTGGCATAGAGAACAAGAGGGGAAAAACCCAAGTCATACACGCCTGGACGAGTAAGAATGATTTCAGTAGTAGGAGGACTAGTAGTAGGAGGTGTTTTCACCAGATCAACGAAATGGCAACGGGAAACGGGAGATAACTGGATACCGACGCGGCAGAAACGAATGGGAGAACTCCACCGAAGCATGCTGATTGATTGATTGGTCAGAAAATCAATTGAATGCCTGAGCGAGATTTGTGTGCGATGAGATGAGAGATCGTGTTGAAACTGATTCGTTCCATAGCTTCTGATCTTGCCCAGCTGCTGGCAGATGAATTAAAGCTCTCAAACGATAGTAGCGATGCTCGATCACAAATCAAACTGACGTACAGAAGGAGGACATGGGACAGCTGTTTTCCTTGAAGCGAAACATGCTAGTGGAGGTGTTGATGAGGAATACTAGCCTTCCCGTTTTGATGTACCTTGATGTCAGGTTAACCGAGCTGGATATATGTATATTTAGCACAGAGTTCTTATTCAAGAGAAAAGAGAGTTCTTATTGAATATCTGGAGCTATTTCTACTTCTATGTTTAGTAAATGATTCGTTCTTTCAGGAGTATCTCTAAGAGGATATTTATATCCATTAAGTAAGATCCTTTAAGAAGCATCTACTAAAAGCATATTGTTATATTTCCTGGTTATTATTAAAAGCCTAAAGAACGTTGAATAAATGCAATAGTATCGTATAACGCCTCCAGACATTAACTGACATTCTACTAATGTGCTCATTCCTCTAACGATCATCATATCACCAGCAAAGAGTTAACTCCTACAACTCCACCGGGTGGCATTTCGTGGCACCTGATGGAGCAACCAGCCATCGACTTTTAATGGATTGAGCTGGGGCCATTATCCCATAGTCTAGTTCTTTCATCAACGTAACAAGGTGCCAAGTTGCCTGCAGCACGATGACACTCGACACCCGGTGCTAGCCGAATGATGCATCGAATGTTCTTCGCCCTGTTTTTTTTTATTACAGAAACGCCCATTCAGTTGGTGTCACCGTGATGGTGGGATTGATGCTGTCGACACAACAAATTGGTGCGAGATTGGTCGCAGATTGCGTTATCGTACACAAGCTCTTCCACCAGCACGCTTAGCACCGTCCGTATCTCCAAGGTATTGTACGGCACCGCATGCTCCCACTAGGCGAGTCGGAAAGAGGTACAGATTAGCTACAGACAGGTCGGGTTTATGAAAATGACCTTGTGTTTGCCCCGCTGCTGCAAGTGCCAAATTGTACACTCGCGAATTGTACTTCATCTCGCCAGAAGATATATCTTTCCGTGGCGTTGATGAGGAGAACAATTCGTTCTCTTTGCTGCATGCCATCTGCTGTACATAACCACTGAATGGCGCACTGAATAACCCTTCTTATTACAACAACAGATACCCCGCCAACACATTTCGCAAGAGTGCATCATCTTACCTAAAAAGTAAAGAGAGAAAACAACACGACAAAGATTAAAACAAGACATTCTAATAGGGCACCACAACTAGGTCAGCACCGTCTAGTGCAGAAGGAGCAAATGTCTGGAACATTGGAACGTTGGTTGAATTGAAAGTGTAAAAGTTTACATTATAGATAAGGCAGCTTCCTTTCCTGGATGCTGCAGAAGTAGTTGATGATGTGCCAAGAATTAGTGAGAAAACATCGAAACAGTCTGTGTTATCGAATGCTAGAAAAAGTATTGTTTTACTTTCGCTCGCTTCTTCTGCTGTGACGTCAAACCAATCGAAGAAATGCAGTATAGACGGAGTAACGATGTAAAAGCAACCGACGGTTGTATTTGCTCTTAACCGTTGTGCATCATGCACTGCGAGGAATTGCATTTGACACTTACGGGACGAAAACATAAAGCAGTACAGAGCAGTACACGCGGGCCAACTCCATGGAGAACTCTCGCCCACAAAGTATTCCAGTGCAAGTGGTGTCTATTCATGTGAGAAAATATCGAAACATTGGACGCTTATCGTCACAGCATTACGACCGTATGAGGATCGAGAGTTCAACTAGACTTATCCTGCGAAGTTATTTTTGCCTGCGTTGATGCACATCCCTCGGGAGACGTTTGCATGCTTCCAATTTCTTGGTAACTTTTTTCTGAAGAGATACTGAATCAATTTTTCATTACATATCTTCCCCGGTGTGTCGCTTTTTTGATAAGGGAAGCCAGCCACGCCAACATTTAATGCTCGTGGGATTTCTCTGACCTATTTTGCATTCCTGTACATGAAGAAAAAAACCATCGTAACGATAGGAACAGATAATTTGAACCCATTTTAGAAAAAGAATCTTTATCCCTTACCAAGATTGTCACCACCAGACGGGATACCTTTTAGTAGGAGGTAAGAACGAGCAAAAAAAAACCAGGTTTATATGCACCGCTGAAAATTGAATCCTATTTTCGGCTACAGGTGGCAGGAACGAAAGGTTCTTTCAAAATCTTCTGGAGAATTTCGAAGAAAAGGAAAAAAATTCTCCAGCTACGATTCTCCGAGGAAACCCCGTACAAAACCGAAAGAAGATTAAGATGTGCTTTCATTTCATTAAGTATTCAAAAACCTTGAATCTTTTTCTATCTGTTTACTGCAAGCGGGAAAGAGATGTAAGTGGAAACAAAAAGGATGATGATCTTTTCGTTTCATTTTAAAGGTGACACTCGGAAGTCGTTGCTTTCCATAATCAAGGACATTGCCATTTTCCCCCCCCCGAGGACACGAAATTCCACTTTTCTAGAATCCCAAAAAAGACATTTCCCTGCTCCATAAGGGGTACAATGCTTTCGGAAGGACACTTTAAAACACGTTGCTTATGCATTTTAAATGGTGGTTAAGCAAATGAGAGAGCAAAACCTCGTTTTCTGTTTTGTATTTTTTTGGGGACTTTTATTGGGGAGGGAAGTAGTCCTCAGAAATTTATGTCTAGTGTTGTTCTTGACCTAGGACAGGAAAGATTAATTAAATCGCCTTCATTTAGTATTGGTAAAACATCAAAGTACAAGTAAGTACACCATGTCTTCAATTTCCCAGAGTTAGACAACTCTCAAGTGATGGCCATGTTTTACTCATCCTGCAATGGTGGTGCAGCAGGTGTAACGAAGCGTTTGAAAAAGTTGCTTACTTGCCATCCATGCAAAACTACTGACCCAAATTCAGGCACACACCTACCAAGAACGGATCAGTGGCGCGTAGCGAAAACTTCAATAAGAAACTACATTCGCAAACAAAAAAGACCCACCATCGCACTTCCTTTCACAATTTCTTGAATTCTTCGTACTCTTTAGCCCTCCCACTAGTGATTGGGGACAAACGCAGAAACCTCGGCGAACATGTGGCACAAATGGTCCGCACGATCGATGTAATTGCGCGTGGACCAGAGCAACACACAATAGCATAGACCACGTGCATTAAACTCGTTTTCTTCAATCAGTTCTACCATGCGCCAGAGGCAAAGTTCCATGTTTGGAATCTAATATTGGACACACGGAGCCAGGTGGTAAAGTTGGGGGCAATATTTTGTTTTATACCTTTTTCACCTTCAAGACACTTAAATTATGTTACAACCCTGTGGTGGCTGTTAGTGTTCTACTGCAATGTTTCGCAATTCCAGCTTTGGGGCTTGGGGGTTGCAAAGAATTTTCACCGTACAGAGCTTTTACTTTTAACCGAACATAACTTTCCACTCGGATATACTCGGACATCGGCAAGGATGGAGCAGGACGAGCATTAAACAAAAAAAAAACAGAACATTTTATAGCATAAGAACACGAAGCTGTTTTCCTCTTTTTTTCCTCATAAATGAAAAGGGTTGCCTGACACATGCACGCGATCAGCATAAATTTCTTCTCAAACTAGCATTCTATTTTTTTATTTTAAGGTTGAACTCCAATGTTTGAAACGCCTTTCGTCATGGCGTCATAGCCATCGTTGGAAGGAAGGAAAAGCAAAATGCTTTATTAAACAAACAACGTCAACCATGGAATGTCAACCATAATTTTACAGTTTTGAGCATCGGAATGTATGTCAGAACATTCGACTGCAGTTTTGGAGTTCTTGGTGAATAAGGGCGAGGAAACAAGAAGCTGAAATATGACTTTCATTTATAGAACAAGCGCTAGTGACGGATTTTTTCCATTCAAAGGTTCTGCCTTTCTAGGCCATTGATTAAAGTTGACCTTCACGGCAAAAAGAGGAGAAAAATGGAAAGTTCTTTTACTGCGTCTATTAACCGAGAGATAACGAAGAAAGAAAGGGTCGTTAATGTTTTTGAAGCGCTAAGCAAAACTAGACAAAATGCCACAAAAGGTCAAATAGATAATGGGGAGAGGAAGAGATAACCCGCATGTTCTCGACAATCTGGTCTGGTGTCTACTGAGGAGTTGTTGGGAGGGTTGAGATAACATTCCAGAAGAAAGTAATTTTTTGAGTCAACAACGTAATCACGTGGGATTAAACTTATTTATAGTGTTTATAGGTTATATGAAGTAGTTTTTTTTTAAACAGATTTGATGTTTAAGTGCGAATAGAAATAGAATGACATTAAAGCATTCTTTTTAAATTTTACATTTCAAAAGGGTTGTCGCAGAACATCACATCAGCGAACGTGACAAATTGAATCGTTGCGCGATGAAATCAATTGATTCAATCTCACCACCACCACGCAACCCTCAAAACCCGTGCCGTCACCCTTTTTTGGAGTTGTTGTAAAAGCTTCAATTAAGCACCGGACAATCAGATGGGCCCTGCATCTGCCTGGTTAGTAATTCTCCGCCATCAACTCTTTTTTTTTGTTTTCAATTTACGATTTAGAAACCCCTAAATTAACTTTACCATGTTCCAGGTCAAACGGACACGTGTGGCGTGCGGTGGTGATTTCGTGTCCGTAGTGTGCTTGACTTGCTCTTTGTTTCGCGAAATAATTCTACTGCAGTTGATGTCCGTTACAGCTGGTGTACTCCACCTGTCTCTGACTGACTGCCGTTCAGCAGGGGTGTCCAATTTCCTCGTCTCGAATGGATGCTCGCTCGGGTCTCCCCTTGCGCATTGCATCGCATTGTAACCGGCTGTTTGTCAACCGGTAATGCAAAACCGGCCAAAGCGGCAGAATTAGATACCAATAGAATGCAAACACACACGCGTAAATACACGTCGACCGGGCACGTTCGAGCAGCGATGGTGGAAGCCCCAGAGGTCGAGGGGGGAACCGTATTTAGCAAACAAACCAATGCAACCATTCCGTTGGGTTTCGCTTTTTAGCCTTGGCTTACAAACTAAAACCCGAGTGCGACACAGAGTTTTTGAAGGGGGGTTTGTATATTGAGGAACTGCATATTTTCACCGTCGGAAGTTGCAGTGAAAGACGGGCCCATGTACCGTCGAGTTTAACCTCTGACATACGAGGGTTGCGCACCTTAAAACTTTGCAACTGCCGCAGTTCCGATTACATAATTCTTTAGGTGGTTCTTTTAGGTGGTGTTAGGCCAGAGTAAAACAAAACGAATTCTATGAGGGGCGAGAAAATTTGAAGTAAAATTTTTCAATACCTAGAGCTTTATAGTTTGCACCCACGAAACAAGCTACAGTGTGTAGCATAACATTATGATTTTTTTAATTTTATCCTAGGAGAAAAATAAAACTTTCCAATAATGTTTTAAATAACTAAATGATGTTTAAAGACGTTAAAAAACAAAAATAAACCCCTTCTACATATAGTAAAAATAGCATAAATAACACAATTACTTATACTTAATTAATTAAATAATTAAATAATATTAAATAAATAATTCATGGCAATGAAATTCACGACACACTTAAAGCGTTTTCTAAAGGCGCAAATTTTTACGTACTTTTGATATTTTCATATAATCTTGTGGGTATAGTATAATTATATTACGCACTGTGTGAGGAAAAGGGTATCAAGTTTATTCGCTGGAAATTTGCAATTATCTGGTACATGTTTTCTAACACCTATTAAATTTCGTTGTAGCGAAACCAAGTAAAGGAGCTTTAAAACAAATAAAAAGAATCAACAATTTAAAAAAATTAAAATAAAATAAAATGTCTAATGTAAAATGTTAAAATTATTATATTTTCTCGCTATTATTTCCCGTGGTTCAAACCCATGCTAAAGGTAGGGTTATTTTTCGCGCCTAATCATTTCACAATTGAAAAAAAAACTATCTCACAATCGCTCGTTACTCGCTCGCAACGAGTGTGAAAGGAATTCCGGGTTGCTGTCCGTCTTGGCGGTGAGTCACTGCTTGCCCTGACGCGAACCGACAAGCCGCTACACGTCTTTATTTATTAACCGTAAGTAAGGAGAGGAAAAAAAACACACACCAAAGAAAGATCGAATGATGCGTCGTCATTCGGCACACGGCAGGCAGCATCAGTTCTTACTGATGAGGGGTTTATTTTAAGAAGAAATTTTTACCCGCAATATCCGGGGGGCAAGTAGTTTCTGTTGTTTTGTTTCCAACCCTTTGGAGTGTGAAAATAAATATGCTCAAAATGTATTATACTAAACATTACTTCCGTGGTGATGTAGTACATGAGGAGATAGAAATGATAGAATCAAAGAAAATATTTTTTTCTAAAGCACCAAACCAGAGTCCAAACTTCAAGCTAATTTTTGCGACATTATAAATCACCTTCAGAATGATTAATTACACTATTAAACAAAAAATAAAATCGCTTGATCTTTGCGAGAAACGTGATGATGTAATTTACAAAAAAACGAAAACAAATTTCATTTATGCGAGACGTTTTGAAATAATAACATTTTCTGCAACCATCTCACAAAACAAAAGGACGTATTAATGAACACGTAAATACCAGCCGAGAGTGTATTTTAACTGGTAAACTTAACAGCTTGATGCTAAACGACGCTCCATAGCGATTGAAAGGCAAGAATGAAACAAAACGAGTGTTTAATCACCTGATTCATTCGCAAATCGATATTTATATACTGCACCAGGTGTGAAAATTGTTCAACAAAAGCCGTTAACCTGTTAGTCACGCGTTCAAACAAACTTGCGTTGTGCTTTATACTTTGCTTTTGAACATTTTGTTTCACATCCCTTTTAGTGTAAAGGTATTTTCCCCTTCTTGTTTTCTTTTGCTCTCCCCTGGACAACATTTTCTGTGTTTAATTTTGCTCGAATTTTTGTCTCAAGTTTTCAGTGAATGTAACCGCAGCGACCGGCTATACACAATGGAGCAAACCTAAGAGCAAGAGTTAGCTAGAAAAAAATCAGGTGAAAATTACTTTTCCCCATTTACACAATGGAGCACCGTGCTTAACTTGAATCGATTTTTGCTGCTCCACAGGATATTAACAGTGCTTTGTTTTGCGCTTTTCGTCCGAGCAGAAGGGACACACACACACAAGCAATTTTCGACTCATGAAAAGTGGGAAAATTGGCCACCATTATTTTTGGGGACGCTGCAAGCCTGCCTGCTCGTGGAGAGCAAGTACAATATGGTGTAGGGTGTACAATTTTCCGATCGATTTTAAGTAGGTCAGTTACCGAGAACCAAGACCATTCAAGACCATCAACTCTACACCCCTCGGTGGACGGGTTTCCCAGCATCGGACTATCATCTGATGGTAAACCCCATGGGGCCACCCTTTGGTATCATGAGCTCGACTTAAACGTTGCAACAGCTTGCAACTTGGACAATGGCACACGCCGGGATGGTTTTTGAGATGCATTTAACACAAACGTACACTGCTGTCGTCTTCGTTGTCGTATATTACAATTGCACCATTTTTTTTTTTCGGAAGACACACACATGTGCGTCGACCATGGTAGAATGCATCTCTCCATTGCGTCCCAGGAAATGGGGTTGAGTTGAATTTATTCCGTCACGTTCGCGTGACATCGGCTAGCTTTCACCTCCCTCTACCCCTTTTATTTTGGGAGGAAGGTGTAACTGAAGCCATTTCGAACGACAACGTGCCACGACCAACGTAATCCGGAAGTGCGATGGCCGCACAATGGCGTCACAATAATGGCAATCATAAACCGGAAGCGTCATTCTGTTTTGAGTCGTCTAACAAAATGGCTAAGGCCATGTAAAATGGCCATATGTGGAGGAAGAATGGTACATTAGTCTATTTAATTTGATTCGTGTACTACGAAAAGTAATTAAATGCCTTTCTTTTATTTTGTTTATAAGCAAGAAAAACAATCCCAATAGATTATCACTTTCTCAAGATTCTTGAGGACATCATAACCCTGGACACACGTTTTTGAAGGATGATAATTTGGCAGTATTTGGCGCAATTGCTGACACAGAACTGAACAGAATATGAAACACCAACAAACCAGCCAATCTGCCAGGAAGCCGGCAAAATCATTGTCCAAACGTGATTGCACGTACACACTTTTTGGGGAGAAGAACGGTAAAAAACACTTTCAAGCTAAATAACTTTGTTTCAAGAGGCTGATTCTTATGCCGGGCCCAATGCACGTGTGCAGATTGCAGAAAGAACAATACAGCACGAGGCAGAAAAGAAAGCATTTCAAGTTGCTGTGTAGCATAATTTTTGCATACCCTCGGTCAAGACGAAACCATTTTTACCGGTAAGCCTTTGTCCTTGGATCTCTTTGTTGACTTGACTTTATCCAACTTACAGGAGAACCAAGAACGACACGTATTAAATTGCGAAGAAAGGGAAATGGTTTTTTTTTGTTTTATTCTTTCTCTGTCCGGGAAGAAAACAGTGCAAAGACAAAGGAAAGCCGCAACTGACCAGCAAAACCCCGATGCTTGGAAGGCGACCCAGCATTACTGCGTACGACGCACGATGAATGAAAATGAGCAAGAAGTATTTAGGTTTTGGGCAAAAGCTCGAACTGGAACTCAACGTCAGGCGCGTACAGGGGTGCTAATGTACGAACTGCTTTGCTTGTTCGTGGCACACTTGGGTGGATCCTCCATCCATTACACAGAATATCTTGGTGGAAGATGCGAAACAAGTGAACTCATTTCGCATACAATTTATGAACCTGTGCTGTGGTCAAGAGAGGTAAACGGTGAATGGTGGTTTCTGGTAAGGGATGTCAATTAGATACCAGCTGCACGGGCGCTCTTGTGCTTGGGTATCCACGTCGGAAGATACGAAATAAGCCATTTCTTCAAATTAAACAAGAAATTTTAATGAAATAGCATTAATCTCTTTTTTGAGCTCGGGCAAATGTTGTGTCTGATGGCCGTTCATGAAGAATATCTATATACATTCGGGAAACATTCCAGCACACTTCTATTTCTCTTGTTTTTAAGATCTCTATTAGATCATGTCTTCTCGTATTCTAGGACTTGCCGAAATAGATTAATAATGCGGGAAATTTTAACTCATGGATGGTCCCCAAATGAGATTTGATCCACGATCGTCGGTGTATTAGATCGGAAGCTAAGGTCATCGGACCGATCCACATAAGAGCATACTGTAGACCAGGGGTCTCCAAACTACGGCCGGCGAGGCCCTCCCGAGAGATCCCAAGATTGGCGCTCAGCTGTTGCTATTCTACTCAAAGCGGGCCGCCATCTAAAAAGTTTGGAGGCCCCTGCTGTAGACCATCAAAAAGGTAAAACTAGATTAGAACTAGATTTAGAGTAATTTGTGATATCTTTTCTCAACTTTTAGGGGCCATGATGGCGATTTAGATTGTATTTCTCGGCTACATTTTGTCTATTTTCGCTTCGGTTAATTCAGTTTTACGCAATTTTTAGAATTCTTGCTCATTTTTTCCTGATAAACCTCATGATTTCTTTAACACCATGTCCCATTCTGCGTTCTTTAAGCTTTATATTCATTCTCGAATTGGAACAATTTTAAAAACAAAATGTCTCTTCCAAGAAATATGCTCGTCATAATTTGGAGACATATATTTTCATCAGACATTCGGCAACATTCACCTTTACCATACACACATCAATATAGGGCCACGTTTCATGAAACATAACACTCGATGAATCATCGTCCAAGGGGATAGCACGCATTCGGAACACCGTTTTGGGAACCGCGACATCATTCGTCGTTCAGTTTATCATTTTTTCTTTAATTCAATTTAATCCAAACACCTCCACTGGTACCTCCATACTCTCTTCTTCAGTGTCTGGGCTAGTGATTCCTTTGCGATGACTTAAAATAGTGCGAGGGCACAATTGTTGGACATCGTTTCCGTCCTACGGCGTCGGTTGCGTTGTCATTGCCGGTAGACCCGGGTGTCACACACAAACATATGTGTACATTCCAGGCGGATGTAACGCGTGGAGATGTGTCTGCGTGACACAGTGAGAAGGAAGGTACTATTGAGGATGGTCGATTCAATGGCACCGCCATCAATTCACACCTCACACCGGATTCGCATGCCGCATGGTTTCATAAACATGCAGAAACGGAAGAAGCGGTCCGATGGTTTTGCGGCTCCACACAATTTGAATGGTCCCAATTTCATTTTTTTTGCANCTATTGAGGATGGTCGATTCAATGGCACCGCCATCAATTCACACCTCACACCGGATTCGCATGGCGCATGGTTTCATAAACATGCAGAAACGGAAGAAGCGGTCCGGTGGTTTTGCAGCTCCACACAATTTGAATGGTCCCAATTTCGTTTTTTTTGCACCCTTTTTATGTGAAGGATGTTGCGTTCGGTTTACTTCCCTTTCGAATTTTCTACCATTCGCCTGCACGGGAAAGGGTGTGAGGAATACTAGTGGCTAAGCGCCTGTGTCTGGAGATTGTATAAAATTAAATTAAATTGTTACTGCAACTGTAGCGTCGTGCTGGTACGAAGCAATCGGCCGAATGATGATGATGACGCACCTTAAAAAAATGATGCATTAACGATCGCAGTGTCGCGTTCCTAGGTGCGAATATGGACAACAGACGGTTGGAGTAATAAAATGGGACAGGAGAGTGAAGTCCATACTTCTATCAGCTGTTACGCTGCTTACCTTGGTCATGACCATTCGAGTTCGATCGAAAAACATGCATGATTTCACTCTTTAACGTGACAGTGGCTAAAGAACGTTGACATATTTTAGTTAAAATATGGACAACAAAGCAAGGAAAAGGTTTCTAATTTCTCTCTACTTCCTTAAATGTTGGCAGCAATCGTTAAAGACTTTCTCAAGCCAAAGACGTTAAAGACTTTCTTCAGCCAAAACTTCATCCAGCAGTAGTGATAAGAAATATATTTACTTTTGTAAAGAAACAAATGTATCTCACGAACAACAAAAAATGTTGCAAATTCGGTATGCTAAAAAAACCCACATCTATCCGAACGTGTTTGCTAAAAGCAGCTCGCTTATGCCTCCTCTATCGTTATCATAAATAGTCAACGTGACGTTATCTGCCGTTGGTAGAAAGAAAACGCCTCTATTTAAACGTCGATGACGAAATCAAATACTGTCAAGAGAGCTCGGCTCAAAGGGGGGGAATTCGGTACGTTTATATCAATGTTACACTCTGTGGGCAGCAAGCAAAAAAGCATTGTTGAAGTGGAATCGCGAATAAAAAAGTAGAAATAACCCAACAACACTTTAAGCGATTAGCTCAAACTTTATGCTCATCGAACGGTGGTGATGGTTGGGTAAATCTGTTTATGGCAATTCTTCGAAAGTATTTCCTCTACGTCTATTGCGTGCTCTTCCAGAATTTCCTGAAAAACGATCCTTATTTGATTGGGTATGAAATTCTTGGAAATGATGGTTGAAACATATCGGGAGATTAACTCTTGTGTTGGGAAATTGCTTCACTGGAAGCAAAGAGTGATCTGATGAGTGATCATGTGTGAAATTATTTAAAATTAAAAATACCAGAAAAACATTTTTCAATGGAATTAATTAAAGCTGAAACTGATCCATCTCAAACAATTATCAACGTTCGCTCGGCATAAAGCACGTTTAATATTTATCATCACGACAGACGCACGTTGAACGGCAGCGGGTAAGATACGCGGCTTTCCTTCACCCCTCCCATGGTCTTATCTTATCTTGCTTCTGTGTCCGAGGAGGGACAACAGCTTTGGCAGCGCAATTCAACGTTTTGTTGTCGCTATTAGGGGAAGGGGTTTTGTGGTTTGGCGTTTAGAGGCTTGTGATCGCGATTAAACCTACTTGTCACAAGCATCCGTGGATAAGGGCGAGGGTACATTTCATATGCTGCTACCGGAATCGAATGTAGAATAATATAAATTAGTAAAAGTTGGTTCGTTGTTAGAACCTGCTTTGATGATAAGGGCTCTTTTGAGGGGGTAGTACAATTTGGCGGTTTAAACACTAGAACTGCCGGATTAGACATTTTGACTGGAACGCTTCATTTTCTTCACATTAGTTTTTTGAGGTTAAACAATCCTAAGGTAGTTGAAAGATGATATTTATATATATTTTCTATATTAAAATCTCCAACAAACAGCATAATATACTCCAACTCTTCGAAGTTGTTTAAAAATTAACCTCGAACGAAAAACGCTTCAAACGCTTGGTAGTTCTAGTGTTAATAAATGGCGATTTTTTGTTAAATTTCTCAAAGTTAACTATAAATGTAAGACAAAAATAAGTTAAATATGTGTACTCTGCCTATTTTCGGAAACAAAAATATTTTTTTGGACTGCATATGCAGTAAAGGAGACATCGTTGAGAGGCCATTAGTTCTTATATAAAATATATATTTTTCTCTTAATCTGGGACAATGTTCCTATCATCTTACAGTGAGTTTTTGCAATGTTACTAAACAAAGTTTTGACCTAAAAATATTTTAGGGGCGTAAAAATTAATTTAAAACATTAATCCGAGGAGATTGCTGCTGACGGGCGGAGATCATGGAAATCGCAACTTCAAGTATAGAATTAAATCGATATTTTTCTAAATATTTCGATTAACTTTCCTGTAGCAGATGTAGCAGATATTTCATACCTTAAAAAATAAAAAATAAATACAAATTTTGTTTAGGGTTTGGGTAAAAAAATTTGATTGAAGCTTGCATAATGTACAACACCCTTAACTATTTTTCCTTCACACACCACTATCTTTGCTAATCGAACAAAACTCATCCAGCAATGTTTCTAAATCAGTTAACTCATCTCAATACTGATGCATTTGAAAATAGAACCAAATACTAAATACATTTCCTCATTGCTATACACCAAATGGGTGGAAACGGGGTCACATTTAATGGGAAACCTTCCCGCCCTTTTTCCTTCGCCAACTGCCTATTGGAACAGCGCGGCAAAGATGAGAAGTTTTCCAACCGCTGAAGAAAAATATAGGTACTTTTCGGAAGACGAGAGATCGTATCAGATAAAGTGCGTATGAATGTGTGGTACACACAACTCAAAGGGTGAAAAGTTCCAACTCCGAGTGGCTTAGTTTCATCGATCGATTGGTAGAAATTTAATGCCACAAAAAAACATGTACTAAAAATGTGTCTGTGCACCAGGGGGCTGTAATGTGAGCTTATGAGGAAATGTATCAAAAAACACCCGAATGTTTACTGCCCCGTAAGAAGAAGGGAGGCATTTTATGGCTCATCCTCACACGTAAATATCGAGCTGTGTTTAGTATGTTCTGTATAATATTGTGAAATAACCGCTCATCCCTTGCCTTAACGATGAGTTTGTTAAAAACTTCCACTAAACAGAGATTATTTCCATGAAAATTGGGAAAATTCCACCGCCCAAATTCCGAAAAGTTTGTTTACATAGAGGAAGATAAGACGTACTTAAAATCTCATTATTATGATTTTTTTAAAAGTTCGAAATGTTTTACTTTTGTTGATGGAAAGTTCCGCAAGAAAAATGTTTACACATTTGTGCGTTTAACGAGCAGAATCAAACGGCTATTCGTCTCCAAAACTGTAGCCTTTTGACTTATAGGTCAATATTAGTATTTTTTTATCTTTTATAATAAAATTATATTCTGCACAACAGACTCTATAACAAATAAAAAATAATTTAAAAAACTGTTATAATATTAATGATTACAAAATAGTACGTTTAGGAAGTAGGAAATGCGAAAAACAAACAAACCAACAGACCCAGATAAACATGGGAAACAGACCTAACCCCCACAGCCCCCAAATCGTTCCTACAGGGTTGAAGATGCATCTTTCCCTTCCCGTAAAAATAAGCGACGCTAAGGGGTTTGTTTTGACGGAACCAAATAATCACACACTCGAGAGCAAAGTTCCGTTTCATCGTTTTCGGCCTATGTCTTCGGGCGGTAGTAGCAGTAGTATTAGCAGTAGTGGCCATGCTTTTTATTTTTCATCTTGTCTAGCGAAACGCATCGTCTTATGCTCATCTTACGCTAGTTTTGTTTTTGTTACACACGTTTATTATTCTATTTTGGCTCCTTCTTAATCTCATGCGTAGAAGAGTGTGCGTTTTTGTTTGCTCGGATTTCTCGTGAGCCAAGACGGGGGAAGGAAAATGTGAATTTCTTTACCCCCGGCGCCAAGTGTCTTGTGGCGTGGTGTAATTTTCGCTTTTTATTTTAAGAGAAAGTGAAACCACCTTTTTGCTTTTTGTGCAGCAGCCATTGTTTGCTGTTAATGCTTAGTTAATTACATCAAAGCCAAAGCCAGTCGATTTTTTTTCGTTTTTTTGGGAAAGCCTAGACACGAGAGCATAATTATTCGCCGTGACGCAACTGAAACACGCAAATGCGGACCTTTTTGGTGAAAATGGAAAATGAAATGGGCAGTGATGATGTAGCGGGCGATTCGCAATCAAGTGTTCCACTAATTAATGTTCCGATGGTTCAATCTGATATAAAAGAAACAGTTTTTTGGCATATTTGTAAACATTCTAAAGGGGGAAAAATGTTTATTTTTTTTTTAAGATTAATATTTAAATTTCTCTCACACATTTCGTTTAAATACACAAAACGGAAAAAAACGAAAAAATGTTTTGGTCGATATTCATGCAGTTTTGATATTAATGACTCACTTCGATACACCACGCATCGTTAAAGCCTTCGTTCTCGTGTTTCTTACTTCATAAGCACAAAAATAAACTTCCATTAAGCCTGGCAAAGGCGCTTTCGCATAAAGTAACGGAGCAACCACCCCATTGTAATGTATGATAAAAGCCAAAATTGAGAAAGGAAAAAAAATCCAACCAATTTCAAATTGATTCATCGAGCTAAGGAAATCATCTGAATCGGCCATCGGCAGCACAAACAACTCCATTAACTCAGCTTTTCGCGGCGTTTACGATGGGCTGCCCCCGCAAAAAACACCGACACATCGAACTCACCACACAACACAACAGCGGCGTACGGTTACAGGGCACATACAGCGGGGGCAAGCTAATTCCGCGATTGATTGAGAGAAATGTTCGCTCGAAGAATGATAAATATGCGTTGGTGATTTGCTTTCACCCTATATCACGCTTTACGCATATATCTCGATGTGCACACACATTTAGGGGGCAGAATGAAGAAGAAAAGAAGGGAAAAAATAAGAGCGTACATTTGATAATGGATCCCCCCCTCACCCAAAGTGGATTGATGGAAGGTGTAGGAAAAAGCTCATCTCCACAACACAACACCCAACCCTAGTCTTGAATCTAGTTAACCCACAAGCCCAAATTTCCTCTCATCCGTAAGGTGGCAAACAACAACAGACGACGCGTAGTGCTATCTTCCGTTCCGTTACACCTCACGGATAGAGGTACGAGACGAGATTGGGACCTGTTTTCCATCGTCAATTAATTCATCCCGAAAGCAGTGAAGCAAACATCATCCACACACGATCAGCGATGTGGTTTTTTTTTCATGATAACGGTAAGAAACCCATTGACCAGCTCTCTTACTGGCCTAACGGGGTTTGATTACATTTCGATTTAAATAAAGAACCGCAAAACAAAGCAAAATCATTGCAAATAGCCTTATTTAAATATGCATGCTTAATTAAGAGAATCGAGATATATTTGTTCTTTAGACCATTGTACCGTAATCATGTCAAAGCAGTCATAAGGAATTTTCCAATCTCTTTTATTTTTTTTGCCAAAATACTTCAAGAGTTCTTGGGGGGGTTTTGAGTAGTTCCGGATATGACAAAAATCCTGCCTTGTGATATGCTTCACATCGCCACAATAAAGGCTAAAAGACTTGTTTTTACCGAATAGCCGGTTAATCCCTGCTGCAGTTGGATGACTCAAGTGAGATTAGTTTCGCTAACCTTCGATATATTAAATCGCATGCTAAGGCACGAGACCTTCCACCATGTGCCATAAAATAAGTGTACAAGGGTTTTCAGTTGAAATAGAAAAAGTTGCATTCGTTTTTCGACTCTTTTCAAATTAAAATATAAAGAGGTAAATATAAAATGATTCCCATTTTCTAGATCTTGCTCAAAATGAAATTGATTCTTGACAAAACCTTCTCTACAAAAGTATAGATTCTACATCTACCTGTACGTGTGTTGGATTAAATAGCTCTTTTGCAAGAGTGGAGCGCACTGCTCTCGGTCTCTAAAGTGTGCGGTGCGCTCCACGCAGGAGCGATTGTGCGATGCGCTCCGAGGAGCGAAGTTTCGCACTACAAATATAGCATTATTTGAGTGAAAAGCAACTTATTGCAACAAATTCGCATTAAAATACATCAATTTTTAAAATTTTTCTGAATTGCTCAAAAAAATGGTAAGGTGTAAGCCTTATGAAATTTTCGAGTTGAATTTTTTTTGTTATTTTTTATTCTTTTCTTCTTTTAAAACATTATTTGAGTAAAAAGAAACCTATTGCAACAATTTCAAATTAAAATAAAACAAATTTTTAAATTTTACTAAATTGCTCAAAAAAATGGCAAGGGGTACCCCTTACGAAATTTTCGAGTTGAAAAATGTTTTGAAATTTTTTTGTTATTTTTTATTCTTTTCTTAATTTAAAGCATTATTTGAGTGAAAAGAAACATATTGCAACANGCATGGCGCATGGTTTCATAAACATGCAGAAACGGAAGAAGCGGTCCGGTGGTTTTGCAGCTCCACACAATTTGAATGGTCCCAATTTCGTTTTTTTTGCACCCTTTTTATGTGAAGAATGTTGCGTTCGGTTTACTTCCCTTTCGAATTTCCTACCATTCGCCTGCACGAGAAAGGGTGTGAGGAATACTAGTGGCTAAGCGCCTGTGTCTGGAGATTGTATAAAATTAAATTAAATTGTTACTGCAACTGTAGCGTCGTGCTGGTACGAAGCAATCGGCCGAATGATGATGATGACGCACCTCAAAAAAATGATGCATTAACGATCGCAGTGTCGCGTTCCTAGGTGCGAATATGGACAACAGACGGTTGGAGTAATAAAATGGGACAGGAGAGTGAAGTCCGTACTTCTATCAGCTGTTACGCTGCTTACCTTGGTCATGACCATTCGAGTTCGATCGAAAAACATGCATGATTTCACTCTTCAACGTGACAGCGGCTAAAGAACGTTGACATATTTTAGTTAAAATATGGACAACAAAGCAAGGAAAGTGTTTCTAATTTCTCTCTACTTCCTTAAATGTTGGCAGCAATCGTTAAAGACTTTCTCAAAGCCAAAACTTCATCCAGCAGTAGTGATAAGAAATATATTTACTTGTGTAAAGAAACAAATGTATCTCACGAACAACAAAAAATGTTGCAAATTCGGTATGCTAAAAAAACCCACATCTATCCGAACGTGTTTGCTAAAAGCAGCTCGCTTATGCCTCTATCGTTATCATAAATAGTCAACGTGACGTTATCTGCCGTTGGTAGAAAACGCCTCTATTTAAACGTCGATGACGAAATCAAATACTGTCAAGAGAGCTCGGCTCAAAGGGGGGGGGGATTCGGTACGTTTATATCAATGTTACACTCTGTGGACAGCAAGCAAAAAAGCATTGTTGAAGTGGAATCGCGAATAAAAAAGTAGAAATAACCCAACAACACTTTACGCGATTAGCTCAAACTTTATGCTCATCGAACGGTGGTGATGGTTGGGTAAATCTGTTTATGGCAATTCTTCGAAAGTATTTCCTCTACGTCTATTGCGTGCTCTTCCAGAATTTCCTGAAAAACGATCCTTATTTGATTGGGTATGAAATTCTTGGAAATGATGGTTGAAACATATCGGGAGATTAACTCTTGTGTTGGGAAATTGCTTCACTGGAAGCAAAGAGTGATCTGATGAGTGATCATGTGTGAAATTATTTAAAATTAAAAATACCAGAAAAACATTTTTCAATGGAATTAATTAAAGCTGAAACTGATCCATCTCAAACAATTATCAACGTTCGCTCCGCATAAAGCACGTTTAATATTTATCATCACGACAGACGCACGTTGAACGGCAGCGGGTAAGATACGCGGCTTTCCTTCACCCCTCCCATGGTCTTATCTTATCTTGCTTCTGTGTCCGAGGAGGGACAACAGCCTTTGCAGCGCAATTCAACGTTTTGTTGTCGCTATTAGGGGAAGGGGTTTTGTGGTTTGGCGTTTAGAGGCTTGTGATCGCGATTAAACCTACTTGTCACAAACATCCGTGGATAAGGGCGAGGGAACATTTCATATGCTACCACCGGAATCGAATGTAGAATAAAATAAATTAGTAAAAGTTGGTTCCTTTATAGAACCTGCTTTGATGATAAGGGCTCTTTTAAGGGAGTAGTACACTTTGGCGGCTTTAACACTAAAACTACCGGATTGGACATTTTGACTGGAACGTTTCATTTTCATCACATTAGTTTTTTGAGGTTAAACAATCCTAAGGTAGTTGAAAGATGATTTTTATATATATTTTCTATAGTAAAATCTCCAACAAACAATGTAAGACAAAAATAAGTTAAATATGTGTACTCTGCCTATTTTCGGAAACAAAAATATTTTTTTGAACTGCATATGCAGTAAAGGAGACATCGTTGAGAGGCCATTAGTTCTTATATAAAATATATATTTTTCTCTTAATCTGGGACAATGTTCCTATCATCTTACAGTGATTTTTTGCAATGTTACTAAACAAAGTTTTGACCTAAAAATATTTTAGGGGCATAAACATTAATTTAAAACATTAATCCGAGGAGATTGCTGTTGATGGGTGGAGATCATGGAAATCGCAACTTCAAGTATAGAATTAAATCGATATTTTTCTAAATATTTCGATTAACTTTCCTGTAGCAGATGTAGCAGATTTTTCATACCTTAAAAAATAAAAAATAAATACAAATTTTGTTTAGGGTTAGGGTAAAAAAATTTGATTGAAGCTTGCATAATGTACAACACCCTTAACTATTTTTCCTTCACACACCACTATCTTTGCTAAATGCGGCACAATCGATCAAAACTCATCCAGCAATGTTTCTAAATCAGTTAACTCATCTCAATACTGATGCATTTGAAAATAGAACCAAATACTAAATACATTTCCTCATTGCTATACACCAAATGGGTGGAAACGGGGTCACATTTAATGGGAAACCTTCCCGCCCTTTTCCCTTCCCCAACTGCCTATTGGAACAGGGCGGCAAAGATGAGAAGTTTTCCAACCACTGAAGAAAAATATAGGTACTTTTCGGAAGACGAGAGATCGTATCAGATAAAGTGCGTATGAATGTGTGGTACAGAAAACTCAAAGGGTGAAAAGTTTCAACCCCGAGTGGCTTAGTTTCATCGATCGATTGGTAGAAATTTAATGCCACAAAAAAAACATGTACTAAAAATGTGTCTGTGCACCAGGGGGCTGTAATGTGAGCTTATGAGGAAATGTATCAAAAAACACCCGAATGTTTACTGCCCCGTAAGAAGAAGGGAGACCTAGAGAGCAGGAGCATTTTATGGCGTAAATATCGAGCTGTGTTTAGTATGTTCTGTAAAATATTGTGAAATAACCGCTCAGCCCTTGCCGTAACGATGAGTTTGTTGAAAACTTCCACTAAACAGAGATTATTTCCATGAAAATTGGGAAAATTCCACCGCCCAAATTCCGAAAAGTTTGTTTACATAGAGGAAGATAAGACGTACTTAAAATCACATTATTATGATTTTTTTAAAAGTTCGAAATGTTTTACTGTTGTTGATGGAAAGTTCCGCAGGAAAAATGTTTACACATTTGTGCGTTTAACGAGCAGAATCAAACGGCTATTCGTCTTCAAAACTGTAGCCTTTTGACTTATAGGTCGATATTGTTATTTATTTATTTTTTTACAATAAAATCGTACTGTGTAGAAAAGACTATAAAGATATAAAAATAATAAAAAAAATCTGCTATAATATTAACGATTACAAAATAGTACGTTTAGGAAGTAGGAAATGCGAAAAACAAACAAACCAACAGACCCAGATAAACATGGGAAACAGACCTAACCCCCACAGCCCCCAAATCGTTCCTACAGGGTTGAAGATGCATCTTTCCCTTCCCGTAAAAATAAGCGACGCTAAGGGGTTTGTTTTGACGGAACCAAATAATCACACACTCGAGAGCAAAGTTCCGTTTCATCGTCTTCGGCCTATGTCTTCGGGCGGTAGTAGCAGTAGTATTAGCAGTAGTGGCCATGCTTTTTTATTTTTCATCTTGTCTAGCGAAACGCATCATCTTATGCTCATCTTACGCTAGTTTTGTTTTTGTTACACACGTTTATTATTCTATTTTGGCTCTTTCTTAATCTCATGCGTAGAAGAGTGTGCGTTTTTGTTTGTTCGGATTTCTCGTGAGCCAAGACGGGGGAAGGAAAATGTGAATTTCTTTACACCCGGCGCCAAGTGTCTTGTGGCGTGGTGTAATTTTCGCTTTTTATTTTAAGAGAAAGTGAAACCACCTTTTTGCTTTTTGTGCCGCAGCCATTGTTTGCTGTTAATGCTTAGTTAATTACATCAAAACCAAAGCCAGTCGATTTTTTGTTTCGTTTTTTTTGGGAAAGCCTAAGCACGAGAGCATAATTATTCGCCGTGACGCAACTGGAACACGCAAATGCGGACCTTTTTGGTGAAAATGGAAAATGAAATGGCCAGTGATGATGTTGCGGGCGATTCGCAATCAAGTGTTCCACTAATTAATGTTCCGATGTATCAATCTGATATAAACGAAACAGTTTTTTGGCATATTTGTAAACATTCTAAAGGGGGAAAAATGTTTATTATGTTTTTTTATAATGTTTAATATTTAAATTTCTCTCACACATTTCGTTTAAATACACAAAACGGAAAAAAAACGAAAAAATGTTTTGGTCGATATTCATGCAGTTTTCATATTAATGACTCACTTCGATACACCACGCATCGTTAAAGCCTTCGTTCTCGTGTTTCTTACTTCATAAGCACAAAAATAAACTTCCATTAAGCCTGGCAAAGGCGCTTTCGCATAAAGTAACGGAGCAACCACCCCATTGTAATGTATGATAAAAGCCAAAATTGAGAAAGGGAAAAAAATCCAACCAATTTCAAATTGATTCATCGAGCTAAGCAAATCATCTGAATGGGGCATCGGCAGCACAAACAACTCCATTAACTCAGCTTTTCGCGGTGTTTACGATGTGCTGCCCCCGCAAAAAAACACCGACACATCGAACTCACCACACAACACAACAGCGGCGTACGGTTACAGGGCACATACAGCGGGCAAGCTAATTCCGCGATTGATTGAGAGAAATGTTCGCTCGAAGAATGATAAATATGCGTTGGTGATTTGCTTTCACCCTATATCACGCTTTACGCATATATCTCGATGTGCACACACATTTAGGGGGCAGAATGAAGAAGAAAAGAAGGGAAAAAATAAGAGCGTACATTTGATAATGGATCCCCCCCTCACCCAAAGTGGATTGATGGAAGGTGTAGGAAAAAGCTCATCTCCACAACACAACACCCAACCCTAGTCTTGAATCTAGTTAACCCACAAGCCCAAATTTCCTCTCATCCGTAAGGTGGCAAACAACAACAGACGACGCGTAGTGCTATCTTCCGTTCCGTTACACCTCACGGATAGAGGTACGAGACGAGATTGGGACCTGTTTTCCATCGTCAATTAATTCATCCCGAAAGCAGTGAAGCAAACATCATCCACACACGATCAGCGATGTGGTTTTTTTCATGATAACGGTAAGAAACCCATTGATCAGCTCTCTTGCTGGCCTAACGGGTTTTGATTACATTTCGATTTAAATAAAGAACCGCAAAACAAAGCAAAATCATTGCAAATAGCCTTATTTAAATATGCATGCTTAATTAAGAGAATCGAGATATATTTGTTCTTTAGACCATTGTACCGTAATCATGTCAAAGCAGTCATAAGGAATTCTCCATTCTCTTTTAATTTTTTTTGCCAAAATACTTCAAGAGTTCTTGGGGGGGTTTTGAGTAGTTCCGGATATGACAAAAATCCTGCCTTGTGATATGCTTCACATCGCCATAATAAAGGCTAAAAGACTTGTTTTTACCGAATAGCCGGTTAATCCCTGCTGCAGTTGGATGACTCAAGTGAGATTAGTTTCGCTGACCTTCGATATATTAAATCGCATGCTGAAGCACGAGACCTTCCACCATGTGCCATAAAATAAGTGTAAAAGGGTTTTCAGTTGAAATAGAAAAAGTTGCATTGAAATACATCAATTATTAAAAAATTTCTAAATTGCTCAAAAAATGGTAAGGGGTAAGCCTTATAAAATTTTAAAGTTGAAATTTTTTTGTAATTTTTTGTTCTTTTCTTCTTTTAAAGCATTATTTGAGTGAAAATAAACTTATTGCAACAAACTCGCATTAAAATACTTCAATTTTTAATTTTTTTCCAAATTACTCAAAAAAATGGTAAGGGGTAAGCCTTAGGAAATTTTCGAGTTGAAATTTTTTTTGATTTTTTTTTGTTATTTTTTATTCTTTTTTTAATGCTTTTTTTAATAATAAAGCATTATTTGAGTGAAAAGAAACATATTGCAACAAATTTGCATTAACATACATCAATTTATAAATGAGGAAAAAAATGAGGAAAATTTAACGTTTTCTCAAACAGGGTATGGAACTTGGTACCTCGAATAACTTCCGACACAGACATCTGAGAGCATGGCCGTTGAAGAAGAAAATGTAGCCATTGGTGCCATCTATCGACCACAGGTTAAAGATTGGCGATCCGTTGGATACCGACCGAGTTATTGGCAAAACTTGGCTAAAAATTTTGATAAATTACTCAAAAAAAAAGCTAAGGCTATAGCCTTAGGAAATTTTCAAATTTTTAGAATTTTTTTTATTAGGTATTTTTTATTCTTTTTTTTTAATTCAACCTCTTTCTTTCTACCTCTTTTTCCTGTGGGCTGTGCTGGAGCGTGCACAATAAAATGAGCGGAGCGATAGAGGTAGCGATTTCGCTCCGGACCCAACACTACCTTCAAGTTGAAGGTACATATTCTACTTCAACTTGAAAATATTTCAACTTTTCTAATGCATCTCGAAACCCCTGCAATGTGAATAAGTAAACAAGAAAGATTTGACAGATCACTGAACTACTAATCCATTGCAATAGAAAACCATCATAGAAAAATGTTAAGACATCCTGAGGACGTTGGTGTATTGGATTACTCAAAAACCTCTATTGTACATTTTATGCATTGCAAGAAAAAAGGTTTGCTTCTCCTTTAATTTCGTACCACCGTTATCATTGCAAAAAAAATCTTTTCAGCCCTTCCAGGCAAGCGTTGCAAAGATTGAAGGTTACAGCGGACAAAACAATATGTTCACCATATGCTTTGTGTGAGATCAACCTCTTATCTCATGCCGTCACTATCAGTGCAGTGAGAGTGAGTAAAATGCGTAGCAAACAAAAAAGGGTACAAGTTCAGCTCTAAGCAAGGCCCTTAGAGGGCAAAACATTCTCTCGATGTGTATTGTGCTACCGTTTTATGTTTCTGTTTGTCATTTTTTTCCATTTTATCAACAAAGAAAAAACGTGCGTGATAAGAAGATAGTCAACACATATATGAGGTTTGCGTGATCATTATTGGAGCACTTTTGGGGTAGGTTCTCTCTTTGTCTCTCTCTCCCGCTCTGTTAAGTTTCCCGTGACGTTTGACGAGCAAAACGCCTTGCACAACTGAACGTTTCTTGCGCTCGGATGCAGACGAAACCATTTCCGTTGTCCTTCACAACACGCAATATTCTTCGCCCAGGACGCGACGCCCGAAACAATAAACATAAACATCCCGTCCCACTGACAGCTCCGATAGCACGGGAGAGCTGTTTTTTATGTCATTCAGGCATCCCAGCAGACTGTGCGCCCAGGAAGCTGTGGAAGAAGTTGTTTTTTCTTCCCCCTTTTTTTTGGCTTACCTTATAACACTGGATCTCGTCCAGGACGATCTCGGACTGGCGCAGGACATGGTCGACCTCCTCGTACACTTCCCGCTCCAGGTCGGTCGGGGCAGCATTTTCGAAGTCCAGAAACACGTCGTACGTTTTCGGTGTGCAGCAGGTTGATTCATCCCGTGCCAGCAGGCTTAGTAACTTCCCCATGACTCACTCACGCTCGTGTGTGTGATGGGACTTGTGTGTGTGATGTTGTCGCGGTGTTAATACTACGGAACGAACAATTTATTACACCTTTGCTATTACGATGTTTAATTTCGCTAGAACTAAACCACAGAATCAAAGGGCACTACACACACACGCACACACTGGAAAGAAAACCGCGAAACGTCATCCACCGTTTATTGTTGACTCTTTGTGTGATTAGATTTTGTTTTAAATTCACTTAAATTCACGCAAATAACGATTGATTGTAGAAAGAAAGACGTTGCATGTAGTCATTTACACAATATTATTAAATAATTTTAAAAGGAGAAAACTATTATCGTACACAGCAACACTATCGAAATGACTTAATTTTGACACATATTTCACTTAAAAATAAATAAAAACAAATGTAGGTATAAAAAAACACTTCCCAAATAACACGTTCATGAAAAGTTTAATCCAAATTCACTTGCTTTCACACAAGTGTCTTGTTCAAAAACAAAAAGTGTGAAATTAGATTAGAGGGCAATTAAAACCATAGTAACAGGCTTTAACTTGCACCTGTGACTATTCCTCGAAATGAAGTACCTAACGCATCATCATACCTTCAGGGAATGAAAATTCCCTGCAAAAAGCTCTCCCACGTTGGGGTGGGTAGGAGAAGATGTGAAAATTTATTTATACAAACTGAAGAAAAAGAAATCTCCAAACATATATCCACAAGTACTAACGAACACACACATTCACGCCACAATCAGAACACGCGCGTTTAATGCTTTTAAAAATATGATTTTTTCTTCTGCACTGACCTCCTACTGACAGTGGGCAGACAATGCGTGAGTAGAAAAAAAACACGTTTAGCAACATAAGCAACCCGCGCAAAAATATGTTTCATCAAACACACTCACAAAACAATTTCGTAAGATTCAAGCAAGAAACAATCTTTAAAAAAAAACATGGTGGAATTTCTGCAAAATTTTCCTTCTGGCTGTCGGTGTCCTTGTAGTCAAGCAGCTGGTGGGATTTTATTTTTGCGAAAAACTTTTCGCCCCGAAATCCTTCCCAGAACAGGTCCTTTGTTGCTGTTGGTTTGTATCCGTTTATGACCACCCTGGGATCTTACCCATACCGTGTGAGAATTAATCGTACTGCCGTACTCGGCAGGAGGCCGAGAAGTGAAATAATTATGTCGGTATGGTTGGCTTTTGGGCTTATGTTTGCTTCGTATGCTTTCACACCATAAAAAGGGTAAGTGTTATTAACTTTCTTTTACTGTTAAAATTTAGCAAATCCCTTAACGAATCTATGTGTCTAAACTAATAATTCACAACACACATTACATACACTCCAAGATATGGAATTATTTTGTTTTTGTGACTAGCAGCAATTTTTCTTTTAAATGATCTTTTAACAATCTTAACTGAAGAAGATATGAATTTTTATGTTTTGCTCTCACTATCTCTTTTACACACACTATCTCCTTATCTTGCTCGTACACATTGCTCGGCCTGCAAAAATTCACACTTTTCACACTGATTCCACAAACACAAACGTGTGCTCGATAACGCATATGATACATTATTGACACTAGTGATGGGCGGGTCGACCCGAACCTACCGGGTCGGAGCCATCCATAAGCGACCCGAACCCGTTCGGGTCGACCCGTAGATACAAGTAGGTTCAGTAGGTGCAACGATTCCGGTAG
>CM028127.1:13137679-13167541 GCA_016254315.1 Anopheles parensis
ACAATTTCAAATTAAAATAAAACAAATTTTTAAATTTTACTAAATTGCTCAAAAAAATGGCAAGGGGTAAGCCTTATGAAATTTCCAAGTTGAATTTTTTTTTTATTTTTTTTGTGATTTTTTATTCTTTTTTCAATTTGAAGCATTATTTGAGTGAAAAGAAACCTTTTGCAACAAATTCGCATTAAAATATAGCAAATTTTTAAATTTAACTAAATTTCTCAAAAAAATGATAAGGGGTAAGCCTTATGAAATTTTCGAGTTGAAATTTTTTTTTAAATTTTTTTCTGATTTTTTATTCTTTATTTAATTTTAAGCAATATTTGGGTGAAAAGAAACTTATTGCAACAAATTCGCATTAAAATATATCACATTTATAAATTTTGCTACATTGCTCAAAAATGAGGAAAATTTAACATTTTCTCAAACAGGGTATGGAACTTGGTTCCTCGAATAACTTCTGGCACAGACATCTGAGGGCATGGCCGTCCAAGAAGAAAATGTAGCCATTTGTGCCATCTATCGACCACAGGTTAAAGATTGGCGATCCGTTGGATACCGACCGAGTTATAGGCAAAACTTGGCTAAAAATTTTGCTAAATTACTCAAAGAAAGCTAAGGCTATAGCCTTAGGAAATTTTCAAAATTTTTAGAATTTTTTTTTATTTTTTATTCTTTTTTTATTTAACCTCTTTCTTTTTACCTCTTTTTCCTGTGGGCTGTGCGGGAGCGCGCACAATAAAATGAGCGGAGCGATAGAGGTAGCTCTTTCGCTCTTGATCCAACACTACCTTTACAGGGTTTCTCAGGCCAGCTCAACACCGTAACACACCTTTTCAACAACGTAAAATGTGTATCCGGAATTGTATATCGAATTCGAATCCGGTAACTCTTTTCAACATGGTAAAACTAGGTCTCGAATCAGTAAAATCATTACTCAACACTAGGAAATGCGTACTNACAATAATTAACATAAAAAATACTGAATTTGTCCTAACATTATATGCAATAAATGTAGGTAAATATGGGCTAAGAAACAAATTATTTTCTTAATTTTGCTTCACACTAACTAAAAGAGCACGGAAAGGACGAAAGATAAATAAACAAATAAAATAAACTAATTCATTTGTTTTTCAAACGAAAATTAAATTATCAAATGCTTGAACATCGATTACAATGGAGCATCGAAATACGTAGACTAAACAGGTTACATGACAGATCTGCCGAATACGCATTTCCCAGTGTCGAGTAATGATTTTACGGATTCGAGAACTAGTTTTACCTTGTTGAAAAGAGTTACCGGATTCGAATTAGATATACATTTTCGGATACACATTTTACGTTGTTGAAAAGTTGTGTTACGGTGTTGAGCTGGCCTGAGAAACCCTGTAAGTTAAAGGTACATATTCTACTTCAACTTGAAAATATTTCAAGTTTTCTAATGCATCTCGAAAACCCCTGCATTGTGAATAAGTAAACAAGAAAGATTTGACAGATCACTCAACTACTAATCCATTGCAATAGAAAACCATCATAGAAAAATGTTAAGACATCCTGAGGACGTTGGTGTATTGGATTACTCAAAAACCTCTATTGTACATTTTATGCATTGCAAGAAAAAGGGTTTGTTTCTCCTTTAATTTTGTACCACCGTTATCATTGCAAAAAAATTCTTTTCAGCCCTTCCAGGCAAGCGTCGCAAAGATTGAAGGTTACAGCGGACAAAACAATATGTTCACCATATGCTTTGTGTGAGATCAACCTCTTATCTCGTGCCGTCACTATCAGTGCAGTGAGAGTGAGTAAAATGCGTAGCAAACAAAAAAAAGGGTACAAGTTCAGCTCTAAGCAAGGCCCTTAGAGGGCAAAACGTTCTCTCGATGTGTATTGTGCTACCGTTTTATGTTTTTGTTTGTCATTTTTTTCCATTTTATCAACAAAGAAAAAACGTGCGTGATAAGAAGATAGTCAACACATACATATATGAGGTTTGCGTGATCATTATTGGAGCACTTTTGGGGTAGGTTCTCTCTTTGTCTCTCTCTCCCGCTCTGTTAAGTTTCCCGTGACGTTTGACGAGCAAAACGCCTTGCACAACTGAACGTTTCTTGCGCTCGAATGCAGACGAAACCATTTCCGTTGTCCTTCACAACACGCAATATTCTTCGCCCAGGACGCGACGCCCGAAACAATAAACATAAACATCCCATCCCACTGACAGCTCCGATAGCACGGGAGAGCTGTTTTTTATGTCATTCAGGCATCCCAGCAGACTGTGCGCCGAGGAAGCTGTGGAAGAAGATGTTTTTTTTCTTTCCCCTTTTTTTTGGCTTACCTTATAACACTGGATCTCGTCCAGGACGATCTCGGACTGGCGCAGGACATGGTCGACCTCCTCGTACACTTCCCGCTCCAGGTCGGTCGGGGCAGCATTTTCGAAGTCCAGAAACACGTCGTACGTTTTCGGTGTGCAGCAGGTTGATTCATCCCGTGCCAGCAGGCTTAGTAACTTCCCCATGACTCACTCACGCTCGTGTGTGTGTTGTTGTCGCGGTGTTAATACTACGGAACGAACAATTTATTACACCTTTGCTATTACGATATTTAGTTTCGCTAGAACTAAACCACAGAATCAAAGGGCACTACACACACACGCACGCACACAACACTGGAAAGAAAACCGCGAAACGTCATCCACCGTTTATTGTTGACTCTTTGTGTGATTATATTTTGTTTTAAATTCACTTAAATTCACGCAAATAACGATTGATTGCAGAAAGAAAGACGTTGCATGTAGTCATTTACACAATATTATTAAATAATTTTAAAAGGAGAAAACTATTATCGTACACAGCAACACTATCGAAATGACTTAATTTTGACACATATTTCACTTAAAAATAAATAAAAACAAATGTAGGTATAAAAAAACACTTCCCAAATAACACGTTCATGAAAAGTTTAATCCAAATTCACTTGCTTTCACACAAGTGTCTTGTTCAAAAACAAAAAGTGTGAAATTAGATTAGAGGGCAATTAAAACCATGGTAACAGGCTTCAACTTGCACCTGTGACTATTCCTCGAAATGAAGTATCTAACGCATCATCATACCTTCAGGGAATAAAAATTCCCTGCAAAAAGCTCTCCCACGTTGGGGTGGGTAGGAGAAGATGTGAAAATTTATTTATACAAACTGAAGAAAAAGAAATCTCCAAAAATATATCCACAAGTACTAACGAACACACACATTCACGCCACAATCAGAACACGCGCGTTTAATGCTTTTAAAAATATGATTTTTTCTTCTGCACTGACCTCCTACTGACAGTGGGCAGACAATGCGTGAGTAGAAAAAAAAAACACGTTTAGCAACATAAGCAACCCGCGCAAAAATATGTTTCATCAAACACACTCACAAAACAATTTCGTAAGATTCAAACAAGAAACAATCTTTAAAAAAAACATGGTGGAATTTCTGCAAAATTTCCAAAATTTTCCTTCTGGCTGTCGGTGTCCTTGTAGTGAAGCAGCTGGTGGGATTTTATTTTTGCGAAAAACTTTTCGCCCCGAAATCCTTCCCAGAACAGGTCCTTTGTTGCTGTTGGTTTGTATCCGTTTATGACCACCCTGGGACCATACCGTGTGAGAATTAATCGTACTGCCGTACTCGGCAGGAGGCCGAGAAGTGAAATAATTATGTCGGTATGGCTGGTTTTTGGGCTTATGTTTGCTTCGTATGCTTTCACACCATAAAAAGGGTAAGTGTTATTAACTTTCTTTTACTGTTAAAATTAAGCAAATCCCTCAACGAATCTATGTGTCTAAACTAATAATTCACACCACACTTTACATACACTCCAAGATATGGAATTATTTTGTTTTTGTGACTAGCAGCAATTTTTCTTTTAAATGATCTTTTAACAATCTTAACTGAAGAAGATATGAATTTTTATGTTTTGCTCTCACTATCTCTTTTACACACACTCTCTCCTTATCTTGCTCGTACACATTGCTCGGCCTGCAAAAATTCACACTTTTCACACTGATTCCACAAACACAAACGTGTGCTCGATAACGCATATGATACATTATTTACACCCACACATACACGCATTGGTCTTATGCTCTTTAAGGAGCACCGCTGCGAGAGAGAGAGAGAATCCCGTTCCAGCATCAACCCCCGATAGAGCTCCGTAAAAGGGAAGGTTGTTCTTATCAACACACAATTCCTCGCATCCAAATGTGTGCACGTGTGTGTGTGCGTGTGCGCGCGTATGTATGCGACGCGTTGTAATGCTGCGTCCCGTCCGTGTTGTTTGTTCGCTTCAGCTGTATTTAATGGTGCAAAACCCGGGGCGCGCAAACAGAGCGGCAAAGATGAACAAAAGTTGAAATGGAATTGTTGGATACGCTGCTGTTGTTGGTTCATGGCACACTATTTTTATCGCACTGTACGAACCAAAAACCAAATGCACTTATATCTTCATACACGCACCACACAAACAAAACAATAACGCCAAGGCAAGAAATTTTGGACATGCGTTCCCTTCGCATATTGGAGCCACTTGGAACGCGGTGCGATTTAATTAATTTATTGCTCGCTGTAACGACACGGCAATGATGTTTTTGTTCACTGTGTAGTACGCCTTTTCCTATTACCATTCATTCGAATTGCCCTTGATAGTGCTTGAGCATATTTGCATTCTGTTTGTTTCGTTTGAGATGTGTCGGTGCATAATATCGTATGAAATTCGCACCATTTTAAGTGGTCTGGCGCAGGTAAGACAGAAAACAGCAAATCCATTTACCTTTATCTTATAATCACTGGTAATTGAGACCGAGTTCTGTCGGTTTTCGGGTTAAATAAATCGACAGACAACAAACGACGACTCGATCAAGACTGTCTTTATTCTGCGAACAACACACACAGCTAACCCACTATGCTCGCAACTGAAGTGGCATATACACCAACCGCAAACAGCGAAAAGTCAGTAGCATATACAGTATCGTAATTGCAATAACAAAATAAAGAAAAATTGACAAGTTTGTAGGAAAAATTAATTACAGATTAGTTAGTTGATTTAATTTGTATTTGATTGCTTAAATTTTGTGCTAACTGAATTACAACTGAACCGTTTACGAAGCGTTTTGGGTGTGTAAACGTCACTGAGGAGCTTCTTATTTTTCCCCCATTTCGAACTGTCAAAATGTACCACATGCGCTAGCCTTGCGTAAAGCGAAACTGTCAACAGAGCATGTGAAACACGCGCTCCCTCGGAAAACAACGTTGAAATTTTGGGAGTAATTCGTGCCGCAATAAGTTTCAACAGCAAAGAAATGGCTGAAATAACCGAAAAAGAAGGTGGCGATGTTACTTATACAGCAGTTGCTGCATCCAATTCACCAGAGGTTAAAAAGGAGACAAATGCTGCCGAAGGGAAGGTATGTAAGCAATGGAAAGGAATTAGAGAAGTACAGCGTTCAATAACATTTTACGCATGTTTTTGTTATTTCTTAGCCGAAGAAAATTCGTAGACCGCTTGTAGGTAAAGGTGCCGGCATGATTTTCATCAAACACCTTCCGAAAGGATTCAACGAAGCACAGCTGCGAGAGTTCTTCAGACAGTTTGGTGCCGTAGCAGCAGTGTATCTTGCACGGTCCATGCGAACACAGCACTGCAAAGGTTATGGTTACGTGCTTTTTCACTTTCACGAGGTTGCCGAAATTGCAGCTAGTGCTGTAAACAATTACATGATGTTTGGACGCGTGCTGAAAGCGACCGTTCTACCGCGGAGAATGACCAGAGTGCCACGTAACTTTGGACGAGCGTGNAGTGTATCTTGCACGGTCCATGCGAACACAGCACTGCAAAGGTTATGGTTACGTGCTTTTTCACTTTCACGAGGTTGCCGAAATTGCAGCTAGTGCTGTAAACAATTACATGATGTTTGGACGCGTGCTGAAAGCGACCGTTCTACCGCGGAGAATGACCAGAGTGCCACGTAATTTTGGACGCGCGTGTAATTCAAAGGGCGAACTGTCCAGTGCCTGCCGTAAATGGTTGAACCGTAAAGTTAGTCGTGCGAATCGATACCTTGGTCCCCAGTCACGTCTTGAGCGGGTTTCGAAACAGATGAAACGTTTGAACCGTGCCGAGCGGAAACTTCGTGAAGCCGGCATCGAGCTACCGGTCGCGCAAAACGCTATGTCTAAATTGAAGGCACAAACAAAGGACTTGAAAGAGCAGGTTAAGGAGAATTTGGCTAAAAGATCTGCCTTAAAAGAACAGACGGAAATGGCCGTTGAGCAGTTAGTGAAAGACAGTAAGTATGAAAACAGTGGTGATGGTGAGGAAATGGCCGTTGAACAGGTAGTAAAGGTCAAAAATGAAAATAGTGGTGATGGTGATGATGGTGACGATGATGACGATGATGACGAGAACGAGGAAGAAGGAACTGCCTTCAGTATGTTACTGCCATCGGATTGGAACGTTGAAGAACCCATCGCAAATGAAGCGGCAGCAGGGAAAGCGAACAAGGTAGAGGCAGTAAAGAAAGCGCTAAAGGTAGAGAAATCGTTCGTTTTAGCAAAACGTAAAGCTAGCAAACCAGTTGCTACTAGCAAGAAGGAAAATAAGAAACCAGTTGCTACTACCAAGAAGGAAAACAAGAAACCAGTTGCTACTAGCAAGAAGGAAAATAAGACACCAGTTGCTACTAGCAAGAAGGAAAACAAGAAAGCTTTACCGGCAAAAACACAACATGAAAAAGCAAAGCTAACTTTGTCCAAGAAGAAGCCAAGTGAAGTGGCTGCAGTAAAATCACCGAAAACAAAAACGAAAGGACAACAGATCGCTGTCGCAAAGTCCGCTAAAGTCGTAAAATCCGCTAAATTAGGTAAAAAGGTAAAGTAAACTATACAGAACTAAACCCTTGGCGCAAGTTATTGGACGAGTTTAGCCTTCCATAGGCAAGATAGGCAATTTCAAACCGGAAAGTTATTCCGCTTGAAATTACACGCAAGGCAACGTCTTTGTATACTACACGATCATTTAGTTTTAGTGTCCGAATGTCTGTTTCAGGTTAATATCAAGTTTATTTCTTAATAAAAAGAAATTCGTACAATTGTACATGTACAGGAAAGAGTTTTCGACACCAAGAGAGCTTCCAACGGAGGAAGTAATACTCACTGCTCTTCTCTAGCGTTGATTCTAGAATATCGTATAGTTGTTCTTTTCTCGCATGTTATCATTGATCCTGACTCGAGATGATCTAGTGTTGGTGATCGATGGTATGAGAGTATCCGCTGAAGGGGAAATAGTCCAGCATCTGTTTCAATCCATTCGCCCGTTCAACTCCACGCGAGGAAAAGAGATGCCTATATGAAGCACTAAGCTGGGGATGTGGCAGTTGATACTACCTCCTTTGTTGGATGCTCTCTTGTTGTTTTAAATCCCAAAATCGCTCATTTTCGGCGACAAAATCCTGCGAAAGTGGGCAGCGAAACAACAAGAGAGCGTCCAGCGGATGAGGTAACATCCACTGCTCTCCTCTAGCGTTCATTCTAGAACGTTTTGTAGCTGTTCTTTTCTCGCATGTTATCATTGACCATGGCTCAAGGTGAATTAGTATAAGTGATCGATGTTTTCTTTACACCAAGAGAGCATCCACGGAAGGAGGTAACACTCAAAGCGCTGCGCTGGCGAACGGCAGTTGATACAACCTCCTTTGTTGGATGCTCTCTTGCTGTAAAGAAAGCATCGGACACTAATACTATTAACCATCTCGAGCCATGGTACGAGAATATGGATGTACGCGAATTGCCGGTCATGTTTTCTATATTTTGGGGAATGTAAATAAACGTTTTTCTTTCAACAGTAATAATTTCAGTTACACAGAAATTAAAATGGAAATTTCAACGAATGGAAAGAAAGGTAATATTTTTTATTATTGTTCAAAATAACCATATAACAATAATTTATTTCTTCGGATTCGTTTTCAATGAAACTCAATTAAACGGCATTGGCATTTTATGAAAATTTTATTACAAAAAAAAAGAAGAATATGATGTTGGTGAAATTGTGTGTTTTGTGAGTAGTGTGTACGTTTTTTTGTTGCTGTTGTTGCTGTTTTATGTGTTTACAGAACAAACTGTTTACTGCTTTGTGTTTTCCACCTCCTACTGTTTTTAGCATTTTCCATGGGTTTTTAAAGTTTCTAGTTGCAAGTTTTTTTTGTTTTCTTTTCGTCTGTGCATTCAACACCTGTTGTTCAGATACGTTTGAACAGTACATTTTGTGTTGTTTTTCTTCTTTTTATATTTTGTTTTGCTGGCACCTACTATTTTGTTTGTTTTGTTTATACTTACAAATTACTGCATTACTCTACTATCTTTGACTTTGAAGAGTGGGTATTTCATTTTGCGTTGTGGTGTGATCGTTCATTTTGCATGTCTCTAAAATCCTTCTGGTATGTTGCTGTTTTTTGGGGGCTGTGCGTGTGATGTTGATCAACAAGAAATCCTTTTCTATTACACCCTTCTCTAACAGGGGTTCAAACGGAGTTGGAAGAATTGCATGACATTGGGAAACAAATTCTATTGTAAACACATTATTAATCCCTTCTGGCGGGGTTTGTGTTTTCGATCGTATTACCTTGCTTTTATGGTTGTGGTTTGGTTCTATTTCTTTGCTAATCCTTTATCCTTTTGTTTGTGTGCTGACTATATTATTGAGCTCCTTTACGTGTAGCTATACTTTCCCAACCTTGTTCTATTGTTTATTTGTTTCGATTTGGTTTTGTTCTTGTGTTTTTGTTGATTGCAATTTGATGCAAATTAAAATTAACGAAAAGGATTTCCGCAACATTTCAAAACCATCTTTGTGGCTTCACTGCAAGACCGACGGTTTACTGTCTTCTATATTCAAGAAAGAACTAGAGAGCATCTGCATCGTCCTTCAACTTCAACTTCAATTTCACAAACACACACATGTACCCACTCACGCAGGTTTGTCCTGGCTGCGTCTTCTTTCGCATTATTCACCGTTAAACGCTATTGAGTAAGAATAAATTTATATACTTTTTTGTTTTGCGCATTGTTTTGTCACGTGTTCTTTTTTTTGTTTTGTTTTGTTTTCATGTTTCGTGTCTGCGTGTATGCTTTTGTTTGTTTGTTTCTATTTATATTAATAATTTGGCGAAAACGAGATGCATTTCTTTAATCTTTGCTCTCGTATTTTGTTTGTTTATTTTATCTTCTTAAAATGTATCTTTCTAACATTGCGGGTTGCTTGCTTGCATTTTTTGTTTGTTTTAGTTTTAATATGCTTTTTTGCTTCTTTTTATCTTGTCATTTATCACCGTATCCGTCACGTTCGCAATGTTCTTTCTTCTCTCTATTCCTTAGACTTTGCGCGTACTCCAGTGCTGCTAAGTGTGTACTTGTCTGTGTGTTTTTATGTGTTAATGTATGTTTTGTTTTTTCGGGGGTGGTGCGCTTTAGAGATATTTTCATATTAATATATCGAATCTATTCTTTTACTTCTTCGCACGCAGCTTCAGTGTGCCGTTTCGGTGACGCAGCACTAGAAGACTACTAACTAGTACACAGAACGGGAAGATAAAAGGGAAGGAAGGAAGTAAGTTACTAGGTGGATGCGGCGGTGGCAATCAATTTGTATCGTTTCTTTTTCTTCTTTAGCATAAGTCTTTATATGTATATTTTCACGTACGGCTAGGAGTGGGAACCTTTCCGTTGGTTTTTCTTTTTGTTTCGCTTTAACAGTAATGTTTCATTTGAGCTTCATTTCGGTCAGAACCGACAGCATTAATGGCATTACGCTTCCCACAAAAGAGGAAGCGAATGTGTTGGTGTGCTGGCTTTTCTTCCGGAATTTTCATCCTGCTTACATTCTCGCGCCTAAAATTGGAAGTATGTTAAAGCTACTTTCACAAACGCAGCAACATTAGCATCTGCTGTTCCGTGATATCAATTCAAGCCAATCATGAAAAGGACAGCCGTACAAAAAAATGGATAAAAATGGACTTTCATTGTTAAGCTCGATCGAAATTATACTTCGATATAAACAAGCGTAGTGGAAGAAGCTTTGAGATTCAATTGAAGAAAGACACATTAGCATTGGGGCCGAACACTGGACACGTTTCAAAGGTAAGAATGAAACAAATTGTTCCAATAGGGCGTTAAGAGAAAACAAATCTTGCTGAACAAAAGACGAAAATACGTAGTGACGTACAAAAAAAGCAAAACGAAAACTAAACTGACTAAAACAATGCGTGTCCAATACGCAAACAAATAGGTAGATGGTGTTGCTTAAAAATGTACTACGCGTATGTAGCTTAGAATTACGATAAAATAGTAATAAAAAAATATGTAATAAAAAAAAAAAACAAAATATAATGCAAAACAACGGATAACGTTGCGATGCGCCGACTAATGATTAATATGGCTGCGTTCGTCACTTTGAGAGACGCGTTTTACGATATTTGTATTTTTGTTTTTCATCCACTTGCATCTTGCTCATGTTTTGCGTTTTTTCTTCTTCTTAGTTTTTCATTGTTTTTTGAAATATGCGTTTTATGTATTTTATTCGCATTCGCTCTGCCTTCTTGATTTTTTCTTCTATCTTCTTCAAGCATGAAATGTATTTTTTTTTTGTTCTTACCATTTTCTCACCTTGAATTACGCTTTTAATTGGTTACAATTAATTAATAGCTTTCTTTTTCTCTCTTTCTTTATCTTTTTTCTCTTCTTTTCTACTGGCTCGCTCTATTCTAAGGACGCGTATAATGGCTTTGGATTTCTGTTTGTTTAATTATTTAATGAGTTTTCTATTCACTGCTTGGTAGTGAACGCGGAAACAAAGGGACGTTCACGTGACTGGATCTCTTCCACCGCACGGACTCACAGGAAAAGAAAAGAGAATACACACGTACGCACAAATTTGTTTTTACACACATACACACACACATCAGTATAGTTAGCAGCAGCTTCTCCTGTCCATGTTTCGTATATTGAATTGGCGCGGTTGGTTTTGTTTTGCGTTTTTCCACTTGAAATTACACATACACAACACTATTCTCGTTCATCCAGCGGTTGAGATTTCTACAACGGGGAAGGGAGCATTTCTGCACATCACTTAAACACTACATCTCGGCTACACCTNTTTCGTATATTGAATTGGCGCGGTTGGTTTTGTTTTGCGTTTTTCCACTTGAAATTACACATACACAACACTATTCTCGTTCATCCAGCGGTTGAGATTTCTACAACGGGGAAGGGAGCATTTCTGCACATCACTTAAACACTACATCTCGGCTACACCTAGTATCTAAATGGGGTTCCATACGTTTAAATTACTGTTGCTTCATATGCTTAAAGGAGTTGCGGGAAAAATCGTACCTCAAACTTCACCCAAATGAAGCTACTTTTTGAGCGTTTATGGCGTTACTTTGCATCGCTATATTAACATTTTACGGTTCCAGACGAACCCGAAGATTGAACCGAATATGATCGCAATCAGAACAAAGGAAGAACATTCGACTGTGTGTTACTGTTTTGTGCGATCAAATTGATCATAAAGGAGGAACACATTTGACTATGGTAGCTTTACAGGAGAGGAGTTTTCCCACATTCGTCTCAATAATCGTTTTGCACAGATTAAAAGGAGACATCTATTTTCACGCCCATTCTTTAATAGTAGATGCCTGTTTGTTTAAGTAATGCGACAATAATACGACGCATGTTGGAAGCCAACAAAATCCAAACCTAAGCTAAACATATTTTGTGTATAAAAAACGAGGTGTATGTGTGTGTGTTTTTTTTCTTTTTGGTAGAAGACATAACATATTAAACCAACGATCTTGTAACATTTGTGCACGATTAGCTAAATTGTGCGTTGTGTTATTTTTAATTGGTTTTCGTTTGTTTGCTTTTTTTACGGAAGTAGTACGGAAGATTGTTTGTCTGTTGGCGCGCATATTAAATCCTATCCAAAATGGGATACGTTTTTTTTATATCACAAATCTGTCTCTATAGCACACTTGATAGTACATCCGAAGGAAATAAAAGTATACGTATGAAACACACTGTACACAACAAAAACCATCCATCGGTACAGGGCAACATAATGTTTTTTTTCAGTTTGAACGCGGCACAAGATTATCCTTGTGAAGTTTGTGAGATGGGGGTAGAAGTTGAGCATCATATCGTGTTTTGTTTGCTGTGTACTACAAAACAGACACATGTATTATTACATCTCATCACTGTGATTTCAGTACATCGCAGAGCATTATTTTGTTTGTTGTAATGAGGAGTATTCATAAAGGCAAATGAACACAAACGAAACAAAAAAACAAACTCTTATCAAAACATTGTATACGAACATGTATAGCGCAGAACGATAATATAAAGAAAGAAAAAAACCTACACACTGTTGAGACAAACGATAAACTTATCAAATACACTTATTGAAACACTTCTCACGACACTTTCAAATATTCTTAACTGAGAGATTCTTGGTTTGTGCGTTACGAAAGTTCCCGCACTTGATACACGTTTTACGACTTCTTGCTTGATATCCTCTACCGAGCTAAGGGATTCCGTTTTCTGTTTGTTTTCACATTTCTTTGGTGTTTTTAAAAATATCAACAAAATTGCATGTTTGTTTATGTTCTTCCATTGTGATGTGTCTGCCATAAAAGGCATGATGGGAATTGAAATGTTTGTTCCAACCATTCGCCATCACGTTCGTTAGAATCATTGGAAGAACGACACCGTTTTGCACTATCCATAGAGAGCTGCCCTGTGCTACTACTGGTGAAGCAATTGGAAGATAATTACTAAAGCAAAAGTGCTCGCTACTAGCGGAAGTAGAAGTAATCCCTGGTAGAAGACGAAATTAATAAAAAAAATCAACCCCTTTTTCGAGGTAACCTAATCACTAAGCCAAAAGAGACGCGAGCATGAAAAAAAACAAAACGATACATTAAGCCTAATTCTTAAGAGATATAAACGAAAGCAAAAAAAAAATCGAATGGCTATAAGCATAATAGAGTCACTTTTCACCTTCACGTGATGCTAAACGTGATGCTAATCGTAATGCCACAATATGCATCCTTTTCAGCTGCATAATAGTGGATTGTTTTGTGATGTCTAGGGGCTCAGTGTGTCTGAGTTATTTCCGTTTTCTTGTGCGTGCGCGTATTATGTGTTTTGTGCTTTCGATTCTCCCTGAAACGGAGTGGAGGAGCTTTTGGAAGCGTGAGCATCTTCCCACCTTTTTTTTTTGTTTGTAATATCCTTTCCATTTTGTGCTTTGGTTTCAATGTTACATTGTGCGCTTGGTTTAGCTGCATTCGGTTGCACTTTTGCACAACATTACGCTATGATACGTCCGTTCGAATAACCGGGGCAGGAACTTCCGAACAAATTAAACAAAAAAAAAGTATCATCAACAAAAAGTGATGATTTTGATAGTAATATGAGGGAAAAGAAAACTTGTTTTTTTCCTTTGAATCGCGAAAAAACAAAACAAAATTACTCAAAAAAAACCTAATAAAGTTCCGTACGCGTCCATTTGCTTGTCGATGGCTTGCTAACTTGTGTCCTTTCTATATATCCAGTGCAAGGATATATATACACTACTGCTAAGAGCGTTAAGAAGTACGCTTATAGTTGTCCTTACAAGCCCACGAAAGCACACGGTGAGCTTTTTTGGCTGCTGCTATTTTTGGGGGGTCGCGCATGAAGGTCCGGTAAGGAAGGAAGCATTCTAGGTTGTATCATTTTGGGCGTTGTAGAGCTGTTCTCTATCCTTTACCACGCTTTTTTTTGCCTTAGTATGGGGCAAAACGGTTGTATCCTCCTCGATATATGGTTGCCTAAAAAAAACGATAAAAGAAAGGATAGTAAATTCTTTTTTATTTTGGTTCCTCTTTAGCTATAAAAGCTACTAATGATAAGGATTAGAACTTACCGCATAGCCGGGTACGGGTCCAATACCGTGTCCTAGATATGGATCAGGATACTCCGCACGTCCGTATCTGTTTAAATGGGGGGGACCAAAGGTATTAATCATTACGGTGCTAAGTCTGCTTTTCCTTTTGTCGACTGCTTTATGGCACACTTACCCAGCGACTGTCGTGTAACCGGCAACGGTTGGTTGAGCTGCAGCAGCTGCTGCCCCATATGCACGTGCTGCGGCGGCCGTATAGCTTGCTGCGGAGTATGCCTGTGCTTGTGCCTGTGCCTGGGAAAGTGGTGTCTTCAGCAACGGTGCTGCAGCCTGTAGCAAATGAAAGGAAGGTGGAGTAATGAGAAAAAAAATAAAACCTAAAAACTTCTTGCCACCCGAAAAAGGTTCACTTTAACGCCTCCGAACACAAGTAGAATCAATCGGTTAGATGTAATCAAACACATCCATACGCGACCCGCCGTACAACTTTCAGCAGGCGCATTTTCTCTCTCTCCCTCCCTCGTATTTTCCAATAATCAAAGTATTCCATCAAAAATTCAAAACTCAATTCACTCAACCACTTCCGCTTGTACTCCGTCCTTATCTCCATTTTTCTCCATCTAACATTTTCTTTCGGTCGGTACCAAAAGAACCACATTGCAGAAGAAGGATTCTATTCCAACACGTTAATGAAATCCTCTAACCGTACGGTTTCGTTCCAGTGCCGGAGAAAGTGTACGAAAAAAAGGCAGCCAAAGAGAATATTTTGTGTGGCTCCCGTTGAAGGAAAAGTTAGTCATCGATTATCGCCTCCCCAACCACCCTCCGTACCGTACGGAAAATGGCAAGTAGTAAAAGCACCGCCACCATGCACACACACACACACTTTCCCGTTTCAGCGCTCCCGTATGTTTTTGGTGGATGAACTCCCTTGCATCACCGGAAGCAGGCGGATAAAATGTGCAAATTAAATTACTTCATCCGAGGTAGATTCTTACAGCTGGTTAGGCCGCTCATCGGGATCGAGTTTCCTTCCCAAGATCCGAAAGGAATTCAATGAGGATGATGATGTCGGTGGTACGTGTGTGCGTGTGTGTGTGCTTGTGCGGGAGAGCTCTATTCCGCTTGATTCGGTTGGTCGACCTTTTACACGATTAGGGAATGATTTGCTCCGGTAGTACGGTTGATGAGGTGAAAGGATGAAGGTGAACATATGTGTGCATGAGTTACATGAGTTTGTTTAGGAGTGAAATGGGTGAGTTTCACCCTCGCACCCGTCCCCCGGGTTATCGTCAAGGAGCTCTCTCCCTCGGGTCCCCGGTTTTATGCGAGCCTGATTTTCCCTCATTCAGGGTATGAAAATTTGATACTTTTCGAGACTTTCCCAGACGCGAAAGCTGGCATCAGTTTTTCCTACCTAAGAATAAGAAGTTTTGCCACGTGTTCACACAGCAACATGCAAATCTTGTACGATGAACGGTTAGATTGGATCTAATTTGCTTATTTATCGACGATTATGATAATAGAAGATGACTGATGAAAGATAATGTTCACAATCGCCCCACCGTAATCGTCTAATTTGGAGATAATTTTCCGAAATGAAATATGCTAATCTTTTCCACCCGGGAGTTTGTTGACTTTTATACTCCTCGCCCCCGCGTTAGGGTTGAGGAATAAAAAAATTATTAATATTATATATACTTTGAAGGTAATATTTTGTGTGTTGCTTGACAAATTGTGAGATTGAACACGTTTCTTGAGGCGCCCGCGTGTGACTGTTATCAGCATCGAATGTGAGGGCGCGTAAAAAGCCATAATTTTTACAACACCTCATGTATTTCCTCTTTCACAAGGATTATCACCGTCGCCAATCATGTCCTGGATGGGTGTGGGGAGTTGAGAAAGACATGATAGCACGTGCCTTGCATAACACCTTTCTGTGGCATCATGATGATTGTTGTTGTACGGAGGGATATGTCTTTCCCATTCCCTTGCCTGACTAATGAATGTTATTAGCTAACAAATGGAATATCCCAACACCGATAACGCAGGGGAGGGAGGCAATGATACAACAGGAACGCATTTATCTTTTTCTCAGCCAACATTGCAACACTACGTTTCAAAATAATAGCTTCAATCAGTTTTTTGTTGTTGTTGCTATCAGAGACTAGGATGAAGTCAAATCTTATTAATCATGATATGTACAAGGATATCTTAGAAAACCAACTATGAAGCTTCATCTGAACCTACACAAGCGTCAGCACCTTATTTTGCATGCAGGTTTAAGCCTTTATTTATTCAAGCAAGGCAATAAGAACCTCAAGAGGAATTAATTCAACGATCTGGTCAGCCGTTTTATCCTCATTTTTTGTCATAAAGAGCGTTTGGGAAATACTAAGGACAATACTTCTTCTTCTTCTTCTTTTCTGGCCTGCTCATGGTCGAGCACGTCGCGTAGACATGGCCTGGTCGCCAATCCGTTTCCAGGAAACTCGGTCCAGTGCTGCAGTCCTCCATCCACGGCCGCATCCGATCTCCGACAGGTTTGACTCCACCTGATCCAGCCAACGAGCTCGCTGTGCTCCTCTCCGCCTCGTGCCGAACGGATCGCTGACGAGCACCTTCCTGGTGGGGCATGAGTCCGGCATCCTCATCACGTGCCCCAGCCATCGTATCCTTCCGGCTTTGACCACCGTCAGGATATCTGCACCGCCAAACAGCTCAGCTAGCTCGTGGTTCATTCTCCTTCTCCACACGCCCTGCTCGCACACACCGCCAAAGATAGTCCTTAGCACCCGCCGTTCGAAAATAGCGAGTGCATTGGCATCCTCCGTTAGCAGAGTCCAGNTGATTGGGTCTTATTTTTTTTTTTTTACGATAATTATAAAAAAAAAAAAGGATTTAAAAAAAAAATTTTCCAAAACCCCCCCCCCAAATTTTTTTTTTTTGAAAAATTTTTTTTAAAAAAATTTTTAAAATTCCCCCCCCCCCCCCCCCCCCCCCGGGGGGGTTTGTTGACTTTTATACTCATCCCCTCATGTTGTGGTTGAGGAATAAGAAAATTATTAATATTATATATACTTTGAACGTAATATTTTGTGTGTTGCTTGACAAATTGTGAGATTGTACACGTTTTTTGGGGCGCCCGCGTGTGACTGTTATCAGCATCGAATGTGAGGGCGCGTAAAAAGCCATAATTTTTATAACACATCATGTATTTCCTCTTTCACAAGGATTATCACAGTCGCATCATGTCCTACATGGAGGGGCGAGTTGAGAAAGACATGATAGCACGTGCCTTGCATAACACCTTTCTGTGGCATCATGATGATTGTCGTTGTACGGGGGGATATGTCTTTCCCATTCCCTTGCCTGACTAATGAATGTTATTAGCTAACAAATGGAATATCCCAACACCGATAACATTTTGGAGGGAGGCAATGATACAACAGGAACGCATTTATCTTTTTGTCAGCCAACATTGCTACACTACGTTTCAAAATAATAGCTTCAATCAGTTTTTGTTGTTGTTGCTATCAGAGACTAGGATGAAGTCAAATCTTATTAATCAGGATATGCAAAATTGACATATTTATTCAAGCAAGACAATAAAAACCTCAAGAGGAATTAATTTAACGATCTGGTCAGCTGTTTCATCCTCATTTTTTGTCATAAAGAGCGTTTGGAAAATACTAAGGACAATAATATTAGGCTTTTCAGGAGCTTGAAATAGCTTTCCTGGAAAGTTTTTTTTTCTTAACTCACTTGTGACACTTAGACACTAATATCGAAAAGCTTTTCTAAACAATTTTTCTTAGTACAGGCGTCCCCCGAGTTACGACTGTATTTGGGACCGAAAAAAGAGCTCAAAGCAGGGCGTAAGTCGAGAATACATCGTTTATGACCATAGGTCGAAAGTTTTATTCAAATATTCTAGAGGAAAAAATAACCTAGAAATCGTTTTGAATTGTATATTAATTAATCTTTCCAATATCTATTCAATATTTCCTTAAAATATTTATCGAGAATGTTTATTCCAACAATTTAATTTTTATATTCAGTAAAGACTATGTTTTTTAATGGTTGCCGGTGAAAATTAAAAAAAACTGACAATTTGAGCAAAATAATAACTGTCAACTGTCAAGATCAAAATCGTCGTATCGGCGAATCGTCGTATCTCGAGGGGGTTACGACTCGGGGGACGCCTGTAATCCTAATGCAGGATCTATTGATTAGAAAACCTTCACATGATCCTCAATGCAAGGTTTAATTAAAAAAAAACACTTAATTAAGCAAATATGTGGCACTTCATGTTATGGAATTGTTTGAGGCCACACAAATATGAATTAATTTTTTTTAGCCCAACATAAAAACACAAAATTGGGTTGTGGCGATCATTTTTGCAACGTAGTGTATAAAGCACACAAAACACTAAGATATTTCTTCATTTATGCGCGAACAAGTATCTGGCGGCTTATCCTTTCGGAATGTGCCCCGGACGGCGCACGGTGCCATTGCGGAAAAATCAAATCCACCGGAAAATTATTCTACTCCCATCAAACACTATACACAAGCGATCACAGCGGCTTCTGATGTTTTGGAGGGTTGCGCTTGGGAGGTGAGCAAAAATTATTGCTTCATCTGTTCCGCTTAATTAGACCCCCGAAAAACCCTGTGCGCGCCCGGATGCCTATTTCGGGGGGCAATTGGGTAAAGGGCAACGTTTTGTGCGTGTTGAACAGCATTGAACGGCAATAAATAATGCTAATTTATTAATTCATTAAACCGAGAGCATCGTTTTCCCTTTGAGCTTGTGTGGAAGGTTCGCCGAATTTTCGGTGGCATGCTGCTGCTTGATGAAGCTTCTGCTGGGGTATGGAATAATGCTACAAACGAATTACATTTCTTGCGTTTTGCTTTTTCCCCCACCGGGGGGATTTGGAGTACAAGCAAAAACACACTTACACATAAATAAAAGGGATGGTTTGGTGGTTCTAATGGTGGTCGGGATGGAGGTTTTCCTTTTATCACGACTCGCCCTGTTTGAGAGTGGTTGTGTTCGTCCGAAATTGTATCAAATACCGGATTGAGTGACTCGTGGCTTTCCACCAAAATCCCCCCAAAAACCCCACTCCCCCCACTGGGTTGAAGTGATCTCCCAAAAAGCTATTGATCCTATTCATCGGCACGAATTTCGGAACGATTGATAAAGTTTAGCTGAGCTTTGCAATATTTGCAGTGTAAGAGTGCTGGTGGATAAGCATCCGTCCGGTATACGATGCGCGATGCCTGACTGGGCGAGCTCGGAACTTGAGCACCACACAGCGCCATCGATGTCGATATGTAGGAGACCAGCGATTAGATGCTACGATTCGTGTAATTGGCCACAGCGCTTGAGTTAATGAGCAGTTTCGAATGCTTTGACTCCAAAAAGGTTGTGGCGTTCTTCGGTGGGGCAATTAGGAAATTGATTTGCGTTCGGAAGAACGGGAAAACGTTTTAGTCCAACGTTCAAAACCGAAGGAAACGAGAACCGTTTGTGTTTTGTTCTGTGGTTTTTCCTCCTTTCTCGCCCTAATCAAGAAGCAGCAGCTTCCATTTTACAAACGTTCACATCGGTACCGAGCTACGGTCAAATATTTTCAATAAAAGATTGGAAATAAATGAATGGATACTTACGTTCAAAATGGTAGGTTGTGCTTGAACCTCCGTCACTGGTTTAGCAGCCTGTTGTCGCAAACGCAAAACAAGGAAAAAATCGAACACAAAAAAACAAACAAAATAAAAACCATTGCGCAGATGGAACGAGAGAAAAGAGAGAGAGAGAGAAAATGCAAAATTAAGTAACTGTTGTAGAATGGGTGGTGGGAGGTGTCATTTTGGGTTTTTTCGGGGATAATTAATTTAATCGTTTTAAACATGTGCTTTAATATTTGCTTGTGTGTGTGCTTAATATACCTGGAAGAGGAGAAATTGCAATGTAATCATGTTTTGTGAAATGGTCGTCTTTTTTTATTTTTTTTACAATTTCCTCGAGTTTAACCTTTCATTAAATTTTTTTTGGTGCTGTGGGTATGGGTTTTGGATAGCCCGAAAATGCTTTTATACACATATGTTGCCTCGTGTGGTTGTTTAATTCATGAGCGGCGCCAAACCTCATGAGCTTAAAATCAAAATGACTTTTTTTTAATGGAATAACGTTGTTGATTGGAGAAAATATTATGAACAAGGGTACCTATAATTTATTGTTTTTGTATATGGATAAATAAATAGCTTTAATTTAGTAAAGCTTTATATTAAATGAGGGTAAATTGGGTTTCTTTTTTTATCCTCAACAACGACCTTACGGTCCAGTATTTTTTGTTCTTTAAACCACGATTTTTGTACAAGAAAAGTGAAGTGAAGGAAACATATATTTATTTTGTTGGATATTTTATTTTGTCCACCAATCAGCAGATTTAACGGGCAACGAGATTTTGCTAAAAGTAGACCAAAAAAATTAATTGAAACAAAATCCCGAAACTCCACAAAGCCTCCAATATTTTAGGACGCTAGAAATATCTTCATCCAAAATCCAGCCAAATTGATTATACAAATACATCACCGTTGATTGATTCGATCCCTCAAATGTATTGACATTTTCAATTATACCCCTACACATACATTAATTTCTCCCCTAAACTTCAGCACCCACAAAATAAGCTGCCAGAGAGCATGTGTCCTGGGCACCTGGGTGTACACAATTCCTTCAAAATCGCGCTTAAGCGAGAAACACACCGTGGGTTAATTGTATTCCGCCTCGGGAAGGCTACTGAACCGTGAAACCCATCTAATATGCCTGGATGTAGAGAAAACCCCGCTTGGTTCTAAAGTCTGCCATGTTTCACGGGGATTCGCTGCTGGTGCTGCTGCTCGATTGACATACATTCATTTCGTTCCAGCATTAGCAAAACGGGTGGTGCGCGCGAAGCAACACTCACCTCCACAAAGTACCTTCCATCCTCCCAAGATGGGCCATATTTCGATCGCTATCCCAGCGGGAAATTGCTTCTAATCGACGGTAAAACGATGTCCGTGATTTAGCCAAAATTTTAACCACATGGATCGGTCGGCAAAAGGTATCGGGATCGGCAACCGTCACACATTGGACAGGTTGGTTCGGTCGTGTAGCTCGTGCGTTTTAACGCACCGCTATTTGGGGAGATGTGTAGTTCAAAAATCTCATAAGAGCGCACCATCAAGAGATTGTGTGCCGGATATTTTCGGATTTCGATTTTCAGTAGTACGTAGCCACCGCAACCTTGCCGTTGGACGCACAATATGGGAAGTGGATGAATTTGTTTTCATTGTCCTAACTTCGTAGCCAATAGAGTATGACGGGACGGGGTGAACTCTCGTCTCGAAACGATTTCCCAGTGAAAAACCGCATGTGTCCACCATGCAAAGGGCCGGTATCTGTCGGATCATTTTCAAACGATTTTCCCGTATCGAGATAAAATTCAAGCATCATCCTGTTGCATTTGTACGTTGCACTGGAACACTATTGTGAACACTGGAGCAGCGCGTACCGGGCCGATTTGAGCACATTGAAAGTGACGTTGACGGTGGCATTAGTTGCCCATTGTACTGCGAATCACTGGCACCTACTACTCGCACAAAACCGGACCGACACCGGTCGGCACATACATGGTGTCGGGTATTTGTAGAAACAAAAGGCCCCTTTTGCAGTTGGAAGACAATCGCAACGAACCGGTCGAGTCTGGAAGCGAGAAGGTACACAGCTTGCTCCAGGGCTACAGGTTTTAGGGGTAGGTTAGTGTGGTTTTCGGAATTGAAATTGATTCCAAATTTGATTGCATTTCATGTGAGGCTGATTGTTCCATTTCCCATTTGCTGAGCTGAGATGAACGGTTGTGAGGTACGCTCCTCAGGGCTCCGTCTCAGTTGCGCCATTGTGGATGGAACACATTTGCGACATCATTGCGTAGATTATCCTGCGCTGTCGTGTCGGCTGGAATGGAAAGGAGGGTCGGTTTCACGCAGGTGGACAGGCACACCTCGCTTATATAGATATACATAAATTCACCCACAAAACAAAGAAGTATCCGGCTGTGGCACGGCTGGGAGCATTATGTGCTTTCGTGCGAGAATGTTTCCCAAGCCCCAATGTTCTGTCCCTCGAATTCGAACTTGCAAACTACGAAAAACATGAGCATACCGAACGCATCGATGCGTTATCGGTCGTCGCAACCTGATCGAATTGCTTCATTCTCCCATTCTCTCCCTGTCTGGTTGGAAATGGAATGGAATTGGGATCCCGAATCGAATTACGGTGTGGAAGCTAATGGAAGATGAAATGGATTTTGTCCGTCCGTCCGGGAAAATTGTTGTGCGGCTCGAGCTTTTCGGCTTTAGTTGTGAGTGAGATTTCCTTGTATTTTTTTTTTGTTTTCCTCTGCCATGGAAACGGTGCGTGTGGGTGCCTGTGTATCTCACACAATGGGGGAGATCTAGTAGTTTTAGATGGTTTTGATCTTTTGACGAGTTCCATCGATCAGTTTTCCCCCATTCGCAGGATAACTCAAAGACAGTGTGCTCTCTCTCTCTCTCTTTATATATATCGGGGAATGGAAGAAAATTCTAGCACACAATCGAAACTCAATTATGATGTTGGTTCCGCGTCAGAAATTATTACCGACGAAGACAAATTTATTTTCATTTCCCATTAAGACGTTTGGATGACACGCGGGAAAGGGGCCTCGATCGGTCGCAATTTATAAATAAGAAAAGCAAGCAAAAGGAGCTTAGTGCAATTCACTTTTCCTTCCTGTTCCAACTGTTGTACCACATTGTGCCCGATACGGGCACGCCGTTTTGTTCATTGATTGATGAATAATTTCATCCGTACCGATTCGCCGGAGGTGTTTTCTACTCAAAAAGCACGCAGCAGCAAAGGAAATCGATCAATCATAAAGCAAATACATTTTGTGTTTTCTTTTGTTGCTGTTGTGTGTGTTGTTCTTCAGTTTTCTCGCGCGCGCGTAAAAGTAATAATTTATCGCGAGGGAAATCGATTCATCAACTAGCTTTTTTATTAGCCCATTAGTATGATGGAGGAAATTTATATTGTTTTTTTTTGCTTCACTAAAAATTAATCTGCTATGCGAATGTTTTATTTTTACTGTTCTCATTTCCTGCAGCTCGATTAGTGGTTTGCAAAATGGTGAATGGCAAAACAAAAAAAAAACAGAAACAACAACAAGCGCCAACAGCATATAAACAAATGATCAAATGCTGCTAAATGTGTGCGAAAGTAAAAATAAAAAGGTAACAAAAAAGTTTCCCTTTAATCTAATTGCTACCAGGAAACGTTAAGTGGGTGGGTAAGCATAATGGTGGAGCAGATTGGTTTCTGAATGCTGCATCCGTTTTTTTTGTGCCCGTTGCTGTTTCAAATTGCAAATGGAGCGAAAATTTAGTTGGAAAAGTCATTTCACCGTTGACAGGTGGCATTTATTTCAGTTTTTTCCACCTAACGTTCTACGGGGGTGTAAGGGGGTATTACGAAATTTGCATCAAAATGAAGTGTGTATTTATATGTGAGGGAAATAGTATATAAAAAACAGGTTGGTCCCAAAAATAGGTAACCAATAAAACAACCGTATTTTAGTGTTAAATAATCCGATGATCGAGTACCGATGGAGACGCCTGGTGTTTTGTAAAAATATGGATGAAAATAGAAAAACAAACCACCCTGTGGCTCGAACGAATAACTTACACTGCAAAACACACACACACGCACACACATAAACAAAATTTGAAGCAAACAAAAATTTTTTGCAAAAAAAACACACGTCACGTAAAAAATCACATTTTTAAGAGTTCGGGCGGTCGCATGCTTCTTGCAAAAATTGGGATTGATTGCAATCGTGTGGTTGGGAAGAGCGTGAACGAAACGAGATACTGATGAGTAGCATAGCAACAAATCAACTTTTGCACGTTCAAACAACCAAAAAACCAAAAACGGATCGAGTCATCCTGCCATTCGGTGCGGTAAAAATGTCAACCTGAAAAAAAAATGCAACTACCGTCAGCAGTCACAGCACCAAAAAACAGCAGCAAAAAATAAAGCACCACTCAATGGGTTATGCTTCCGCGTTGTACATGACAAAAAGTATCAAATAAATAACCCCGCGCAGCAATCGGGCCAAGTGCTTCCAAATGTTTCGGCGCTGCTGCTATCCCTCTTACATATTATAAGCGCAGTCAGAAAAAAATGGGAGAAGGATACGGCAATATTATAACTCCAAAAACGTGACGAGCAACCCTCGTCTGACATGCATCCAAAGTACCACACACCAAAAGGGGGGGTAAAAAGGGGACGTGAGAGTGCCATAGTGTTACCAAAATGATGGTAGTTTTCCATCGCAATTTTTCACTCGACATAAATCGTGGGTGTTTTTTTCTGCTTTTGCTGTGGTTATTCCTGTTCCCTCTATGGCACGGGGAAGAGTCGATCCGTTATTTTGTGAAGTGCACACACTAGCTTTTCGTGCTGCCGGCGAAGGACAAATCGAAAATTGATTGATGTTACTGCCACCTGACTGCATTCGTGGTGATGCATTTTTAGTGTGGGAGAGTGAAAAAAAAATACGTTGCATGATTTTGAGGTGCAACAAAAAAAAACACAGGTTATGATGCATTGAAGCAAAATGGAGAGATATATGTATACAAATAACATTTGCCATCGCAAAGTTCTGCAGGATGGATGACCGAACCGATGTCAAAAGTGTAAAAAGACACACAAAGGAAAGCACACGCGAATGATGATGGTAAGAGTAAATAGCCGTTGATTGCTTTATGGGCCTTTCCCCACTCCTCGCCGGAAAATCGAATAGTTTTCCCATCAATATTGAGCATAACTAAATAACGATCGACCTGATGAAGATGAACGAGTGGACACCTGGGCCGTTACTGTTAGTTAAATCACTGCTAAAGGAGACCACCTGTTACTATTACCCGCTTATATGTCCAGGTGTTCCAAAAAAAATGAAAACTTTTCCCATACAAATTACGATACAACGTAATTTAATAGCCTAATACAGTGGTCGGCAACCTTTTCAAAGCAAAAAAGTTAAATCAAATAAAAGTTAGTAAACAATGAATTTAAATTGATTTTAAAGTTTCGATTTGGGAAAATTGTTACTTGGAATTTTTATTTGAATAAATTGCAAACATTGAGCAAAAATGTCCTCTTTTGACATTTATTGAAGTATTTTAAACATTATCAAACTTCGTTTTACCTATATAACTTATTTCTTTAGCTTTTTCTTCTTTTAAAAAAATCTTATTTAATATTTAAAGGTTTATTTATTATTTAACACGAGCAACATATTTACAACCACAAGAAAAATGAAGCTTTTTCAATAGGGAAATTAATAGCAAACAACAGATAGAAATCTCTTCAGCTCTACCAACGAGCGATTGTTTAAGGATGGTTGTTAGAGCCATCAAAATTACTAAATGGCACACGCTCAAGCTAACGAAGGCAACCGATCGTGGCGGATTTTACAGACAAGATCGAACCGCATTGAAAGTGCCAAATAGCCACACTTTGCTGACCACTGGACGCCTAACACGCGTGATAACTTGTCGATGATAAGAGGATCACATTTCTTCCATTTGGAAAATTTTCGAACAGCACGCACAGGAGCAGATTCTCACGCGTTCGTTTACACTCCAATAAAGATTAGCTAAATGAAGGGACATATACCGCGCACGGTCGGCAATGAAAGCCTCTACCCTCTAAGGACCAACACAGCACACAAAAAACCCCTTACAGGTCGACGCCCCATCAATTAGGCACACTTTAATCCGAAGCTTATCGCTAGACACTTACCTGCAGGCGATAGTTGGGATCCGCTGTTGCTGCTGCCGCTGCCAGGTAGGGATCGAAGTAAACACTGCAAACCGGCGACAGATTGATGGTTTTTTGGTGGGGGTTGGAGTGATGTTTTTCGTTTTGTTACACACCGCAATACAAGATCGCCCCATCATCGTTGGCCATCGTCATCAGCATTGGAATAGGAGTTGAGAAAGAGAGAGAGGATTCGATTAGTTTGTGGTTGATTGATTATTTAGTAACGGCATGATGATGCACACTGTTTTCCATCTTCGATTGCTTTTCCCGCTTTTTTCCCTCTTCCATCCTTGTATTTCTTCCGCGAATGCGTTAGCGAGTGTTTCCAATCTGATCGAAGCATCGGGGCATCGATCAACAGCGCGGGTTTCCATTAGTCGCGTGTTGGAAAAAAAGGGATTTTCATTACCTACCGAAACGAGTCACTCGCGGAGAGGAAAATACAAGGGAGACGACCAAAAAAAACGGGAAACGAATGAAATCGGAAGAATATTTGATTTTCCCCACTGTGACCACTCGAGAATTGCTTGTGTTTTTGGTGTGTTTGCACGTTTCGTTGCAGCTGGAAAATTGAATCCGTTTCTATAGTTACGCTCACCCACACGCAGACAAATATGTACGGAAAATTTGACCAACGATATAAACCTGCGTAGCTTGCGTAGATGCGTGACCGGATGGGTGGATTTGTTTGGGGAATTTATCGTTGGCCGAACGTTGGCGTATAGAAACGAGGGGTGGAGAAAAGCGCGGCTGGAAAAACGCGACTGTGTGAAAATGATTTATTGATCGTTTGTTGTTTGAGGGAAATTGTCCTGTGGAAAGACATCAACCATTCATGCCACAGTAATACCGCAAACCCTTGCCGATCGTACGAACCGGACATTTGCCTGGAAGGTAAACTCCGGACGTTAGTACTTGTATTGCGCCTCCATTGCGTGGAGGTGTCCGTGTACCAAAAAGGCGTGTGGGAAAGCTCATGAAGAGTAAACTAAAAACAAAATTCCACCAAACATTATTTAGTACCAGTTAGAGAAACGAATGCGCACTGGAGAGCGTACGATCATTTGCACACCCCTCTGGGATACACACCTCCCGCGGGAGAGGAGAATGGTGAGCGCACCCACAAGTGGCTTTTTGTTTATTTGGTTTGTTTTCCAACCAAATGGGTCTCTTTTTGTTTCGGTGGCGGAATGTTGTTTGTTTCTTTTTTTTCTCCCTCGCCTATTTACTTGTACCACCGTGTATACGGCGGACAGAGGAGGATCGTCTGGTTGAATGGAGTGATGATTTTTCACAACCCAATTTCATATATTTAGTGGCCTTTTTGGGGGTGGGGGGGTTATGGTGGGAAAATTGGTGAAAATTTAATTGAATTTATGATTACTTTCTACCCGAAATTGAGTTATAAAACGGGTGTGTTTCCTTCGGTGGAGAAGGGTTGTAAGGGTTGAGAGTTTTTGGAGATTTTTTCCCGTTCTCCAATCTGGTATTGTGTATTGTTTATTATTTGTAAATAAATTAATTAAAGCAGTAAAGCTTTTAGGAGCAAACCATTTCCCAACCATTTCCCGAAAGAAAGTATTAATGTTTGTGTGATAAAATAATTGCTCAGGATCGCTTCCTCTTCCGAAATATGAAACTGACAAAAGGAGTTTTTGTTGAGGGTTATTCCAATCAACTTTAGTAATATAATTGATATTTGTTTTCCATGCTTGTTTGATTTTGTTCAATAATCAATTGCTTACTTTTGTTCTGCTCTGTCTCATGGGAGAACTAAAAAAAAAACAAATGAAAAAAAGGAAAACTCCAACAAACCGTGCTGCTCGTTATCTAATCATTAATCGAAATAACTCTGCAGTTAGCATTGGATAACGGCTAAAAACATATAAATCCATAGACGCAATAGGTATAACATTTCCTTGCCGATTAAGTTTCCCGTTTTCCGATCGTTTTTCACTTGGGGTTTGGTAAAAGAGGTAAGTAAGGCTTTTGCAATACATTTCTGACGGGTTTTTTTTCACCAATTCGTAGTAAAACTTCATCACCGTATCTCCATCCTCCATCGTGGTGTTCGACCGGAGGGAAAACTCCATCCATTTTCATGTGATGTTTGTCTCTCCTTTTTTTTCCTTCTGCTAGTTACTTTCTACCGCTCGGGTTGAAGTTGCAATCACCGTTATCGATATTAGCTACTTCCATCTCAAGAGGGTCCTCCCGCTGTGCGGTTCGACGTGTCTCAGCGCGTGTGGATGGATGGATGGATTGATTGGATGAAAACCACCACGCCCGTTGTGTATTGCGGCTTTTCGTCTGCCCGAATGTGTGCCTGCTGCACGATGCGTCTACTGGGTTTCGAGTTGTTCGGTCCGTTTTGCCCCTTGCAAAAGGTGTTCGATTTCATATCGAGATATATATATCTCACGTTTATTGAAGCAGGAAAGCAAAAAAGGGAATACCACGTTTCCCGCGAATTGCGGAAGATACACAAAATCAAACAGATCGACCATTTTCATCTACACACAGAGACAGACACGGGTGCTCCACGGGTCTTCACACCGATAAGGGGTGGGGTGATAGTCGATGGTGGTTTGTGTTTGGTACGATGATGGTTCTCCGAATGGATGGAATCAATTTTTACGAGATCATATTTCCGTTTCCTTTTATTTTCTGTTCGATTCTGTTTTTTCCCCACCCCAAAAACGGAGATGTTGGATATTATGAGCCACCCCGCGTGTGTGTACAGGTAACTTCACAACAGACGCACCGAGCCATCGCTTTGAGAAGGATGCTTCAGTCTGTCACACGGAGAGAGTGAGAGAGAGCAAAACTTTCCCGCCCATTCTCGTAAAATATTGTCAATCTTTTCCATTTTCCAATTGCCAATCAGTGCACGATAATAAACCCGATAATGATCTGCTTAGAACCATTATTTGCTTCACCCAGCAGCAACATCGGTTGCTCCGTATGGTGTGGTAAGCATCCAATCCCAACAAAAAAAAAAAAAACTCCAACTCGAGTGTTAAGCGGAAAACAATTTATGGTAAAAGTTTGCCGCCTAATACGTATCCAGGCAAACGATAGAGCAACGGTAAGCAATATTTGCACTCTTATGGAATATTCTACTTCCCATCATCGTTTGGGAACGTTGTAACTTTGACCGGGTGTATAATCTCCCGCCGGGAAGGATGGGAGCACCCCGTCTGTATGACGGTGCTGCGTCAGCTTATTTAAATCTTTCCCATTCTACCCCAAAAGGCCCGAAAGTAGACCATGCTTTCGACCAAAAGCTAATGATCGTTATCGCGTCTAATGTATTTTTATGACTCTTGAAAAATGATGTCGATACATTTGCCATAGGAGTTTGTGGCGTATGCGGGAGGAAAAAGCGAAATGAAGATGAGTACCAGAGGAAGTGGAGGGAAGAATAAGTTAATGCCATTCCCCGCCCGGAAGGCGACGGATGGTGCTCATCTCATTTCACTTAGCAGTGCCGCATTGAAAAGCTTTCTTTTCAGCAAAACTCTCCGCTGGGAAGAGTTTAGCGGATCTGATGCGGATGGATGGATGGTTACTTCTGTCGGGAGTTCTACATTTCCTTTCCTCCTGCGGGAATTATATTTTCTGGGATTTTTTCAAACCATTCTGATACAGAAGTCGAGTGCAAACGCTCTTCGCTTGGTTGTTAATGGTTAGCGACCGATGGTCAGTGTTGGTGTATGCTTCTTTTGCTGTTAATCGTAACATTTCAAAGGAAGAGTAAAGCGACTCGTCCATTAGTCATATTTCTCGTACCTTTAATGTGCTGTAACGAGAAAGATTTTAGTCGTGGATGGAAGAGCTGGAAGAAGAGTTTTTTTAAATTTAAAATGGCCTGTTATTCGAGATTTATTATAAGAAATGCTTGTTTCTGTTCAAAGATATCAACCCTGCGGGATTATTTAATCTCGCAAAGCGCCGTACAGTATGCA
>CM028127.1:13167570-13179946 GCA_016254315.1 Anopheles parensis
ATTTAAAATGGCCTGTTATTCGAGATTTATTATAAGAAATGCTTGTTTCTGTTCAAAGATATCAACCCTGCGGGATTATTTAATCTCGCAAAGCGCCGTACAGTATGCAATTTGCATAAAAAAAAACTACTTGTGAGATGTTTTAAGTAAAAGTACAAGTTAAATATCAAAATTCTGTTCTACGAAAGAATTCAAATCACTAGAAAAACATTGGAGGAAAACGGTGGCATAAAATAAAACAACCGTTAGCGTCCAATTGTGAACAAACATTCTTGCTCGTAAAACTCTTATTTGTTTTTTTTTGTGAGAAGAGGAAATAAAAATTACCATAAAATTTTTACGGCATTTGTAGGAAGTGGGTTATTTATAGAGGAATGATTATAATGTGATTCTTTCTGGTAGGACACAAGGTAGTATGCATCGAACGAGCACGGTTGAATAGTTGCCAGCGGGTGGGAAAGTAATTTCCAAGTCTATCTTTCCAGTAAGGCGTGGGAAGGTTGTGAGAAATGATCTGGTAAAAAAGGGAGAGTTGAACACAAAATTTGCACATTGAAGTTGTTCGTGCAAAACTATTTTATCTCTCTATCTTTCCCTGTAGGTCTTGTCCGATGCCATTATAATGGTAATTTCATGGCATATCTGACCACAGCAGGGTATATTTCAGGAGGAAGATTTAGAGAGACACCACCTTTTTTTTATTCGTTTAAAAATGTTTAACATCTTTTCCGGATTTTAAAGCAAAAGATAATGTAAAGGAAGTTACTATGTAGGAGATGGGTAGCATTTAGTGTATTTCCGATAAAGTCACCAAACGATTTGGAACTTACAATGTCGACCAAAAGCATTCTGGAGAACGTATTGAGAATACACACCGGACACAGCATGCTATCGGATGTATGCTAGAAAAGAGTTTTGGGTCCCAGCTTCCTGCAGCCAACGATGCATCCCTGTGTGCTTTCTCACAATTTGGCACACAGGATATACGGTTGGGTAGGTGAAAAATGGCACAAAAGTAAGTTACTTCCAAGCAAGAACCGGAAGTCCAACAATGAATGGTTTTCGTTCCATGTTTCAAATGCACATCGGGCAATCTCTCTCTACCCGAAAAGTCTGTCACATTCCCAGACGGTGCGCGTCCCAGAAACCAAACCTCGGAACACCCTCCTGGCTGGGCTGGTAGTGGAAAATGGCTTGACGGAAAACTTGACCATTCCTTCACCAGAACTGGTTCATTTCTTGCTGCGTTTACCACATTCCTTCTGGTGATCTGGTGCATGTTGTTGGTGCTGCTGCTAGTTCCGTACGCAGGCCGCAATTATTTGGATACGTACTCCGGTACGGGAACACATCGTGAACTCGTTCACTTCTTTGCCAGTGAAACCAGTTTTTTTTGTGTGTGTTGGTTTGTTTGCTACCGTTGTGTTGTGGTGTTGCGGGAAATAAAGAAAGTTTCCACTTCATGATTCTTGTTCGGTGTTACCGCCCTCGTGTATTGCTGTGTATCCATACCGGAGAGTGGTTGGCAAAAAGCGGTTTATCTCGCTCTTGTTCTCGTTCACTCTCCGGGGCGTAAGCCATTTCCGGCCCGCTTGTTTGGTTTGGCGCTACGAGATGGAAAACTTTTTTTCCCCCCCGGCAGGTTAGTCTTGCGCGTTTGTGTTGTGTGTTTTTGGGGTAAAAGTTGGGTTTCCGGCATAACTAGCCAAGCGAAACCACTTCTACCTACAAATACACCAGCCAATACGGATCTGTTGTTGGCAGTGGTCAAAACGGGAGAACCACTACATCACATCGAGAACGTATCAAAAGAACGGCTACAAGTGCTATAATAAAAAAAACGAGCGGAAAAATCATTTCCATCCCAACAAAAACCTCGTTTGGTTGGTTTGTTGTTCGGTGATGATGTTGTTTTACTTTTGATATTTGGTTGCATTTTAAAATCTGTTTATGAGTGTTTTCAGTTCAGGTTTGATGTGTGGTTTTTGGTGGAATTTTCACGATGTCAAACAATCGTGGAAAACAAAGGGCCAAACTGCACAGGGGTTGCATAAGGAAACGCAGGGTTGCCCAACTAAATGCGTTTGATTGAAATACGAAAACAAATGTTTTACAGTTGAAAACACATTTTCCAACACCAGTTTTCCAGGAAGCGAAACTAGGTGAGAATAAAAAAGGAAGAAACAAAAAAATAACAAAGCTTCATGTACATATTTTTTCCCCGCAATTTCCCAGGCTTCTTTACTGCTTTTCTGCGCGCAAGACAAAGTTCTAGGTTTTTTTTTGTTTTTACAGGACCTTCTGCTCTTTTTTTGGGCAGATCGAATATCTTTTGAAAGCAAAAAAAACACGGACCAACCCTCTACAATGGTTCGTTGAGTTTGATATTTTTTTGTTTTCGGCCGAAGTGCCTTGAAGGTGACAAGGTGGAAAAAACTGTTTGTAAATAACGAGTTTTGGTGAAGTGATTATCCCGTTCCGCTGATTTTTTGTTTCATATTACATGTTGAAATACTGTGAAGAAAGGAATGCAGAAAATATTAATTGCAACACAAAAAGATACGGTGCACAAAATGGGTGCCGCCATTGCCTCGATGTGGATATTATCGACCATTTTGTTACAAAAAAACGTGGATTGCAGGAAGAGAAAAATTATACCGACTGTCCCTACATTCCAACGTGCCATCTGAGGTCGATTTGTTTGTGATTATCGTTTTCGTTATCGGGGTTTGATACATCCAGGAGTGGGTGTGCATGTATTTTGCTCCTTTTTTTGTTGCTGTTGGGGGAACCCATGTTCGAAATCTGTTCCTGTTTTCATTCGCTTTTCAGCGTTCTATTTATTTACGAACTACCGTGAAGGATTTTTCTTGTGGGTGGAGCCGGTGAATTGAACTTTTACATTTGCAACTTGGTGGGATTTTTTTTTGTCAGCTGTTTAAAACATAAACGTACACATATTCGTGCTTATCCAACCGTAAACCGTGCACGTACCACGGTTGGATGGGAAAGCAATCCGAGCGGAAACGAAAATTAAACATTTAGCATTGCAACACGTATATAAATATTAATTTGATCGTGCCTGGGCCACTGTGTAACGTTCCGTGCGCTATTTCATGGAGAGTTGAAAAAAACGGAACGAGCCTTTTTTTTTGTTTGTGTGTGTTCTTGTGAAGCCACTAATTTTCAGTTTTGGTTCGTGGAAGTGAGTTTTTTCCGATGATATGTTTTAACAGAGCTGGCAGCCGAGTTAGATTAATTTTTCTGATCCCGTATTTTGTATTCTAACTTCTACGTACTTCCGTACGAAGGGGGTAGTTGAGTAACCACGAAATTTTACGATGTTTAATTTTTTGGCACGTTCACAAAATTTCCACCAGGCCAAAGTGAACGAGTCGTGTTCATACGAAATGGCCGGTTAGTGGTGAAGGAGTTTTTTTTTACTATTCTGCATTCGAAGATAACTCTTCCACAAGAGCACAAATTATATGCTTCAGCCGACAATGCCGGCCAATGTAATTAAGGATTGAAAAAAAAACTAAACAATAAAACACGAGTGAAACTGTACCCCGTTTGTGTGTTTTTCTTTTCGCGAGATCAGAAGCCAACGAGTTTTTGCATCAGTTGTTACTCGTTGTATCAACCTCCGTGAGCAAATAATGTGAAAGCAATAGAAGAAGTTTGTGTTTTTAATTTCCTTCTATAGTTGCTTGTTTTTTAATCCTACCTCGGCTACGCTGGCGCTCGCTAGAGTTTTAAGTGGATTTTTTTTCATGCTCTCAGTCCCTTTGCCCGCCCCCGTACACCCGTACCGGGAATGGATGTTTATCGAGTTTCATTTAGCTAACGATCCGGCATAACCTGATGGCATCCGTACTTCCACCGGCCATTCGGTTCCTAACCCGTTTCTCGTGGCAATGCCGGCCATGCATTCGGGCCATTTTGTGGCGAGTAAGTGGTGGTGCTTTTAAAAAAAAATGGAAGTGAATTTTTTCCCACCCTCTGCCTCGTGTGGTGTAAAGGGAAAGTTTTGCAATTGCTACAGTAAAAAGAGTACAGCAAAAGAGAGGTTTCCGTGTCACTTTGGTTCGATGCACTGCGGTGTCGGAGCGGGGGAAAAAAGTTTTGTGCCTGAAACCGGATTAAAACTGGCAAACCCCGATTGAGAAACTACAAATCGGGAAANTGAGTGTTTTCAGTTCAGGTTTGATGTGTGGTTTTTGGTGAAATTTTCACGATGTCAAACAATCGTGGAAAACAAAGGGCCAAACTGCACAGGGGTTGCATAAGGAAACGCAGGGTTGCCCAACTAAATGCGTTTGATTGAAATACGAAAACAAATGTTTTACAGTTGAAAACACATTTTCCAACACCAGTTTTCCAGGAAGCGAAACTAGGTGAGAATAAAAAAGGAAGAAACAAAAAAATAACAAAGCTTCATGTACATATTTTTTCTTCGCAATTTCCCAGGCTTCTTTACTGCTTTTCTGCGCGCAAGACAAAGTTCTAGGTTTTTTTTTGTTTTTACAGGACCTTCTGTTCTTTTTTTTGTGTAGATCGAATATCATTTTAAAGCAAAACAAAACAAAAAAAAAAGCACAAAACACAGACCAACCCTCTATAATGGTTCGTTGAGTTTGATATTTTTTTGTTTTCGGCCGAAGTGCCTTGAAGGTGACAAGGTGGAAAAAACTGTTTGTAAATAACGAGCTTTGGTGAAGTGATTATCCCGTTCCGCTGATTTTTTGTTTCGTATTACATGTTGAAATACTGTGAAGAAAGGAATGCAGAAAATATTAATTGCAACACAAAAAGATACGGTGCACAAAATGGGTGCCGCCATTGCCTCGATGTGAATATTATCGACCATTTTGTTACAAAAAAAAACAGTGGGTTGCAGGAAGAGAAAAATTGTACCGACTGTCCCTACATTCCAACGTGCCATCTGAGGTCGATTTGTTTGTGATTATCGTTTTCGTTATCGGGGTTTGATACATCCAGGAGTGGGTGTGCATGTATTTTGCTCCTTTTTTGTTGCTGTTTGGGGGAACCCATGTTCGAAATTTGTTCCTGTTTTCAGTCGCTTTTCAGCGTTCTATTTATTTACGAACTACCGTGAAGGATTTTTCTTGTGGGTGGAGCCGGTGAATTGAACTTTTACATTTGCAACTTGGTGGGATTTTTTTTTGTCAGCTGTTTAAAACATAAACGTACACATGTTCGTGCTTATCCAACCGTAAACCGTGCACGTACCACGGTTGGATGGGAAAGCAATCCGAGCGGAAACGAAAATTAAACATTTAGCATTGCAACACGTATATAAATATTAATTTGATCGTGCCTGGGCCACTGTGTAACGTTCCGTGCGCTATTTCATGGAGAGTTGAAAGAAAAAAACGGGACGAGCCTTTTTTTTGTTTGTGTGTGTGTGTTCTTGTGAAGCCACTAATTTTCAGTTTTGGTTCGTGGAAGTGAGTTTTTTCCGATGATATGTTTTAACAGAACTGGCAGCCGAGTTAGATTAATTTTTCTGATCCCGTATTTTGTATTCTAACTTCTCGGTACTTCCGTACGAAGGGGGTAGTTGAGTGACCACGAAATTTTACGATGTTGAATTTTTTGGCACGTTCACAAAATTTCCACCAGGCCAAAGTGAACGAGTCGTGTCCATACGAAATGGCCGGTTAGTGGTGAAAGAGTTTTTTTTACTATTCTGCATTCGGAGATAACTCTTCCACAAGAGCACAAATTATATGCTTCAGCCGACAATGCAGGCCAATGTAATTAAGGATTGAAAAAAAAACTTAACAATAAAACACGAGTGAAACTGTACCCCGTTTGTGTGTTTTTCCTTTCGCGAGATCAGAAGCCAACGAGTTTTTGCATCAGTTGCTACTCGTTGTATCAACCTCCGTGACCAAATAATGTGAAAGCAATAGAAGAAGTTTGTGTTTTTAATTTCCTTCTATAGTTGCTTGTTTTTTAATCCTACCTCGGCTACGCCGGCGCTCGCTAGAGTTTTAAGTGGATTTTTTTCTTGCTCTCAGTCCCTTCGCCCGCCCCCGTACACCCGTACCGGGAATGGATGTTTATCGAGTTTCATTTAGCTAACGATCCGGCATAAACTGATCGCATCCGTACTTCCACCGGCCATTCGGTTCCTAACCCGTTTCTCGTGGCAATGCCGGCCATGCATTCGGGCCATTTTGTGGCGAGTAAGTGGTGGTGTTTTTAAAAAAAATGGAAGTGAATTTATTCCCACCCTCTGCCTCGTGTGGTGTAAAGGGAAAGTTTTGCAATTGCTACAGTAAAAAGAGTATGGTTTCCGTGTCACTTTGGTTCGATGCACTGCGGTGTCGGAGCGGGGGAAAAAAGTTTTGTGCCTGAAACCGGATTAAAACTGGCAAACCCCGATTGAGAAACTACAAATCGGGAAAAATTGTAGTTTCCTTTTTTTTCCTCTTCGCTTGTGCGAACTGTGTTTTTAGAACCCCGTTTGTAGTAGGAAGTTATTTTTTCCCCCCGGTACGATAAAGATAAAAATTAAGTTTCATTTTGTCACGTTAAATGAGCGGAAAATGAGCATGGCAAATGGGTGGAAAAATATTAAGGGCACAAAACCAATAAAAAAAGCCAAACTCTACCAGCATCCCATTTCACATTTGTGGCACGGATAAAAATGAAAACGTTGTGCAAAAATCAGGTAAAATGATTATAAACAAAAGCGAAACCCTCGAAAAAAGACATGGTTTTTGTTTGGAATTTCACAGTATAACGCGATTTATTTTCGCGTGCTCTTAGTGTGGTGTAAAATGTTTTTAGGTTTGGAATTATTATTTGGTGGGTAAGATAATCGTGAGACGACGGTAAAACAACAAACCGGAAAAGTTATCTCCTTCCGGGTGTTAAAACGGATTTCCATTTTTGGGGAGTGAAAATAATCCGATAATACGTATTCCCACATACAAGCGGGCAAATGGCAATGTTACTCGGGTCACTTTGGGGACGCGGTTTTTTGGGAATTTGTAAAAACCCCAAAACCCAAACCCCGCAAGATAAGGATAATCGATGCTACTTACGACGGGTAGCTGGCTATCGTGCCGGCATGCCCATTCATGGGCGCAAAGGTTGCCGGATGGCCGGAAAGCAATGCGGCTGGACCCATGTTTCCGGTGCCACCGGTACCAGCAGCACCACCATTAGCGGTGGCAGTTCCGTTCGCGCTTGCTGTACTACCTGTGGAAGCGTTCGCATTGCCATTCGCTAGCCCTGGTATGTTAGCGAGCGATGGATGGCGGGTCGATGGTGGTACCGTGCCGTTACGCGTTAACCCGGCAATAACTGATGCCATCGGATGCGGTGGACCCTGATGGTGCAGGTGTATTGGAAGACCAGCCGGATGTCGTTGCTGGTGGTGTGAAAGGGACACGGGATGGTGTGGAAGATGTTGGGCAAGTGCTGGATGATGCAACAGTGTAGGATGCCCCGGTATTCCCGCTGTATTCCGACGTATGTTGATGATGCATGCCATGTTTTGAAGGATGGTTCCGTACAGAGCAGCATGTGATTAAGGGCCACACAATGTTTTGTTTTTTTTTAGATGAAGATGATGATGATGGTGGTGTGTTGTTTTCCGCGATTCAAAACGCATGCAGGGTAAGTAGGTTCACAAAACAAAAGGCGGATCACATCGGAGTTTTGTTGTTCGTGTTTCGATCGGTTCGATTCATGGTGTTCAGGTAGGCGTGTGAGTTTGGATTTTTGTGCGTGTGTTGGTTAGGTCGTATATGAAACGAAAAGAAAAAGTGAGAAAAGAAACATAAGAAGCGTGTTAATTTTACGATGACAATTTTTGTTGGTGAGAAGGGCGTTATATTGTAGGAGATTAAATGTTTCCTAATGTCACGACATGCTTATTTAATAATGTTTTTATTTTTACGATATTGTAAGTGTAGTACAAATTAAATGTAAAGTTAAATTAAAAATTTATTTAGCAAAACCAAAAAAATATTACAAACAAGCGACACATTTTCACCCTCAAACACGTTCGGTTCCCGGCATCTGTTGACACCCTGCAAAAGGCTATTTATCCTGTAAAGAATAATTTATCTACCCACACTGGAGATGGCGGTACAACACAAACCAAAGATGATGATAATAAAATGTGAAAAGTGAAAGCGAAAATTGAATAACTTTTGCCATATTCACCGGAGCTAATTCGGCTGATGAGTTTTATGCTTGCTTTACCGTTTGGGGGGAGGGCTTAGCGAACACACTGACGCACGCTTGCTTGGGTAAAGATTTATAAAGGTTTTTGCTTGTGAGCTGTGTGGCGTTTGCGCGTGCATCTGATTTGCTGCTACTAACGAAGCTTACGAAGAGTAACGACTTTGAGCAAAACAAAACCGAGGGAGAAGACCATCTCGCCCCCCCCAAAACATAAACAGCCCAAAACAATGGCCGTCATTCATTTCCTTAATCTCGACTGGAAACGTTGGGCCCGGCTGCTTTTGCTGCATTGACCCTGCCACCATTTTGCCCCCGTCCAAAAAGGCAGATTGGCATTATCAAAGCTTTGGCTCACGCTTCTTTGGACCATAATAGGTTTCTACTCATCCACAAATTCGAATACAGAGTGTGCAAGAGAGAGGAAGAGAGAGAATTTCACTTTCAACTACCCTCCGACCGGCAGGGAGAAGAACACAAAACTGCGAAAGAGGATTTACTTTTCCTGTCCGAAAAGTTATGGCTAATCTTTTTAGCGTTTGTTTACGGCGCGGATTTCCCCAGTGACTTTCCCGGTGCGTGCGCGTGTGTGTGTGTGTGTGTGAAAAGTTCTTTTGCTCGTTGTTTCCATGCCTTGTCCATAATGCTCCTGTGATAAGGCAAAACGCAAGGAAACTTGGCGAAACGTGAGTAATTTAAAGATTTTGCGACTTATTAGAAATAATATTAAAAATTCAGCAACCTTCCACATCCACAACGGCCATGGGTCATGGTGGAAACTTCGACAAGTTTCATTGTGAATTAGGTGTGCTAGCAAACCGTATCGTGGCGGGTGGGAAGAGGGTTTGGAATGAAATTGGACAAAGTAATTTAAATGTTCCTGGTGTGTGGATGGGTGTGTGTGTGCAGCACCATGTACGAAAAACCAAGATAACCGATGCGAACGATGTTTTATGATTGTTTGATGTTTAGCTTATCGGAAGGAAGTAATTAGAGCAGCGATTTTATGGCGCCAGCATCGCGCGATGTTTGTATGGGAAATCATGGAACCTTATTTTGGATGTCTTTTGTGCGATGGAGACGCCCGGTACTTTGTACAAGTTGACAATAATTAGCCGATTTGATATGCACGCTAGTTGGGGTATCTTAATTATTTTCATCACCATGTTATTTTTTTCCATTGTACCCTCCCTACCGTACCCCAACAAGTGTAAAGTGTCAGGTTAAAAAGTTGAAGTGTTTGCAACATTAAAGGTTAAAGTTTCAAATGCGCAAATTGCAGCTGTCAATGTTCACAGCTTTGCGCTTACAAAAGCTTTTGTTTAGGTTAAGATGCCCGGGCCGAAGTCGTTGCTATGCCTTTGTTGCCGTTGAGCCCACACAGCTGTCTAGCTGTTAAAACGTCTTGTTTTTACAAAGAAAAATAAACGTTCAGGCAAAGCGTCGATCTTTGTAACGCAGCTGAAGGCACAATTGAAATGGGACGCCTTTGTGACCAGGTTAAGAAAGCTTATAAAGTACTTGTTTAAAAACATGGGCGACCGTTCTTCGCTGGAACCATTGTAAAATGCAATGGTTTCTGCTTCTCGGCCAGTTGTTCAGTACCGGCACATGGTGAAGCTGAAGTCGTCGAATGGAAATATCCTGCTGTTCTGCTTTGTAAACGATTGCGATATAAATTCCACGAAGTAACGCACGTAATTCTTTTCAACCATTCACAGTAGTGATGGGAACTACGGAATGGATTCATGAATCCACTCCGACTCCGACGGATAAATACCGCAGTATACTCCGAAGGAATTACTCCGGATTAATCCGGATTTAACTCCAGAGTAACTCCGGATTAATTCGGAGTAACTCCGGAGTTATTCCTGAGTAGCTCCGGAGTTATTACTCCGGAATAACTCCGGAGTAATCTCCTATATCAACTTATTACTACAGAGTAATCTCCGAAAATAACTCCAGATTCAACTCCGGAGTAATTATTCCGGGGTTATTCAGGAGTAACTCCGGAGTTACTCTGGAGTTATTCAGGAGTAACTCCAAAGTTACTCCGGAGTTATTCCGAAGTTTACTCCGGAATTTACCCCGGAGTAATTACTTCGGAGTTACTCCGGAGTAACTCGGAAGTTTACTCCGGAATAATTACTCCGGAGTTACTCCGGAATGTCTCGGAGTCGGATTACTCCGACTGCGGGAAAATTTAAGATTTACCCATCACTAGTTCACAGTGGAACATTTCTCGGGAAAGAAAACCCGGAGTCCGCCCTTTCGGAAGGCATGTGATGCATTAGAGAAATGGAATTACCAAGAAGGCTTGATTTAACAACTATGTAACAGTGTACAGTGATTCATATTTTTCTTTCGCATACATTCAACGTCTAGTGGATGAAACAACGCGTGACAAAACCTTTTGGATGCAGTTCTCGAGTGGTCAACGATGAGTTGGGGGGAAATTCCTGGTGTGCTACCGAAGCGAAAGTATACCGACCTTCTTCTCTGTGCTGCCGCGGCACGTTGTGCGGCCGCTATCAGAATCGGGGACGTAGCGGTGGGTAGTTGGGTGGCGGCCGCAGCCGCACCGGCCGGGTTTGCGGAGGCGGCTGCGGCTGCTGCTGCGGCGGCTGCGGCAGCTGCTGTTGGCGTGGCGGCAGCTAATGCTGCTGTGGGAGTTGCACCGACGGTTGTGGCGGCTGTGGCCGCTCCTAACCATGGCCACGTGGCCAGTGGCAAACGGTACCCTAATAGTCGATAAGCGGTTACAATATAAAGTTACATCTTTAAGCTATTTGATGTGGAAGGAAATTCTACAAAAATGTTGTCTTTTCTGACAAATCGTTTCCATTTGTTCCGTTACGGGTTAATTATAAATTAATTTAAATTAAATGTATGTTGTAAATAGTGTGGTATGTTTAAAAATAAAGCTATACATAAACATTCACAAACGATTCTTACCTTCCGGCCACGGGACACAAACAGCTGCTGTAGTTAGCGGCAGAAGACCACCATCAAGTGAAAGTAATTGGATTTACACAGCGTTATAATAGTTGATCCATCACAGTCGGTCCACAATTCCATCGGTTTGTTTTGTGGTTTATTGTTTGCACACATCCACAATTTGTAAAACGAACCGTGTTGCAGTCAGAGGGAGAGAAAGAGAGAAAGAAAGAGAATTGGAAAACAAGACAATAACGTATGTTAGTTTCGCAATTTATCATACGTGGAATTAATATCATTACAGCTAAGCGATATGATCGCAATTACAAGGAGAAAGACATCATACATAGAGAGACATAGGTTTTTGGGTTGGTGATGGTTGATGAATGTGTTTTTGTGTAGAATAAAGAGGCCTTACTAGGATTCAGGTGGGAAAGAGGTCGGCCGCGTACGCAGTTGATTGATGAAAAGGATTACCTATTTTAATGGATGGAATACTTTCAACCAGCAGAACCGGAAGGATCCTTTTTTTTTGGTTGGTTGATGGGATAGGGGAAAGGAGATAAACAAAAACAGGCGGGAAAAAGGGATTTACGTTGTCAGTTTTAAGGGTAGCGAAGGAAAGACGGCGCCGGAAGCGACCGATGCATTGTAAGTGGCGTTTCTCTACATGGTGAAGACATGCTGCGACATTACTGTTTAAAGCGAGTTGAAACATTTCCTTTTTCTTCAACGTTGAAGCTGGGCCATAAAGCACATATTACTACTACTACTTTTTTAATTTTTATAATATTTATGCTGAAATTCTACAAACGTTTTATTTATGTTAAATATAGTTTAAACAAAAGCCATATTTTTTTTGTTAACTTCATGACGATTTCTAGAACAATTAATTGGGAATAAATTCGGAAAAACATGCTTCAATTAAGCCAAATTTGCTTTCGACATGTAAACTAACGTGAGAAAAATAAATAAAAACAAAACATTCATAAACCATATTGGCATTTTCTTGATATTTAATTTATGGCACAAATTGAAAATTTTCTTCCTAAAAATACAAACTATCTATAACTAAGCAAAACAAAAAAAAAGAGGAGGAAACAATACTCATAAAAAAAACAAAGCTACAAAAAAGACACCAACTACCGATCGTTAATTAAATCAATCTAGCACATGAACTACAGGGAAGCGATGCTCTTTCACTGGCATTGAA
>CM028127.1:13185658-13229130 GCA_016254315.1 Anopheles parensis
GTGTGTTTTCGTTATTACAGTGACACATTTGTAATTGAGCTTCAATAGATAGTTACAGGGAATATGTACATAATCTTGATAGAAATCAAAATTTTAACGTAATAAAAAATGGCGTGTGATTTTTTAAAAATTCAATGGATTAACAACGACGATAGTGCAACAAAATGGAATGGATTTTTCATTCATGATAAGCATCTTTAGAAATTGGTTTATCAAAATTAAAACACCAAGCATTTCTTCAGATTCATCTCATCAGTATAAAATGGAAAATAAAATAAAAAAAATATATAAAAAATGAAACAGAACAAACAACCTCACACAAAATAGATCAACACGGGTGGAAAACGATTTTTCCGCAAATCGTTTTTGTTCACCGAAAAAAAATTCACCAAAAAAGGAAAAAAGCGAAAGCTTTTCAACCCCACTGGCGGTGTATGAATTTGCATTTTATGCTGCGTTTAAAAATCACCCTTCGCCATGTTGCTGCAAAAATTGCACAGATTTTACCCACGGGAATTTGCTTTAACAGCTGCAGGTGCAGGTGCTACACAATTGCATAAAATATGCAACAATTGGATTGGGATCCGTTCGATAGAAAAATCATCGCATTGTCACGCTGGGTGAACTGGGTGAAAAAATACATATTTTTTGTTGCCTTTTTTTGGGTCCGAGATAGAAATTGTGTTTCGTTTGGAAATTGAAATTGAACGTTTTTTTTGGGGAAGAAAAAGAGAAATTTCATTTCTTGCTTTAAGGCAGACTTTGTAAGTAATGTGAGTAGCTCAAAAAAAAAAAAACAATCCCCTCTGGTAACCAATGATACAGGACACATTGCTATAACGTGGGGGTGGAAAGCTCTTATGCACCAGCGGAGTCTTTGTGTGCTGCATCATGTATCGAGTTAGGGATGGCCGCCCACAACAACCGGACTCTTCGTATCATCCGTTTTATCAATCGATAAACATCGGTTCGGTATTGCATGGCAGGTTGGGTTTCGATTGAATGTGGTTCCCAGGTAGCTCGTGTTGCTGATTTGCATCTGACGATGACCAAGTACTACCCTGCGGGTTGACAAACGAGTTAGGATGCGTCTGGATAGTGAAGTGAGCAAAAAAGTTCCACAAATTCGAACAAACGATACCTGCGGATGAACGGAAGGATTAGGGACGTTTTGCAACACATAAAACGTGTGTAAAATGCTACGAGTGAATGTAAGATTTTTTTTCGCAAAAAAACAGAATGGAAATGAAAACAAAAATCGAACGCCGCACACGAGCAAATGCGGATAAAAGATGGTCCTTGCTTTGGACGGGGTGATTTGTAACCTTGCTCTGTCCTTTTTTTTCCCCACTCCCCTCTTGTTGTGTTTTATTCCTACGTACATGCTAGGTGTACAGGCCGATATTGAGCGTGTTCTTGTTTTTTTCGTTCCATTTTTTTCTCCGGAATTTGCTACGGAAACTGAAATCTACCCCCCTGTAGACCAGTAGGATTTTGCTGAAGGTAACGAACGTGCACGAGAAAAAGGATTTCAAAATGAGCTTTCAAAGTGCCACTCTTTGTAAAGGACACTGGCACAGAGACTGCTGCGTCCATTGCGACCATTGTTGTTATCAAATCGTGTATTTTTTTTGTTGCTGTCCTCTTGCTGAATGCAACTAGGAATGGGGATGTTATTTAGTATCGTATCGCATCCACCAAGTCAATTTATATTTTTTTAAAAGCATGCTGAAAATTTCTATGCTCACAGAATTTCACGGGACGGTGCGCAACGAAACCAAACGTCGTACGGAAGTATGGAGAAATGGAAGTTGTTCATCCCTCAACGAACTGGGTTGAACGGTGGAACCAAATCACACACTCGAACGAGCCGCGAAAAGAATGCTTATTAGCACGCTGCAAGTTAGGGCGTGAAGTCAGAACTCGTGAGAGGCAAACTAAAGGGCCAAAAGCTCCATCCCGGTTGCGTTGCTCCGTACCATCGCATCTAGCAGAGCAGCCAGATTTATTGGATAGCGATAAATCTTTGGTTTGGATTTTTTTTCTGTCCTGTTCCTTTAGTTCCAGTCAGGTTTGCTGTCGGTGTTGCCTTCCCAGAGGATTATATTGCAGTTGCAGATGTAAAAGTAAAATAAAAGTACTGTTTCTCTCAGGGTTGATATTTCGTTGTATAAAAGGCTTTTTAACTACATTTTTTTTCCGAAAAATTTCAACAAAAAAGAGTTTATATATTAAGACTCTTCTTGGAATGGTTTTTTCCCTCTGGCGTTTGTTAAACGGTAGAGCCATCGAGAACAAAAAAAAGTCATTCGCTTCGTGAACGATTGATGCTAGGCGTTTCTGGGAGGAAAAAAAGTTAAGCTGATGTATTGATAGCCTTTGGTTTAAAGGGTTTTTGCACGACTCACAACGATGGATTGTGTTTGGCAATTTGGGTTTGCCGAACTAACGTTACTCCCTGGGGTGAGGAAAATCGGTGAAGATTTAAAGAATTATCGCTTCGTTTAGTGGTGAGTTTGAGGAAATTATGGTGCAATATATTATGGAACGCGTTGAAGCTAAAAATTTTTCCGTGAAAGAAGCTGTTTTCCACGAGATTGTTTTGGAGTTTCGATAAGTGATGGGTATTTGGAATCGGAACTAACTGGTTCCGATTCCGTTTTCGGAATCGTTTCTGGTTCCGGAATCGATTCCGGATCTGATTCCGGGTTCCGATTCCGGATCTGATTCCGGATCTGATTCCGGATCTGATTCCGAATCCGATTCCGAATCCTATTCCGAATTCGATTCCGAATCCTATTCCGAATCCGATTCCGAATCCGATTCCGGATCCGATTCCGGATCCGATTCCGGATCCGCTTCCAAATCCGATTCCGGATCTGATTCCGGATCTGATTCCGACTCTGATTCCTGATCCGATTCCAAATTCGATTCCGGATCCGCTTCTGGAATCGATTCCGACCAAAACCTCATTTTTCCCATCACTAGTTTCGATTTCGAGTTTCACTTTTGCAATTACTCACTGTTATAAACAGTTAAGAAATAATTTCGTCACAAAAAAAGTTTCCCTTCATAAACTTTAACTTATGAGCAAAAACCATCCAATCAGTCCAATTCTGTGTGACGTAACTTTGTAAGACAGGTTTAAGCTTTAAGAGGGGCTTTTTGATCGTCTGATTCGTGGATATAAATCATAAGAATACGACTGCAGATCAACTAATAACTCTGGAGCCAAGCTAAAGCGTGACCAGAATCTATTTGCTCTTTCCCACGGCACAATAACACAATGTTTGCCAAACCAATCTACTAGCGTTACGAGATGAAATGCTAGAAATTAATTTTCTTTGAATAGCAACATCTTGCACAACTCATTTCCAGCCCAACCAGCCTCGCGCCTGCCGGCACTCTGCTGGGAAAGTTAGCCTTAGGGAAAACTTAATTTACCTCACCCACAGCCATTCGATTGCGTTTGCCAATCATGTTTTCCTTTCCAGAGCACTTAGGCAGCACAGTGGTCGATTTCTTTGCTGTCTTCAGGAATCTCTTTTACAGTCAGCACGCCACCAAAGACAACACGCCCTGATTGGGTTCGATTGAAAAATGTATCTGGAATCAGGCAATCTCTGTGTTCTCTTGGTTTTTTTATGACAACCAGCAGCAAATCGCCGCAAAGCTCTTGGGAATTCCTGTGTTGTGTAAGTTAATTGAGCTTCCTGCTAGTTGGAGCCGATGTCTAATTGAAATTTTCAGTTTTAGTGAGGGTCTATTCTGTTTTGTTATGGCACTAAACTCGATTGAATCCATTGCGGTAGTTGTTTAAAACGTTACGTTCGTTCGTTTTCGTGGCAAACAATTGATTACTATTTCTGAAGATATTTTCATTTTTCTGGGGAGTTTTTTTTGGGAAAACAATAATTATAAAATAAAACCGAATCTTTTTACAAAAGATAAAAATGGTATCAATTAGTGATGTAATGCTTGCTGTTTAGCCCACGCTGCATGATTTGAACCTGGTAACAAATGACTCGATTTAATTTAATTAAAAAAAAACTTTACGAAAGAGCAAGTATTGCAGAATATTAAAAAAGTGCATTTATACTTGATAATATAAATGACACTAGATCAAAAAAATTAAACTAATATCAATTCTCATTTACACCATGTTGTTGGTGCGCGCAGATGTACTCTTCTGGAATGGTGTAAAATATTGAGCTCTCGTCACAAACATTAAACAATTGCAAAATGACAATGTTTCTCGGTAGATTTAACGCGCTTATGTTTATGTAAATAACAAGAAATGTAACGTACCGTTCAAACAATTGTACATCAGACGAAGGATTCGATGATCAACAATTAAGGGGGTTTTAATTTCTGCAGCAGAAAAATAAACAGAAATATCAAAACGATAAACATAGAAGAAGCCAGTTGAATTGCGAGTTTCAGAGTAAAACAGTCAAGATGTTAATGTGCTGAACAAGGGGATTGTAGACTGCTTCAAGACGGATTAATCGAGATTGATAAAGTTTAATAGAAAACTTTTAAGAGTAATTTAATTTTCTTTAATGCTTAAAAACGTGTGCAACTTAGCGATTTGTTTTAGAACTAAACTTTTTTATATTATTTATTGTTGAACTCTAATAGTTTAATGTGTAAAATTTAAAGCACACAGGAATATAAATATCTAACGCCTACAACTGTTGCGAAATGGTTATTTTATTGTAAAAAAAAGAGCATTCGGTGCAAAACTAACAACGTGAATGATTCAAAGCTGCCGCATGATCGTATGGGTACGCTTTTTTTTTGGTCCGAAAACGCAGTTACAATTCAGGCATATAACTTCCAGGACATACAAATAACTAACTTGAACTGTTTCGAATTTATTTAGTCAAGCAAATTCCCAACATAAACTCCTTTTACGTTTTACACAAAATGATGGAAAAAAGGTTAGATTTAGCACTATGGAGAGCGACTGTAATGGTGGTTGTATTGACGAAGAAGCAGCATTAACTAACACCATGGCAAAAAAACGGATTATTTTTAAGTACTTATTTCAACATAATGTGAAGACAGTCTCGAATATAGCTACACAGTCTGTTGTGTGTTTTTCTTTTGCGTATATAATGAATGTAGTGTGCGTGGTTCGTTTGTGCGATCTGGGGAGGGTGAGGTGTGTATTCGTGTGAGTGAATTAAACTAACGACATGGTTTTGCAACCATTATCACAAATGCAAATATCTAGGCATTTAACAAGAGAAATACCATGATTTTAATATTAAAGGAAAAAGGGGCGGGAAAACAATGGTAAGGGAGATATAAAGAGCATAATAAACTTGCGCAAGGAAGAGAGAGAGATATATATATGGTACGAGGCACAATTAATGGCAATCACAAAAGTAAAACATAACACGTTCCATATTTTTTTTACCATTCCAGAAGTACTTCCACAACCACAGAGTGTCAAACAAGCCGCATACATACAGAGTAAAAATAATTAGTGCTATTTTGAGCGACTTTCCACACGTTCCGCCAACAATATCTGTTTGCTCTAAACTCAACGCAAATGCAACGTAACTTGGTAACACTTTTCCACCGTTCTGTATTGGAATAGGGCATACTAAAAACGTATTAAAAAAACAATAAAGCTTACATTATCCACAACGAGAGCAGGGTTTTCTCATTACAAAGAAAGAATGCTAGTACTCGATAAATTAATGCACGCACGCGCAGCCGTCTAAAAGTGAAGGAACTTAACGTTGGGCTTGGAGGGCAAGAAAACTATAAAATCAACAGAAAGTGAAAAAAACTCATTCTCAAATAGGAAACGACTAAAAAAACAACTCGAAACCATCGCTGAAGTTGAAAGTACACAGATGCTCCAAGACACAATCTAAAACGAACGAAACTACAAGTAGCGCGATGAATTAGTTCCGATTTTGGGTTTTGCATATTATTATTAAACAGCACTTCCAGCGGNCTCATTACAAAGAAAGAATGCTAGTACTCGATAAATTAATGCACGCACGCGCAGCCGTCTAAAAGTGAAGGAACTTAACGTTGGGCTTGGAGGGCAAGAAAACTATAAAATCAACAGAAAGTGAAAAAAACTCATTCTCAAATAGGAAACGACTAAAAAAACAACTCGAAACCATCGCTGAAGTTGAAAGTACACAGATGCTCCAAGACACAATCTAAAACGAACGAAACTACAAGTAGCGCGATGAATTAGTTCCGATTTTGGGTTTTGCATATTATTATTAAACAGCACTTCCAGCGGATCTTTTTTTTTCTCGCTCTGAGTTTTAAATGAAATACTCTTCTATTGTTTTGCTTTTGTAGACATTCATCCATTAGAAGAGCTGAGAAAACATCGAATGGTTACAGTGTTTCATATACGCAACGTCTTTTTTTCTAAAGAGAATATGTATATAGTAAGTATCATTGATGCTCAAATAAGGAAAAGAAACTCAAAAATGCATAGCAGAGAAACACGAACAAAAAAGAAAACATGAAAGTTGAAATAAAAAAAGAATTTTTTCGAAAAGAAAAGAAGAAGAACATTAAACATACGGTGTGTGATGAAAAGGAAAAGCAACATAAGAAAAATAATAAACGGGAATGAAAGAGAACAAAATAAAACATGATACAATTCAAATAAAGCACAAAAACAATAACGAAACAATAAACTAATGATAAAAGAAAATAATAAAAGATATATAGAGAAAGTACAATAGTATATGTATGTATATATATATATTTATATAAAGAAAAATGAAAAAACTTTGTTTTTCATGCACACCTCAATCTTGCGTCCCTCAACCACAGTGCCGTGAAGACGTTCGCGTGCTCGCTCCGCATCGCTACTATTAGCGAATGTTACAAAACCGAATCCCTACATGCAAGGACAGAACAAGAAACATGCATTAAAACAGCGTCCGCTCAAAAACAACGTGCAACAAAAAAAATTGTATTATATTTATATTAACTGTATATATAAATGGTATCATTTATCGTATTTGTTTTGTTTTGTTTGGTCAGTTTGTAGCCGTCTTGTATGATTTTATATTTAAATATATATATAGACTGTAATAGTAACCATAGTAATATTTCATGTAAGGAAAGGAACACAGGACGAACGGATAGATTATTTGAATTTTTTTGTGGTGTTCTACTGTCGAGGAAAAGTGTCAAGGTGTAGGCGCAATGGATAAAGGGTTGGCACGGATGTCGTTTCGATTCCTTACGAAATTTGCTGTTACCAACGAGGTGATTTAGTAAAGTATTGATTTTATGANTTGAATTTTTTTGTGGTGTTCTACTGTCGAGGAAAAGTGTCAAGGTGTAGGCGCAATGGATAAAGGGTTGGCACGGATGTCGTTTCGATTCCTTACGAAATTTGCTGTTACCAACGAGGTGATTTAGTAAAGTATTGATTTTATGAAATAATGCACAAAAATAAAGCTGATAAGTGGAATGTAATGGAAGAGAGGGTTGTATAATTATAGAAACAAAAACAAGGAAAATGTTTTCCGTTTGTTTTTGTATAATGTTGAAATCTCTTGACATGGTTGACAAAGTTTACAAAACAGACCAAAAAAGTAAAAGAAAATAATGAAGACAGCTAACATCTTTTGGAAGATGTTCGACAGCTACACAGTCACATAATTAACATTTATTCGAAACATAAAAAAAAGATTACGGACAAACAATCAAACGAATTTGGTCAGTTTGGATGTAATAAAAATATAATTTAGATTGCGGTTCCCCAATCCACATAAAATACCATTGTGTTGATTGGAAAATGAAACATTTTTTCGATTTGGTTCGCTGGTAGAAAGTGTGATTAGATGCGACTAATTTGAAAATAAGGATAAAACATTCACTTGTCAAAATTGTTTTACGGACATGAACAAATCTGTTGCTTAATTTTGAATTTAAAACTTTTGCGCTTCATCCACTTTAGATGAAGTTTAGATTAGATTAGAATGCCGCCAGCTTAGATTAGATTGATTTTTATTTAAACAAAATCTTAAAACTCAAACAATGTATTATCTTATTCATTTTTAACGTTTGAAATAAATTGATAAAATGTGATATAAAATGGAGACCAATAATGTTTTCTTTGTAATAAAATATGAATTACGACAGGTTATGTTTCATAGGAAAAATGAGCGTAAACAAAAAAAATTTTTGCCTTTCCTTCTTCGTGGTTAGATTAATCCTCACGTAAAACTTCATTTTTGTCGCAGGAAAGGTGTCGCATTTACGAAAAGCAATCAGCGCCTAACGAAGCGACAGAAAGGATTTGTCTCATCTTACATCAAACACATGCGACGGGACCATTTCTAAGGTCTTCCTAGCCGGCAACACGGATTAGGTGTAATACAAGGATACACGTTTGATGTTCGGTATTTCATTCCCGAAGTAAAAGGTGTCGTCTTATTAAGAATTTTACCACCTTTTTTCTAGTTAACCAATAATTCCTACGAAAAGATGTTTACACTACAAGGTAGTAAAGGCAATTAATTGAAAGGTGTTTGAATCAAAATGCCTTTAAAAAAACTATTAAAAACTTTAAAAAGCGTAAACACTAAAACGATTTTACTCAAAAAAAAGAAAATTTCCAAAGAAATTTTTTTTGCATTAAATTATTTTTGTTAGTATAAGTTTCATTAATTCAGTTCAGTAAACAATTACCTAAAACAAGTGTATAGAAAGTACCTGTCACATACAATCAATAGAGCATGGTGACAATATAGTAAAAAAAAATTAAATTTTCTTTATGTCAAATTAATTTATAATCATTCTTGCAAGCCGTTTCAAGTTCAGCCAAACATGCAAAATGGAAAATTATAAGAAAACGTGTAAAAAAACAACCATTTCTGAGGGCCCAAACATCAAATTGGGAGCGATTTTCTAAAATAATTATCACATAATACAACGCACGCATCACACTTTCCAACAACACCATTTAAACAATATGTAAAATAATAAAGGGTTCAAAAAAAATTTTTTTTCTTTAAAATATCAAAGATGACTGAGAAAACGGAAACATGAAAATAGTTAAGAGCATTGATAATAAATAATGAAAATACATGTAAACGTTAAAACGACATGTTTTAGGAATGTATCCAAACTAAACACATGTAAAAGAACGATTAAATACAATAACCTGTCCAAAAACTAAACAGCCAAAGCTATGAATGAATTCAAAATCAAAAGCACATACACCACCAGGACAGATTGGGGAAGAAACAAAGAAAAAAGTCAATGAAACTAATAGAATAAAAAAAAACAGAACACATGAACAGGAATGCAGAATTCAACTACAAAACAATTACACTGAAAAATGAACTTCAAAGACTAAGAAAAAAGAAAACGAAAATGGTTGATATTAAAACCAATAAACAAACACGCCAAGATGCAGGCTGGTACGTAAGAAGAATATAGGTTGTAACAGATGAAAGAAAAAAGATATTAAAATAGCACAGCACAAAACTTCCTGTGTGTAATTGTAAGTTTACTAACAAAACTGTTTCCGTGTAGAGGTAGCATTTTTAATGATGACATATCTTATCTAGACCGTACACAATGACACAAATCAGAGTAAAGATAACAATAAAATCAACAAATGCCGCATATAGATACAGACCCACAGAAGAGGAAACAAAAAAGAATAGATAAAATGTTATCCATACACCGAATCGCTAACAAACACTCGTGGTCACTATATGTGGGGTGGGATTTTGAAAAAAGAGCAGCGTGTGAGTATGTGTGTGTGTGTCTATAAAAGGATCGTGATCGCAAGGATGAGAAGTGGTAGTAATGAACCTGATTGGTGAAACATAACCAGAAACGGTAACATAAAACAACAAAATCAACAGATTAAGAAAGAAACAACCAAACAGCATGAAATAAAACTAAGGAAACCAACTGTAACATGTCAAGGTAACAACTTTTTTTTTAAATATAAAAAAATAGTACACTTGCCTAGGACTTAACTATCCGTGAAACGTAAACTCTAAGCAACAGCCGGAAAGATGAAAACAAAACATGTATTATCACATAATAAAGAAAGCATGGAAATGAAGTAAATACGTAGTGCTGTGGTTTCGGTTTACGAAAGAAAATGAGGAGAGGATTTAGTATGAAATTCAATCTAAACAAAAGGGAGATAAACAGCCTGGTGGAGGAGGAAATACATGTAGAACTGGAAAATTGTAAAGGAACGGAATGGTATAGAAAATGTTTGATGTCCGTATGAAGAAGTGACCGGGTCTGGGGAGTATGTTTTCGACTAAAGAAAGTACAAACTATGGGATAATGGTTGTATCAAGCAACGGAACGAACCATTTAGAATGTTCTATAACAGCATTATCGTGATCATTTCGTGTGTAAGCGTGGTTTTTGTTTTATAAAGACAATCACTTATGTCTTGCATGTAGAAAACTTAGTTAGTGTAAGTTATCCGTATTTTCTGTTTCGTTGGACAACAACAAAAAAAATCATAGTAGAAGACATGTGGTGATGGATTGGACAGTGTCGTGTCGCTTTCGTTTGTTGATTAAAACAAAAGCTTAAGAAATCATTTCATTTCGAGAATGTTCTCAATCTAGTTCATTTCGATGAGATCAATTATGTGAGTTGAAATGATTTCCTACGCTTTATTTAAATCTTTTGCAATAGTCCAAAGTGAACCGTCGTTGGAAGGAAATGAAACATATTCTCTCTGATTTTTTTCTAAATTAAAGTGACTTAATACTTTAAGTTATAGTAACCATTTGAAGCGTTCAGTTTCGAGAGCAGAATAAATTACCTTTCCTTCTAATCAACGTTACTTTTACGAGTCAGGATCCTAACTGTGAAAGGGAAACTAGCTAAAATCTTCGTTGTTTTTTTTTGTTTCATAATTCATACAATCGTGTATTGAACTAGGAAGTATTGAAACGTCTAATACATACCTTGCTGCCACGTTCATTAAAGATAATCTCTACGTCTAGTATGGAACCGAATTGCTGCAAAAAAAGAAACAAAATAATTAAACATTTTTTATTGTGCATCAAGGTTCATACAAAGTATAGCGCAAACCTACCCCGAACATGGTTCGTAGATCCGGATCGCGAAAGCGAAAAGGTATGTTAGACACGTGTAGTCGCTTTGGTTGTGATTTCGAATCAGTCAGCGCTGCTACGGCTGCTGCTACGCTTTGGGACTGCTGTTGCTGACTGCTGACCACCACCTGCTGCTGTTGCTGCTGCTGATGCTGGTTCGCTTGTTGGCCATTGAGTTGTTGTTGTTGCTGCTGCTGTTGCTGCAGTTGAGCTTGTATCGTTTGCTGGTGATGCTGCTGCACGAGCGCTACCGCCGACGCGGACGAGGTCATGGTGGGTGGAATGGCCGATACGACGGTGGTAGTGCCGGCACCGATCGGTCCAGCGGCCGTCACGACCATACTGCTCACGTTGCTGTTGCTACTGCTACCGTTAACGGTACCGTTGCTATTGCTCGTGTTGATGGCGTTGTTGGGGCTGGTGTTGCTGCTTATTGAATTGACTGCCGCGGCAATGGCCGCCGAAACGGCTGCATTCGTTTGGTTGTTTACGCTGCTGTTATTGTTGCTGACATTGTTCAGTACCGACGAGGCGGCATCTGCGGTGTTGGCACTTGATACGTTGCTGGGCGATTCCTGCTCGGTTTGTTGCAGTAAATCGGACTGTAAGAATAAGAAACAAAATAAAAAAAAAATTTATATTACTTCCTTTTATTTGGGGTATTTGATAAAGTGGAGAGTTTGATGAGAGCTTTTGTAAATAAAACTTTACAACATCCGGCAACAAACCTTGCAAAACGAAGCGTAGATTGAAAATGATAAAATTGAATTAAAATAGTTTTATCATTCTTCATCAGCTGGAAAAAACGTATCCCTCAAAAAGGATCACGTGTAAAGAAAGAACAAAACTTAAGGAATTTGATGTCGGCAGGCAGAGGTAGTGTGTCTAACGTAGTGTCATATTTCCTTTACTTCCATTTTTCTCGTCCTTCGCGATGGGACAAAACGATACGTGCTTTATAAAAACATAATAAAACTTCGCACATATGGAAGGATATGGAAACCCAAAGTCCACCTTCTCAAATAATCCAATAAAGAGCGGTCGTTACGGAAACAAACGCTCACTAAATCAGTCACCTGGTTTGTTGCGTTATTCGATACTGATTGAATTATTTTCGCAGATAAGTCCGGGAGGGAAGTAAAAGGACAATTGATTACATCGAGTGGTAATACAGAACAAAACAAACTTCCTTCGATTGTACAAAGAGTAGAATCTCTTGTCGTCTACAACAGATGTTGCCAAATCAAGTTGTTCATCTGTTGATTTAAAAGATTTTTTTTATTTAAAATGTTACAATTAACAGAGCCCTAAAGTAAGCAATTGAAAAAAATCTGATTTCTATTTTTAAATTTTTTCTTTATTAATTTAGTTCATCTGATAAATGAATTTGAACGCAATGGCTTAGTGATCTGTCCTATTCTCGAAGTTATAGAAAGCTATTTCTTGAACATTATTCTAAATATGTCATCTAAAGACAAATAAAACCTTAAATGGCAAAAAATACTAAGTAAACCAGCGCCAGCTATTCCGTTTTCTTACTTAAATGCATTCGACGAATTCCTTGCACTTTGCAAATGATGGCTAGAAAGTTTTCCAATCCCATAACAAATCGCGTTTTTTGCTGCGACAACCTTTGGTGAGAAAGTAACTTTTCCGTCGAGCTTAAAGTTCATTCCAAGGTTTAGAATGATCAAGCTGAAGTGAAAGGAGTATTATGCTCTATTTTGTTCCAGCGTTATTTTAATGATATACGCATTTACTTTTCTTAACATTATTTAAACATGCTTTTGAACAAGATTTCATGAACATTATTGGGAGCAAATTTAACTGTAAAATGGCTACCACATTATAGCAAACCTTATAGATTATTCTAATCTATCACAAAATGGTGGATGGGATGGTGTAATGGGATGAATATTCAGCAAGCTACTTTCTAGCATTACTTTTCTCTGTAATGTCGGTTGATAACTTTTCCATGTAGGCTCTATGTGTTAAGTGCAATACGAAGCTAACATGCTGTGCTAGTGTTACTCGAATAAACAACGATGCTGTTTTGCAATCCGCATCAGTAATACTCACACAGCACAGTGTTAACGGTAGGAGATGTAAGGCATTCTTTTTACATAGATTCAAAAATCGTAGAGAGAAAGACAAGATGCACAAATGGCTTAAGAACGACATAAAAAAAACGAAGAGTGAGAGGGAGAAACCGTGTATTCTTTTGCATTGGTAGCGATTTGCTAAAGACAGGGGAATTGAAATAAGACGATTCGTGCAACAGCAAAACGGAACAGCTCTAAAAGCTTAGGGAAATATAAATGCAACTTTATACTTTTGCAGAATAACTGGACCGTGTTTTATCTATGGACGGGTGTTTTTTTTTGCTGTTTTCGTTGCTCGCCTTACCAAAGATAAGAAAGAAAAAGTTGAACTGAGAATAAAGTGAAACTTTTTATTTGTGAAAAGCACCATCGTAAGCTCGGTGTGTTCCTTTTTTTGCTACTATTCACAGGTTCTTCCGGCTAGTGGTACGTGTGGATCGACAATCTAAACTCGCTGTTACTATGAGTTATGGCTTAAGTTTGCGTTCACCTTCACCAGTGGTTACCTTTGTCAAATGCGATTGCATTTTTCATACAGCGCGCAGCTGAAAAGATGCATCATTTCTTTACCTTCTCGAAACGATTGCTCTTCCTAAAATGGAAAACGAAAATGTGCAAAGAAGGTGAGGAAAAAAAACACATCTCTAAAATAATATTTTAGACGATTGAACAGTACCCAATGGTTTCGAAGCAATGGCACATTGCAAATATGCTTCTATACCGTGGCAGAGTTGAGACATTTCCAATCTAAAAGTAGTTATTATTCTTCTCAGGTCAGGATGTTCAATGTAAACTCTCCGGGCAGGTTAAAAGCGATCTAACCATGCAGAACGTGGAGGCAAAAAAAGAATGAGCAGAAAGAAAGTATTTTAAAAAGGTACTGCTCATCGTAAGCTTACATCTGCATGTGCTTGAACAGTCATATGCTTAAAACTTTAATAGACGGACTATTTCAATAATAATTTTTCGTTTGTTATTATTTTACAAACGTTCGATATTCATTTCTACCGAACAAAGGCGGTCAAACAGTGGCATTGAACACGTAATTGTTGCCCAGTAGATATTAAATATATTAATGTCTCTTCCCACAAATGAATCTTACGCATTATCGGCTCAATCTTTCTTCGGCCTATCTCTTTCTCTCGTAATGTTTTTGTTTTGCTTTCCCTTTAGTTGTGTTCCTGTATCATGGTCGTTAACAATGTTATTAACAAAGTACTAGTGATGGGCAAAATGTTGTTTTGGACGGAATCGATTCCGGAGCGCTCCAAATTTTCCGCAATGGATTCCGGATAGTAGGTTCGGAATTGGATCCCAGAATTGATTCCGGAATCGTATCCGGAATCGTATCCGGAATCAGATCCGGAATCAGATCCGGAATCGAATCGGAATTGGTTCCGCAATCGGATCGCGAATCGGTTCCGGAACCAGAAATGATTCCATGGATATTCTGTCGGAAACAGAAACAGTTCTTTGGCTTAGAGTTTGGTCAGTAAAGTGCAATTAGTTCTGGAATCGGATCCGGAATTGGATACGTATTCGGAATCGGATCTAGAAACAATTCCGAAAACGGAATCGGAATCAGAACCAATTCCGAACACGGAATCGAAACTATGTACTTTCGATTCCGAGTGCCCATAACTACGAAGTAACACTACAACAACCAGCCACCATAATGAATGGAGCGTACACGTACCATCCCGCAGACCATATTGTTTCGAAATGAATTCATTTGCCATTTGGCTTGTAATAGGATTAATTTGAGATCTCAATCCATTTCATTTTCCCACTAAACATCCACCTCATACACACATCCACAGTAATGCTAAGTCTTGTAAGGACAGACGCTAACGCACATAGATTCGTTCAAGTGTAGTTAAGTAATGTTTGTGCATTGGCACCATTTTACCAACAGCTTTAGATAATGAAATCGGTTTGCCTTGTTACACAGACGCAACAACAGCGACAGCGTAAAACGTATGGTACACTAACTTTACCATCAGCCGCAGTAAAATGTCTTCCGCTTCATAATTAATCAATCAGCCGAAAGGGCCATAATCAAATTTATGTAATGTTTATTTAGGATCCTTGAAGCAGCTCGCACACCAGCTTTCTCGCAGCGACACCACACGTACACGACGGCAGCACAGGGGCATTCGTATTTATTACACCCACTTCCGAGCAGAAGCTTGAGGCCGCGCACGAAGGCAAAACTGTGATGTTTAAAGGACTTCCGGCCGCAGTAGATACAGCGAGAAGAAATGTGTGCACAATTATTATACGGAAGAACCGTGAAGGCATGTGTGTGTGGGAGTGTAAAGAAGAGCCTTTAGCACTCACGGCAAACAGCAAACTTCCGCAAGAAGTCATAACAATTTCCATTCATGGCGCCTCGCACTTGATGGCCACTTAGTTGAGGGCGGTTGTGCCGAGTTGATACAAGATATTCCACTTTCCAGCGGATATTCCACGAAAATTTACGATGAAAAGGAAGGAGTAAAAGACGTCACTTTTTTGGGGCGTCCTTTTTATCTATTAATATCTATAAAGATTTGTGCGCGGGTGGAATGAGCTGTGAAAAGGGATTTTTCTAACCTCAGTCGCCTGTTAGCGTATCGTACGCTGTTTGAATTTTATTATGTGTAATTTGTAAATAAAAAAAAATTATTTGAGGTCAATTATTTATAACCAGTGTGCGCATTTGGTAGAAATATTGAAAAAAAATAATAATTTCTTTCTTGGCCAAATTTTTTAAGCTTTCCCAAACGGGCGCACAGTAACAAGACATTTCAATTCAGGGCAACGTTTCACGATGGTAAGAAAATACATTCACAACACAAATGTATCCATCATTATTCACCCAAGAAACGCTAGTACGAGAAGCTCTTGATGATGATATGGCACTGGTCACTGCAGAAATCATCACAAAAATGGAAAGAAAAGAAGAATGCTAACCTCACTTTACATCCATCTCTCTAAGCTCATCGACCAGCACCAGAGCTCATTATTTCGAGGACTGACTGAAGGCGACTGTTTCTTCCCTTCCTTTACGCCATTTTATTTTCCCGGCTGCCATGCCAAGGGATCTTTTTTCCGGCACTACTATCCTGTGTGCGCGACCACAGTTTTATGTTCCTCCAAGCTTCTATCTTTCTTCTGTCTACCCGTGCGCACATGTAGTAACAATGGCCGCACCGAATGTGGAGCACCGGAAGCAGGTTCCCAGGCAAGGGAGAGAAAAAAAAATCCCAACCTATACCCATCGCTAAATGGCGACGGATGCTGTCGGAACAAAGCTTCCTCCTTCTACTTCGAGGGTGCGCTGAGAGTATAAATGAAGGACCACCATCTATCTCGGCAGAGTGTGGAGCGGAAGTGAACATTAAATTGCTTTCTCAATCACTAATGCGTGCATAACGGTTTTCGCAACTGGCAAGGTAAGGGAAAGACTATTAGCATCACAATCAAAACCAAGTTCCGGGTGACTTTTTTTTTTGCACAGTAATTGTGCCAGTAAACGGTACGTTGAATGTATCGTTATGGGAAGAACCATATTGGAGAGATTAAATGTTGTGTCAGCCATCGACTGTTGGTGGAAGTTTCAGAAATTCCAGAGATGCGTTGCAGGACAATCAAAAAGGAAAAAAAATAAAAAAAAGGATTTTATCTAAAAAAATAACGTTTTTAAGGTTGTGAAGGAGTAGGAATCCTAAATATCCTGTATATCTGTGTCATGCAGCCCTCAAAAGCCCTTCTTCAATTTCTGCATTTTTTGTGCCTTTACCCTTAGCATGAACATACCTCACAGTACATCATTATAGTAGTTTTATTTGCAATCATTTTCTAAGAATGAGAAATAAAAAGGATGTTCAGTCGATAATTGTCTTCATCCTGGGGGCAAGCTCATCGCAGTGTCGCACAATGTTACAAACTGCAGAACACTAAACAGTGCTCATTAAAAATGACCTCGGCATAAAAGGTATGCTAGAAATGTAAGTTCTTGTGTAGTTGTCAAACGATTTTCTTCCAACCATTCCATCACAAGTCGCATAACAATCGTCAACACACACACACGGGTAAGGAAACGAGAAAAAGGGTACCGTCATTCAGCATGCTGTCCTCTTTGTAATTTTTCCACAAAATGCCTACGGGGTAGTGCGGGACAACAGTAGCCCCATTTTCCTCCCCGTCATTGTATTTCGATTGAATCTGCTTTGTGTTTTCTCTTCCATCTCAACCTATTTTCAATTGTAGCGCAGTCATTTCAGACTTTTTGTTTGCTGCTGAGCAACCTGTTTCTTGGGTCACATTGGCAAATAGGTAGAAGAGTCTCACCCCGCAGGGTGCTATTAAGTTTAAAATTAGATACAATACAATGATCCAGAAGGATATAAGTATGCTGGAATTCCTGGTGCATTGCAACCGCCGCCTACGGTGGCACAGCGAATGTGAGGGCATAATTCTAGTGCATTGTTTGAAATAATTGCGAACGATGTTGGGATTTTGGCAGCACTAATGAGATAGTTACAGCTTCACAGAAATAGAATGCATTCCTTAGTCCTATGTTTTTTTTTAATGGGACCATCCGAAAGGCAAAACAATTAATTTAACAAAACAAAATGACGTAGTAAAATTTATTGAAAAAAAAACAAAAAAAATGAAAACAGTAAAACATAAAATGCACTAAAACTAAACGAAGTTTGCACTCCATTTACAGCTTTGTCATCATTAAACTGGATGCGGGTTTCAAACCAGCACAGCACAACACAACAGAACCCGGCATCGTAACGACCACGTTCCACATCCCATATCCGGCACCCCCATCCCCACCGGGAGGGAAATAATGGTACCCATTTCGTTTGCCAGCTCATTCATCTCGTTGGCTTCTGCACAACCGATCACGTTTCATCCGCTTCGATAAACGTCCGTTCATGTGCCGAACCGAAGTGTTGTTGCCGGACCGTCACAATGGAGACGCCTGGTCATTAATAATTGTGCTGTTATTGTATGCTGTTACATCCCCGTGGCCGGCTTTTCTTGCTTGCATCAGCCCTATACCGTGTGGGACGACGGGCCGTTGACGAGTGCAAAAGAGATTGCCGATGGTCCTTTTCGGAAAGAAGCACATGTACGGAACTGCTGTACCCCATTCCACGGGGGCGATCCGGCTAAAACGGATCGTTAATAACATTGCGCTACCGAGAACTGGACGGTTCGGTTATCCGCTCTTTTGTTCACCGTGGGGTTATTAGAGATGAAAAACGATCATCAGCCGCATATACCACTTCCGGTTACGGAGAGTGCTCATTCGGAAGTGGTTAACCTGCAGCAATCTGGGATGGAAGTTTTTTTGTTTTGCTGGATACTTCTAATTGGAAAGCGGAAGCGCTACTTTCAACCATGTTTGTTCCAATTTTTATTCCCCTCTATTCGTTACTGTGTTTTCCGGTTCGATCGACAACTTCATTTCGTTAAGTAATGTAGCGTTACCGTGGCCCAGACAGTCTTTAACGTTGGTGAGAAAAATTAAAAAAATCTTTCGATCACTGAAAAGATGAAAAGGAAACTCTCATATTCGCGCTTTCATTTGACATTCAACGCTTTTAATGAAGCGAAGTGACGTACTCCGTACCAGCGCCGGAAGAACATGACACAATCATTCACCATATAATTACCAATGACTGGGCGCCTCCATCAACCAAGTTGGAAAAAAGCGAACCGGTGAGATCGGTGAACACATCCCAACCACAACATACGAATGTTTGCACAAAAATTCCAGCAGGGAATTTATTCTTGTCTCAAAAAAAAATATCATTAAACAGAACTTTGACTTTTACCACGAACGGTCAAAAATCAATCACCAAAAACCCCGTCATGTCATAGCATCTTTCACTCATTGGCTCGTTACATTTCGGTTCTCACCAGCTTGGCTAATTGGCCAAGTGATAGATTTTCACACTCAACTGCACTTCCCGGCCAGACGAACGAAAATGGCGACGGAAAGTCGGTTCCCCCATCATCCCGCTTTACCGTGACTGTTAGGACGGGAAACTTCTAGTAAATAAATTCAATCCCTGCCCTCGATGCGACATGATGGCGAATAAATTAGTGAAATGTAAAAGTATCACTCCGGGCGCCCAAAAAAAAACCACGCACTCACGTGTCTCCGGGATATGAAACCTTTGGCTTGTGCACAGGGAAGACCCCGGGCAAAATAACACACACAAACACACACATTCCCTTCGTGCGGTTGAACGACGGAGAACGTGAAAAAAGATTTTGGCTTTGGCCGGGTGCCAAAATATGAAATGGTGTTTTTCCCGGTTACGTTCCAAAGCGTAGTCTCCGGCTGTCAGGCGCCGGCAGCGATTACTTATTACGGGAGCAGTGAGAGTAAATCTGAAGTCTGAAATTTGGCAAAACAATTTTTGCATGCGAATAATTTTTCCACCTCGCTAAAGGGCAATGATGTCACCGGCGTTTGGCACGCGGTACGGGATGGAAAAAATTGTCCGTGTAGCTTGTCGCTTTACTGCGATTGTGTTGGTCTAATTTAACAACTAACTTTAAAAGAAACGGAACAAATCCATTCACAATAAATAACAGATTATGGCAAATCAGCTAAAAACGCGTTACACGTTATCTGTTACGAAAAGGAAAAAGTTGTGTGTTTTTTTTTTTGAGAAATCTAAAACCGAAGATTTCGATACGAGAAAACCTTCTGACATGGGTTTGGCATATTGTGGTAAGAGGGAAATTCCCATTCGACAGCACAGTAAAAGATGTATTCCCGTGTGGATGAACCAATTTCATCCCCCTCGAATCATACTTTCCTACCCTCGCCACGCCCGCTCCGTGATTGAGTTCTTTGCATTATGCCACCAACGCAGCTGGGCAATGTTTTTTGGTGGAAGGGGAACGGCATAGAAGAGCCACAGCAATGGACGAAGAAGAAAAGGATGTTTAATTTTCCGGTAGGTGAAAGTCCATAAAGAGCTCTTTCCAGCTGAGCTTCGTATGCCTCAAGAGGTCCCATCGCTCCGAAAGGCAACTGCTGTTAATGCTGTGACTATTGATTATCCTTCTTAGTTGGGGCAAGCGAACCTAGGACCTTTACGATGGCAAAAGGCGTCGGGAAACCTTAACATGAAAAAAAACCCTACCGAGCAGCAGCAGCAGGACAATGATTTGGAGCAGATTTTATTTCCCATCAAAGCACGATAGAGTTGTAGTTCGATGGGATACCTCGACGATCGAAGATGTCTCGCTCGAAAAGAAGATGCAGATGTAGATTGTTATTCGGGCGTTATTAATGGTGAATCATTACGTTTGAGTGGTGCCACAGATTTTACCCATCTGTTTCATGTTTTGGGCGTATCGTTGCGTACGAATTTATTTGGAAATGTTAGTTGTCAGCAAGAAAAGAACTAAGCAATAATGACTTTATTAATAAATGAAGAAAATATTTCAAACATTTATACTATCTGATCATTTATACAATCTGATCACGAATAATAGTAAGCCGTATTGGTCAGATAAGGTAACATCGACATTCTATTTTGTCTCTTCGTAGAACTTTCTCTTACATATTCATGAGAAGAATGAAAATAGTAAATGATGCTCTATAACTTTGCATACTTCCTATTAACACAAGGTAGAAGAATAGCAACACAGAATTAGCATCTCGTTTTTTTCCTTCCTCATATTTCAAGCATTGTTTTGCGATGGAACAGCAACATCTGGGAAACGAACGGTTCGCTTCACTTTGGACAACGAACTCGTTTGGACAAACCACTATTTGTTTTGGTTTGATGAATGTTCGTTCATTAGCTGGGGCCAAGACTTGTACCATGTGGAGAAAAGGATTCGTTCACTGATAGGATGATTTTAATGCTTTGTTTGGTTTTGTTTGCACAGCCAAACAAAAAGCATCAAACCCTTGTATACTCTCGTGCACGTGTCGATGGTTGGAAGGAAAAAGTACGTAGAATGACAAAAAGTATTTGCATCTTTTGTTTGCCTTTGTTAGAAACTGAGACTGATGCTGATGTTCATTTTGTACATGGCAGGGTTTTGTTGCGAGCATCGAGACTTTTAGTTTTTCTCCTTTCATTAACAATTTTGCTGAGTGACAAAAAACGCATAAAGGTAAATGAGAGCTTTTACCTTTGCTTTTTGTACCAGACATATTGTCATATGTGGGGCATATCTGTATACTTATATCTGTATAAGAGATTACGAAAGGTGCACGCCAAACCCGCAAAGTAGGGTAAAAAATTATCTTTAAACTTTAAATTACCTCTACATACTTTCAGAAAATATTTATCAAATATATTTTTTTAAATATTTTCCACAAAACAAAATCAATTCAAGAACCTTTGTTGAACCATAATTATGTAAAATAATCGTGTTTTATATGAAGAACAGTACTCACCATGCTAACAGTCTGTTGATCAATCCCGTTCGAAAGTGCCACGGTACCATTGGCAGCACTTCCTGCCGCGGTACCGTTGACACCGGGTGCTCCCGCTACACTGCCCGCGCCGTTCAGTGTGGCCGACCCTGCGCCTCCATTGGCGGTTGCGTTGGAGGAGGCGCCTGGTGATCCACCGTTGGCGCTCATGGCGGCAGCCATACCAGCAGCTACTGCGACCCCATTACCCGCACCGGCCCCACTAACCATGGTGGATGGCAGTGATAGTGGTGCCAGTGACACTGCTATCGACGTTGCTGGCGGTGCACCCAATACTGACGAGGGGCTGAATTGACTGACAGACTGTTGGAAAAGAAAAAAAGGAAGTAAAAGTTCCGATGTAATAAAGCTTTTGTTTAGATATAAAAAATCAATTACATTATATATAAATACTAAAATAGTATTTATAATAAAATATAATAACTCTACTTACATTTCGCAACGTTTGTGTTGTGGCAACGGCATTCATTTGTGCAGCGGCGGCTGCTGCGGCGGCAACTGCTGCATTGTGTTGCTCCTGCTGCTGCTTGAGTGTGCTGAGCGAATGTTGATCCAACGTCACACCACCACCCCCTCCACCACCGCCACCGCCACCACCAGCACTACCACCACCGCCAGCACCTGTAGCGCCTTTAACCACCTGCACCGACAGGCTGTCTGTGCTGACGGTTTGTGCTGCGCCCGGTGGAAAACCGGGTGTGCCCGGAAACGGTCCCATCCCCTGGACCATCTGCTGTTTGTCGTGATGAAGAGAAAAAGGGAAAAAAATAAATAAACAAATTAGAATGTGATAAAACCAGCAACATCGGGATTGCTTCACTTAACATGTTCGAATTCACATAATAAATTGCCTCAGGGCTATACACAGTTAGTTTCCCGGAATCTCATTAGATTTTCAATATGGCGATTTTTTTTTCAGGTCAGAGCAATAGCTTGGTCTGATTTTGCATACCATTTTCCTAGTAATGTCCCTCCATGAAGGAGTTCTTGGATGAATACGGGGGAGAGAGTACCAAGCAATTACTGCATATAAAAGACATTTTCGGGGCCAGAAATGTTGACCTCTTTGAGGTACAGTGTGATGCCAAAACTTCAGTCCATTCATGTCCGGGTATTGCTGACCAGAGTAAGAAAACAAAACAACGCTTCTTTCCCTGTGCAGGAATAATACGGGATGTGGTAAACCAACTGTCCTGTCCTGACCAAAAATACTCCGACGAGAGCGTTAGTGAGGTCTTCACGGAATTCAGAGTTCCAGAGTTCCCAAAAAGCTGTCTAAGAAGAAAATGTGATTCGGCAACACCACAAGGGTTATGATGTCACACACTCACAACACTTCAAACGACTGTGAGTAGCTTCCGGGAATTCGGGTGGGGAAAATTGTGGCTATATGTTTGGTTTCCATTTAACGTACGCTTGGATCATGATCGAGCCGCTCATAAAATACGCATGGGCATCTCGTATGCACCTTACTGAGTTGACCCCTCGCAGGCAAATGTCCTAAGGTGCAGTTTTTAACCTTTCACTAAGGGTAGAGATTGCATTCCAGGAAATGCTACTGGCCGTTAGCCCACCACAATTCCAGAGATGTTGAGGTTATTTATTTTACTTTTATTTTTTCTAGTCTATTGAAGCGTTTCAGTTTCCGCTCAAGCTCGGTAGCTATAAATGGTAAAGTTGAGGTTTACTGATAAAAAGATAGATTTATCTCGTTCATTGTGGACCAAGCTCACTTTCAAAGTACAGCCATCATTGGCAAACCGTCGTGAAAAGGATACTGTGGCTGAAGAGATGGTGCAACGGGAAATAGAATAACAGTCGAATTGTGGTGAATTCATGGCTGGTCAGGCAGAACTATGTTGCATACGACCACAATTGCTGTTGTACACTCGTCTAACCCGAGAGTCACTGTTTTTTGGGGGGGATGAAGGTATTGCGTACCACCTTAGACCACTTTCCCGTTTTGCAACAAATTTTCCGGAAGTTTATGGCAGACATTGTGTGGGAATGTTATGGAACACTGAACTACAGCCGGTTTTGCTCAAATATGCAAGACAATGGTGTGGCGGTACGGCAAACTTTTCACTCTTATTATTTTACGCTGTGGTTTGTGCTTTGGCAGGACACCACACATAGCAGTAGTAGTAGTCTATAAATCGCAGAATAGAAAACGAGAAATGAACCCCAAACTAATCTGGACAAATGGAAAAGTTTTTACATACTTTTTTTTATAAACGAATAGTCAATATTCAATCTAATTTCGTTGTCATTGTCTTAGCATTGAACTAAAACTTATAAACGTGTATTTTAAAATCATTTCCAATTAATATCATAAATTTCATAATTAGCATTTTAACTTGTAAATTGGTAAATTTAATGTAAATTAGAGTATTTTCCTGATCGTTTTTAAATCTCCATGAAATCTTTGCCATTTTCTCTGAAGAATCAGTTGATCAAAAAACAATTTAGAACCATAACCCCGAACTCAATGTTTTGCTCTGTACTATATAACTAGTTAAACTCGACCATATTCCTCCAGAAGGCGTAAAATCCCCGATCAAAGAGTAAACCATCCTGGCAAGGTCTTACCCACCCAACAAGCACACTTCCAAACGCCATTCCGTTTTGCACTTGCGTACCTTAATCACACCACCCCTTTGTGTTCTCTGGAGTGGCAAACAAAGTGGACGTGAAGTTAGGTTTGCCAACCTACGCCTGTGCGTCTCACCACTGACTTTGTTTTCTCGGCAAAAGGGGGTAGAAATCCTATTCAACTAAAAAACAAATCCTGTCACTTTTTCCATTGCCCCCCCCCCCGCACGTAAGCCCACCGAAGACAGTTTTAATCTCTTTCGCAAGCTTTGTGTCCTTCGACACGCTCCACACAACCCGCCTAACGACATTTGCCCTCCTATTTCATGGCAACTCTTTACCGTAGGTCGTGTATGGTAACTCCTTTAAATACGTTCCGCAAAAATTACTTTTACCCATTCCAACCACGGGGTTCATTTATTTCTTTATCAATGGATGGGACATACTACGGCAGCGGGTTCGGGACACGGGTAAATAGGAGGTCAACCTCGATTTTGGGGAAAGAAAATTTTCCAAAAGCTTTGAACAGTAACCTGTTCGGGATTACGCGCCGTAGATGCCAAGAGAATGGACGATTACGAAAAATAGGAAATTAGTTCATTAGTGCAACGGTTGGTAAAAGTTATGTGCCGAAAGGTAAGAGGTTAAAGCAATGAAACTAACCAGAAAACCGATGCCAAATTACTAACCGTCCCGGTTCAATAAGATGCGATGAAGATGCGCTAGGATGGTGGACGGAGTAATCGAAAGCAAATTTATGGAATTTAAGAAGAACAAAAGAATGGTAAATATTTAATGAAGTAATTTGGAATGCTTTAAAGATAAAATATTTATACACTGATTAGTGTTCAATGAGAAGCGGTTTAATTAAAATCGAGTAACTATTTACGAAAGGAGCATAACTTCAAGCCGGCGCCTAAACCGCAACTAAACATCATTTCCACGGAAGGCCAGAACAAGGAACTACAACCCCAAAGTAATTAATCGTGTAACTGGATGTAACAATTGTAACAACAACGCCTGATCTAGCTGTTTCAGATGATGAGCAAGCACAACGGAACGGAAGTAGATTACAACACGAGGTGTTGTGTGTACTTGACTAAACTTCCGATACTACTACTTGTAGTCACACGAAAGATGGTTTCCTTCGCCGAAACATCACCCGTCGTAATCCGTGTTTCGTAACATCCAATACCAGGAAACGAAACATCATCTCGAAAGGCGGCAAAAAGCAGGATGTTCACCCGGTGTGACCGGTTCCGTACGAAACGAGAGAAATTATAGCTGCCGGTGATGGCCGAACGTTTAAACTGGAACACTAAATCCTTTTCTTCTTCCAACTCGATGCCACTGCATTCGCTTGTCTTTCAGCACCAGGAAGCACATCTAACGAAACGAGGTGTGGGGGGCGGGGTTCGTATTTACCCAAACCCTTATTTGTCTATTAGTGCCAACCCTGCTTTCTCTGCTGGCGATATTAATTCCTTCCGCAGCCGCCGTCCAGCCAATATTCAATCGTGTTCAGTTATCCCTAGTTTCCGGCCGGGGCACGTCCGAGCCATCTGAAACGATGCGTTGTACAACAATCGGTCGCGCTGTTCAGTCCGGTTCTGTGATACCCCGTTCGTTGGAACCGTGATGGTAAACTATGTGCTTTCGATAAACAACTTTGAAATGAGATCTGGGCATAAATAATGCATCCCCGCATTATGCAGGTCACTCACCAACATCCCCTACTGGACATTGGTGTTCGGTTTGCTTTTCATGCATTGGACAGACTACTATCGGGTTGCAGTTGCATTAGCTTTCCATTTTGTGCCCGGTGCCCGCGGCTACTAACACACAAGGCTACAGGTACAGGAGGTGAATTGTTGAACAAAGCATCAAGTTGTGTTCAGGGCGCAAGTGTTCCGTTGAACTAGTATGGCACGAAAAGGGGGAAAAAAAGAACGTAGAGAAAAAACACAACCAGAGAATACCTACATTTCATCCACTACCTTGGTGTGGAATTGGGATGCATCACGCTGATAAAGCGATCGACAATTCACGCAAAACGGGTCATTCGACGTATCCGACGACGTCCGACGACGCATTGCCGCAAGGATGGAGTGGAGATTACATAAAACGCTACGGACCGGGTGCACTTATGCTGATGATCAAAAGCGTCCAGCGTTCGTTTGCGCATTCGGTTACAACGGTGGGATGTTGCGTGATGATAAATTTTGGTGAATATTTGAAGCAATGATGAAATGCATTCGGTGAAAACGAAGAATCATCATGGAATGTTCACTCTGTCTCGCTCTGTCTCGCTCTGTCTCGCTCTGTCTCGCTCTGTCTCTCTCTGTTTCACTCTGTCTCTTTCTGTCTCTCTCTGTTTCACTCCGTCTCTCTCTGTTTCACTCCGTCTCTCTCTGTCTCCCTCTGTCTCAACAGAGTACTGTGCGAATGTTGGATTTAAAAAAAAAGAAAACCACTTTTCACAGTATTGATCGCTTGAAAATGTCAGGGACAGTATGTTTGCACACAGCTTGCACTTCAAACCTGATGAATGACACAACGGACAGGAGAGATTGTTGTTTTTGACTCTCGTACGCAACGGTGTCTCTATCGGCCAATGTTCGATGTGAGGCAGCTGTGTTTTAGGTGATATGTTGACATGGACATTGTAGCGCGATCGAAAATATTTCTAGGTTACCCCACCTCTGTCCACAGTTCCTTACAAACCTTGTTCGAATCGTTGAAAAGCGGTCATCACTTCCTCCGCAATAGAAATCCGCACGCGTGTAAGGGACACTGTGTTTTTTTTCTGCGCAACATATACACAGGGATGGAGAAGAAGATCACGGGTGACACATCGAAGATCAGTTTCCGAAACGAATGCGATGACGCTGCTGGGCGACATACAACGCAAGTGTATTTTCAGCAACTTTCATCATCGTGGTCCCGAAAAATTTGACGTGAAAAATGTGTCCTCCTGGTGTTTTTGGAGGAGGCCCTTCGTCGAATAGCTGATACAGAAAAACAACTCCTACCGAGGACATCCGTGTGCTGGTGTTTGATTAATTGATGTTTCGCTCAAGTTTCGGCTCCAGTTTTCTCCTTGCTCGGTTATGTATTTAGGATGTGTTCTGGCGCTGTTTTTGGGGATTCTAGGATTCTCGGGGCGGAGAAAAACATAACGCCCAACTTTAGCTAATAACGAAACAACAAGACAACATAGCGTCAACACGAGTTTAAATGAGAAAACAGTCCCTTCACTCCAACGAAACGGACTATGATTAGCAACAAGCATTCCATTAGCTATCCTTGCGCAAGAAGGATAGAAAGGTTCGTTCAAATAGGGCATCCTTGGAAAAGCTTATCGCTGTTGGAGGCTCAAGACATTTGTAACTGCGGAAATAGCTCGTTCTATAGTTCCCAAACATGAGATGACTATACCCTTGGAGATCTCAGAAAAATAGTTGCCAAAAAAAAGAGGCAACACATCCTACGTTACTACCGGCAAAACAGGGACACTTCTCGAAAAGGGTTTTGCTATCCAAGAGATGAAAACAGAACAATAAATTAGCAGGCAAACTTTAACGGGCACAAGTTTTTGGGGCGCGAATTTCCCCCCTTGAAAAACACACGCACCGCAGATTTGTCGGAGACAAGTCAACAGAAATTTTAAACAGAAACTTTGACGTGGCGAAAAGATTGATCGTTGCAACCGGTCGCGGTTGGGAAATTTGCTCAAACCTAACACACCCACCCCCATCATCATCATCAGATGGCGGAATGGTGGAAAGTTTTGCAAGCGATGGCGTTCGAAGTTTTGTGTTTAAACTTTTTTGCTTTTGGGTTTGTTTGTGAAGATGAGTGAGCTTTGTTTGGAAGGGAGGGTATAATTTGTACTCTTTTTTTTATTTTTTGGTTGCAAACTCGCGTAAACACTGATGAGGTGTATGTATTTTTAATCGCGACTGGTGTGTTTAGCATGTTTCTAATTCATTTCCTGTTTCCTGGAGGGATAAAATAGATGGAACATGGACCGCCGTTAGCCGTCGGAAGCGGGAAGGAAAGTAACAAATCAAAGAAAGCTGTTCATTCTCAGTCAGCACTATTAATCACAGGGTGTGTGCTTGGTGTTTAGCAAAAGCTGGAAAGTTTCGGTCGGTCTGTAATTGATGTACAGTGCCGTGATTAATTAAGAACGAACAGCCGTACAAATCGAGTTTCACTTTAAGGTATAAGGCTGGTGGGAATTTTCAGTTCAACAATGTGTTTAGCTTTCTGCATTCTATCATTTTTAAGGTGTGAAGGGATCGTTAAAATAAATTAATATTTAATTTTAGAACATTTTTATGAGACTAAATATCCGGCCATTTTGAATTATCGAGATTCAAATTCAGACATAATCATGGCTATCCATCAACAACTGATTTTTATTAATAGCGGACTGTCACGTACACATCATAATGTGATCTCACGGGATTTTTACCACCACGAAGCGAAAACATTATGGATGTTGTAATAAGACCTTTAGAATCTCCGTCGGGAAATTCAAAGATACATGGTTTACGTTTTTAGGTAGAAATCGTGCTCATTTCTCTAACAGTATTCTTCAAACTTTTCTTCAAAATTGATCGAAAGTAGTTTGGTGAATTCTACAACAATTCTTCAAATTAGAAAACCTTTCAAATCTCAACTCGAAATAGTACAAGATTAAACCAAGTACCTGCAGATGTCTAACTAGATGGAATTGCAAAAAGACTTAACAAAGATGGTTTAATTTTCTCTCAATTTGAATTCTCAATCCAATCGTTTGAAGTTGTTGCTCTTGATTAAAATCACCCTTACGGGTTGCATTCAAACAGTCCCGTGCAAATAATGCTGCTGTACCACTTGATGATCCGAAGATCTTCGACGAGTTTAAGCCTGGGTTGATTGTATCCAGTTTCCCCAGCAAACCAGACAATACTGTTTCTCTTGTTCTGTGTATTTTCCCTCGGCACTCCGAGACAAATAGATTACGAAGCTATGCCACACCACACAGGCACAAGATCGTAGACAACTGAAAGAGTTTTTTCCCACCAGGAATCGTTATACCTTATTGCTGCAGTGAGGACATAGAATGTACTGCAACCGGTTTCATGTGGACTCCACTTTTCGATGTCAGAAGCAGGAGCAACTGGACCGTAAATTTCAGAACATATACAAGTTGGGCTTTTCATTCCCAGCATAGTTTGTCACTGTTTCCAGCAGGTATTCGTCCATCACGAACATAAAACGCACAATCAAGGAATTCTTGTAAATACATGAAGTGAAAGAATCAAAAAGGTGGGAAGAGAGAATGGTAAACCAATATTTCTCAAGTGTAAAATAATGTACTGACCAATCGCTTATATCGCTTACTTGTAATATGCTTTTCAATTCAATATCTCAACACAAGCCTAACTCTCAACAAATGAAAACTGCAAGAATAGTAAACGAATAATTAAACTTTGGGTAAGTCAAGTTGTTTATTTTGTTGAGCAACTTTGGGGAAGGCATATGGCATTGGTTGTGGATTAATTAAAATCGATTTGACAAAACGTAAATCATACGAAACGTCTCTTCTTGTTGACGCCGGATCATGTGGACATGGGAGTGTTCGTGTCTGATACGGTACATCCCCTTCGAGATTTAATCTCGGCCACATATCAAATGTGGATGCTCGCTTTCATCCCAACACGAACAGCATTTGAATGTAAGAACATTTTCAAGAAACTTGTACAGGGCTACATAGCATTAGTTTTTTGTTCGCAAAGTACAAGATAAATGCACGAGCGTTGTTTTTCTGTTTTCATTCTTGTCGTACAAGGATTATGGCTCATTGCTCGGGATTTATGTTTTACGTCCAGAACGTGCAAAACACAGTGCAAAGGCGCACAAACACAAAACGCAACTGAACATACATTTCATGGTTTGAAAAAATAAAACCATCACCTTCTGGTTCGAAATGATGAGTGATTTATGGTTTGCTTGTGTGCCCCCCCCGTGCCTTCGTACAGCTCCGAGAGAGAGAGAGTCTAATGTGAAAGCAAAAGGCATACGGATGCCGATAGAAAACAATGGTTGCATACCGCAAACGAATTTATTTGATTTTATCAAGCATCTCATCGGTCGATGGTTTTTGTGTGTGTGTGTGCGTGTGTTGCAATGAAGATTTATTGCTTGGCAACAAACAAGCAGAAACCATACGGAAGGATTAGTTTGGATCCATCTGCCCGACCCACTTACGGCTGTATGGGGTTTAATCCACTTGAATTTTAGCACCGGAACGGTATGCTAACGATGAATTGTGGGACATTTTTCAAGAGCGGTTTTACAATTGGTACGATAACGTACGTGAATAAGTTGTCAAAAAATACACACACTCGTAAGCATGGCAAAAAAAAGTTATAACGAATTGTTCATAATTAACACTAGAACTACCGGACCAGTCATTTTGACTGAAACGCTTAATTTTCATCGCATTATTTTTTACGGTTAAACAATCTGAAAGTAGTCGAAAAATTAATTTTGCATAGATATTCTATAGTAAGAGTCCAATAAAGAATAAAATGTACTCCAACTGTTTGAAATTGTTTAAAAATTATCCTCGAACGAAAAACGCTTAAAACGCTTGGCAATTCTAGCGTTAAAACGTAATTCAGTATTTTTTAAAATATTTTAAAACTACCTAAAATAAGGATTTATGCAAAAAACGCAGCAAAACGGCATCTGTTACTTCAATAAATCTTAATTAACCACCACCATACTCCTGCGTGTCCTGTCCATTCTCTATCGCTTCCTGTCAGTGTGACATTTAAGCTGTCTTTGTTAGTACTGTTACGATGTTTGGGTTTGTCTTCTCCTCAACCAAAACGTCATTTGCACACATACATACTAACGAACGAAGATGAATTGGCGTGAGAAGAATCTTTAACGAGACGTCATGGCTCATTGCTCGAACAAATGTGCGTCCTGATTTCGCACAACATACAACATTCGTAAAGCTAGATGAAAAGAAAATATACAGAAAAACGCAAGAAGAAAAAAAAACATCTTCCCTCAGATCTCATCTGGGTATGGTATAACTCATCATCGGTTTAGTCAACAGTGACAAACTGGCTCAGATGGTTTCCATACTACAACATAGCCTTACAACCTTTCACCCAAAAACCTACACGGTAGGACGCAAAAGTCGCGTATCGATTTTCCCCAAAACCATTTTCTAGCAGTCTGCTGTTGCAAACCCGAGGGGGAGAAAACGAAGAAGTGTGAACGTTTGACACTATTTACGAAGACTATATGCGTGTTTTTACCACTCGTCTTTTTTTTTCTTTGGTTTAGTTACACAGATGCGTGTTTTAAATGAACCGAGACTATTTTGCATCGCTTGTAGTTGTAGCGTTGTAGCGCTTCAGCGAAGAAAAACGATCGACCTCCGAACGGATGACGCAGAAAATTCGTAATGCAACGCGACAGTTAACGATCCATATGATGGTAGCAAATTTGGCACATGAAACGTGAAGAAAGACGATTGATGACAAGCGTACAGCATGGGTAAACCAAGATGACTTTTAGGAGTCAACTGAAGGATATGTGTAAGACAGTTAATGGTAGAAAGGAAATTAAATTATGAATGATTTACAAAAGAAAAAAACTAAAAGCATGTGGGTAAAACAATTCATTAAATTTAATCTAACTTTGCTAATCTCATTATTACGTTACTAGCTGTCCATAATTCTGGGCAATTGTTAATAGCCATCATTAGAATGTCGCATAAAGATTCATCAACCACAAGGTACGCGCGGTTAACCCATTCCCTTTGATTGATATCAGACCGCGCGCACGGGCGCAATCAATCGTTTTGAAAAGCGTTGTGATGGATGTGTGCCATGATGTGGTTTAGCACCTTAAAGGCTGGCTTGAAAATCGAGTACGTTAATCAAACATAAATAGCGCGTAAATCAGACGCCACACAGGGCTTGGTGAAAGAAAGCACAACTTGTTCCTCAATATTGAAAGGGCTTTGTGTTGTGTGAGGAGATGCTGCTACATACACACGACATTGTACCCTTAAAGTTGGTGCGGTTGAAGGGCACGCGAGCCAATGTGACATACATAATAGAGAACAACGACCGTAACACCACGTGAAGGCAAAATCAAACAGTAAGAAGCATGCCAAAAACCCCATACACTGGTTAAAAACAAAAGGGCATTGAAACGATTGAAAGCGTTAGCATAAATTTTCCAAATACAGTTAAAGAAAAAAAGGATGGAAAAATGCCTAAAGAAATTGGTTGTGTGTAAACGAACGCATATGGTAAGTGTGTTTCAAACGAAATATTTAATAGAGTTAAAAATAAACTCCCCACCAGTAAAATGCCGGACCGAAGAACCGATGTTTGCGATCGATGTGAACCGTCTCCTTTGCGTGTAACCCCCCTGACGTTCCTGACGACGGCTGTGTGTTTTGCCAGATGAATATTTGGATGGTCAAATTTGTACCTTCTCGCTAATCGCATTCGGAAAACATAAATAATCAACAGCTGGTCTTGGGTTGGGCGAATATCTTAAATGCCACGTCAGTGAAGAACGATGGGCACGTGTTGCAAATAATTAACATTTCTTTACGGTTTTTTGCATCATTTAGTAAAGTGTCACACCGTGGAGTGGGGCAAAGGCGACATCGGTGACGATTGGCTTGCATTTTCGATCATTTTGCTTCTGGGAAATGCATTTCTATGTTTGTGTTTAGCACTAGAACTACCAAGCGTTTTAAGCGTTTTTTGCGTTCGTGGTTAATTTTTGAACAATTTTGAAGAGTTGGAGTATATTTTATTGTTTGTTGGAAATCTTACTAAAGAATATATATGTAAAATTCGTATTTCAACTACCTTAAGACTGTTTAACGCCAAAAAACAATAATGCGATGAATAAGAAGCGTTCTAGTCAAAATGACTGGTCCGATAGTTCTAGTGTAAATATTTATTTTCATTTTTTATATATCTTCTTAATATTTTAATGCTTTTTTTCGATGTATATTTATTTGAATAAAATCATTTTAAACCCTTTTACAAATCGAATATTGATCGAGAGAAACTCTGAAACTTTGATTTAATGAATGCCGGTCTGTCAAGCAAACACACCCGTTTACCATATTCACATCAGGCGGTAGATATATTAACGCATCGATAGTTTCCAAATAAAGCTGGCAAGCTTGCGCAGACTGATATTCTCCAATGCATTTCCTTACCATGGGGCCCATGGTTGTCAATTATGGATGAAAAATTCGATGCATTCTCACACATTAATAAATAACACCTCATGTTCATTAATGAATGAATGCAGCTCATTTGCATTCGGACATCATGGTGTATTGCGAATGGTTGATTATTTATCAGGTGTATGAAAGTATCACAATTACCGTATTTGCTTTTAATTGGACTGACTCGGTTTGATTTTCAATGTGGAATATTTGTTTTATACAAAAGGAAAAGTTTTAACAAAAATATTTACGAACATTTCAACTACAAAAAAATATAAGTCTTGAATTTTTATAATATTTTTTTTTAGTTGAATAAATTTTGCAAAGCTTTACTCTTCTTCCTCTTTTTCTTCTTGAAGTAACGACCTTACAGGTCACGCCGGCCATTTCTGGCTTACGAGACTTATTTTTACCACGTAGCCGGATAGTCATTCTTTGCTACAGAGAGACGGTTCAGATGGGTTTTGATATCCGGTCCTTTCGTTTGGAACCAGTGCCGTTTAACACATACACCACCGGAGCGCCCGTTCTGTACTCCGTTTGTAAGGAATATAAGCCACGTTGTATTCGCATTCTTGATAAGCACCGAAGCGAAAGATACTTTTCACGTTGCTCTTTAAAACTGTCTTCACCCAACTGCCCTTTTGAGCTCCTAGGATGTGCAAAAAAAGCGATGCCCTTTTCCTTTGCGCTGCACGATAGACAAGCAACATTCTTTACACAATTGCCCAAAAAACCACATCGCTCTGGGTCACGACGCTGCTCTAGGGAGGAATTTTGAGACGAAACAAATTTTAGGGCGCATGCTTTCGGGAGGTTGTTTCACTTGACGAATACTTGAAATTCTTTCCCCTTGTTATTATTGGAAGCGGCCATTTACTGTGACGGAAGCTAAACATTTTCAGCAGCAAAATTGAGAGCACATTAGCCCGTTTGCGAGATTAAAGAGCGCGGCTTTAAAATAGCAAGGTATACGCCGGGTCAAAGATTGATTCATCAAAATTCAACATTCATCATTTTCCGCTGCTGAAATAATTCCATAGCGTAAAATAGCAGCCTCAAACGTGGAACGTGAGGAATTCCGTTGCTGCATTCTAACGCTTCTCCGGTCGGCCTTACATCAAAAGTAAACGGGCAGGTTTATTTTCTCAGAAAATAACACGAAATTCATCATTCCATACAACACACTTGAAGTTTTACCCTCAAAAATGGTTTGCTCCGGATGGATAATGATCACTTCGTTCGTTGCATCCTTTTCGATGCACATTTCGCAGTGGAGAAGCGACCAAAAAAGCCGGCCAAAACAAAAAACAGGTTTTGCTAAAGAATCGACCAAACATAATGGACATTCGCTTAATACCGATCATAATTATCTTAGCGCTTATTAAGGTAGCTTGAGAACCAAACGGTTGGCGCTGGTTTTGCAAGAGATATGGCCGAGAATTCGAAGAAACAGTTGCGTGATGTTGAAGACATGAACTCAGACACATGATGGACAACTGGAAGATAATTCACAGCTAAAAAAGGATGGGAAAATGAAGCATAATTTCAGAAACCTTGAAGAATTAGCTAAATTTAACAATTACTCATGAACCTAATATTTGTGGTTGTCTATCTGTTATGGTGTTTACCTTTAAAATGATTACTTAACAGACAGAATCAATGTTTGAAAAGGTGGTACTCATTCTTCCCGAGATGTTTTAAAGTAAATGTCAAATGAGAAGATTACCCACGCAGTTCAGGGAAGGATCTGTTTGATTTTTCAAACTGTAGCAACATTGTTGACAAAAGTAACGCTGTCGAGCTAATTTAAAACTAATTTCAACAACACGAGACAAGTAAAAAATTGTCTTAGGAACGGACACAAATTCTGTCTAAAACTAAGCAAATTGATCCTTCTGTTCAATGTTAAAAAGCAATGCTAAAAAAAAAAATTTATATAACATTTAACAAATAAAAGCTTAAAAACTACTGGTGTTAGAGAACTTAAACCATTTTATATGTTGGAAACATTCGGAAATTTATTGCATCAATTTGGTTTTGAGCAAAAAATAAACAAAATGTTTGACAAGGGTCCACAAAACAGAGCTGTATTGGAATAAAATCCAATGAAAGATGTGATTGGTGTATCTGTTTGGATCATTTATCATAAGGTGAAGCATAAAACACGCACCAAATCCTATTACAGATAAAACTTACTCATCGCTTTGTTATGAACGAGGTAATAAGTTATGTTCCTAAGAACTTCGAGATGTTTCCTTTTCCATGAAGACGAAGATCTGACTCAAAGAGCAATCGGCTATCGATCAGCTTAATGTACCACAACTGTACCAAATAAAACGTTCTTTGAAAGGTTTTCTTTTTTTCTTCACAACAAAAGATGAAATTCTACGAAAATATTAAGTAGAAAAGACACAACTCTTCTTATAACTCACAAAACAATTAAGTATATCCTCATACGAAGCATCTCTGGAACTTACCTGTAATTAAAAATAAAAAAAGAAAAACAGTTAGTAAATGACGATAAATGTGTTCGAATGTGGAATATCTTTTAGACAATGAAGTATTAAATTGATTTTCCACTCTAAAACGACCGAAGAACGGTAGCGTTTATAATCGTTTATGAGAATTTATATAATGCCGTTAAAATTTAACGGCCCCTCGTGCACCGATTCTTCCATTCAAAGCTTGCAAAATTTACGTAAAACTGAAAATACTTGTCATCACCACTTGGTGTGGGTATATCGGTGTATTCGGTTATATGAAACGTTTCACACCGAAGGATGGAAAATATCAGGTCTCACCAGAATTTTATCCTGATTTATCACCACTTGCCTTGTCCTCGCAGAACGTTGCCGTTCTCGCATACACTATTTAGGGTATTATCAAAACGTTCTGGTTTCGGAAAATCAGCGCGTCAAGGTTTTGTGAGATGTGCTTTATATAAGAGAAAACTTGAGGGAAAATGTGATGCAGCTCAACTTTCCCATCCGTACGCTGAGCGGGGTGGGTCTGGTTGACATTAAAGATGGCAAGAGCAAAATTTTAACAACGTTATGCGATATATTCGTAGGTTTCATTCAGCACAGACTCCCAGCTGGGCTACACTCAATTTGTGGCACTTTTTGTTTTCAGCAAAGTGAGCTTTTCGGTAGCTGGAAAATTCGTTGGGAAACCCGATAGTGTGCAGCGTTTTATCACCATGCCACACGGTAGAAAGTGTGTCTGATGGGTTAAGCACATTAGCCAGTTGGAAACACTAGCAACACCGTTTACCATTCATCATTTTCTTTCATCTCCGGTATGTCTGCCGATGCGGTGGGCCGTATTAAATGGACGCCGTTTCGTAAAACTTTTTGAGGAATATTGTCTGTAGCTTTCGAAGGAACCGACCACGGCAAATATATTGTTTAATTTGTTCAAAAATGTTCTAGGAAACGATCGGCACCAAAAGTAAGTGGGACGCATTAATGCGAACCATTTGCTTCTGATTTTATTATTCATAGAGCGTCTTAATAAACAGCGGCTTTCCAAGCAAAAGGAAATGACCAAATCATCAATCAACGATGAGCATAAATGGAACTGAAACGATCATATTCTTCATCGGTGGGGTATGATGATTTACCTGGCGAAATGTTATTAATTTGCTATGCATGAAGCTTTTCAACAAGAGGAAATTAGTTTTTCCAAGCATCCTTAAAAGATGGGTTAAAATTCAAGACAATTTATAGTCCACCGAAAGAAGTTTACTAATTACTGAATAAATAAAACGATAAAAAACTAAACATCAATCACAATATTTGTTAAATTATAGCTCTTTATCTTTCCTTATCTTATCTAGATTGATATAAGTTTGTGTGAATACGTGCTTGAATGTTATCCTACATCCATGTAAAAAGGGATAATCATCGCCGTAAATAATTTAACACCGTACATAAGATGATTGAAAGCTTTTTTGACTCTTTGATGTGCTGCTTGCCATATAAAATACATGAGAAAACAGCAAATAAACGACCAAGAACGGATGTCACATCCACATCGAACTCTCCGGTTGTCTGGGTGTACACGTGTAAAATCATCTATGAAAAGGAATCCTGCATGCGTGACACACGACAATTGAATGGCCCGGATCTGCGCAGAATTACGGAAAATTACGGTCGAAAGCAAGCGAAGGTGAACATCATCACAGCTGTAATCTTAAAAACGAACACGTACATTACACGGTACCGTTTTTCACCCGATACAGTGAAGCAATCTAAAGCCCACAATCACATAAAAGTGTGGCCTTGAAAATCCTTGGAAAAGAAAACACACCCATGTTCCAAAGGAAGCGAGATTGCGAGGAGTAATGCTCCAAAAAGTGGCTTCACGGTGCGTGTAGAATTCAATTTATTCTTACTGCTCGGAATTCAAAACCCGGCGGGGCTTGTTGGTGTGGTGCGGGATATGAACGGGGTTCAATGGAAAGGATCATTGCTTTGCGCTCATCACAGCCGCTGTCGTTGATTTCTAGAGAGCCCTTTCGAATGGTTGAACTCGGATGAGCACTAGTGAACTGTCCTTTTCACTTTGGCTGGTTAGGCCCGGGGTGGTTAAATTAATTCTACCGCAGCCTTTTTGCGTGTTTGCTAGGGGAAGCTGAAAACTCACGTTTCGTGAAGGTAAATTGTCGCGTTTGATGGATGTGTTGAGAAGGGCCCGAGAAATGCGGATTAGTGATGGTCGGGTATACCCGAACCGGTTCGGGTCGGAGCCATCCCTAAGCGACAAGAATCGGTTCGGGTCGACCTGTATATACAAGTAGGTTCAGTAGGTCCAGTATGTGCAACAGTTCCGGTAGGTACAAGCTGACATAAGCGACTCCGACCCCTGGGTGCAACGAGTTCGGATCGGAGTCGGAATGAACTAGATTCAGTAGCTCCAGTAGGTGCAACGATTCCGGTAGGCGCAAGTTGTCATAAACGACTCCGACCCGAGGGGGCAAGGAGTTCGGATCGGAACTACTGAACCTACTTAAATTTACGGGTCGTCCTGAACCCTTTAATTTAGCTGTAACCCGGCTCCGGGTCGAGCCACGAAATGAATCGTATGACCCATCACTAATGCGGATAAATACGGTCTACCTCATTACAGCAAGGTTAGGATTTGTACCGTGAAAATTTTGTACAATTTCCGTATATAAAATGGACACATGGAATTGGTAATTTGTGCATTTCATATGGTGAAAGATTTTGAAAATAGAAACGTTTGAACATATTAATTTCAACGATCCTGGAAACCAATTGGTGCCCTGGCTACGTCAACACGACATGCTCAGCTGTGAGTGGTCCAAGAGGAAGAAAGAAATATAAAGCCGATATGTACATTTCTGTTATATTTATGTTGTTCGACATTCAAAATTTCATAGCAGCAAAGTGATTGCTCTGGTGACAAAGTTGGTCCCAAGCTTACCATGGCCGGTAACATAAACGCAGACGCGCATCAATCGTGGGGATCTTGTGTCCATGTTGAAATAGCTGCAAAAAAGGGGTTACAAAGATGGATAGGCCCCCCAATCCACCAGTACAGGTGTTTCATCAAAAAGGGATTTTGGTGCTTTTACGGAGACATATTTCAAACCCACCCAAGCAAAGAGAGACGCATCGGCATGTAAACGGGTAGCAACCGTCCAAAATCCTTCTAGAACGTATGGGTGTGTTGGAAAACATATTTATTAGTAGCGAAAAAACAGGTATATCCAACCCCCGAGCCATAAAGCAAAAGGCTGGTGTTCGGGTCAATTTGAGTTGTTTTCCATCCAGTTTCAGTTTTTGCTAAAAGTCGTAACAAATCGATAAAAAAGGTATCCAGAAGCAACACTCGTAAGGCGGAAGGCAGTGTGTAGCCGCAATGGAACGAATGCGTGGGTTTATTCCTTTTTCTGTTTTAAAGTTTGCTGTCGAGGATGGACTGACACTTTTACGGCTGGATGAACATAAACACCAGCCAAATCAAGTAATCAGTAGCTAAAGGTAACCGGGTTTATGGTAAGCGCCCTAGATGTAAGGCTGACGAGGCCGAATATTCCCGAGCAGAACAATGTATTGTTTCGCACAGCCCCGGCAAAAGGATTCTCGTGCCGGAAAGGCACGACGGGCGATTTGATTTACGACAACAAGGCCACTTATACGCCTAGCACCAAGCGTTTGCCAGCAAGTGTCAGACATCGAAGACTGAAGGATAACTTTCTGGTAAATTTACATAATGAAGCAATCACAATTACGGGTTGAGATAGTCCATTTCTGTCTATGTGTGAGATAGAATGGATTTTCTATTCTGGAAGCAGTAATAAAGCTTTTGAGAAGCTTTTGAAGTTTTTGCAATAGTAATTACAGTGTGAAAGTATTTATTTGCATATTGATTAATTTCTTTGCAAAACGATTCTTTTGTATAACACCGAAGAAAACAATGAAATGTGTTCGAAATAACGCATAATAACAATCGTTACTAAACTTGATTCTTCCCGAAAAATTTCAGCCAATGCGCTCTCCGTTTAATGTACTCTATAAATTAAAGAACTAATTACAATTAGCGCAAACGCCTCAAAGGGCGGAAGAAAATTCTTACCATTCCTTTGCAAGCAATTAGACTCCACCACTAAAAGGGAAAGCGATTAATGTCTGACACTCACACCAACATTAAAACGAATCGAAAATCCGCTAAGAAAATGAGCCTTTTCCTGATCATTTCTTGAATCCGTTTCCGAAATCATGGCAAGAAAAATCACACCAAAAGTGACATTCCAGGCACACTTGGCACACTTTAAACACCGCACTCGGGTGCAAAAAGGAATGTCTTCAATGTCATTCCAAGCAATTGGATGCATTCGGTACCAGTCGCAAAAGCAAGCGTAGCTAAATGGGAATTGTGAAACAGATTTCTGCCATTTATGACCGATCCCCGGTAGAAGAAAATCAGCACAAAACACAATTCCAGGCCAGTGATGGTGGCGTTTTTTTCCCGTCCGAGCTTCGTTCGAGTACCGGCAGGGACAAATTCTGCACATCGGGTTGGTGTGGCTGGAAATATCCAATTAAGTGTTATAACCCGAAGAGTAATTAAAACTAAAAGTATCGATTGTCTGAATAATGAAGCGGCTGAAATTTCCCCCCAACCAACGATACTGTAGGGCTGTGCGTGAAAGGAGCCCATTTCGAGATGGTAGCTTCAGTGCCGTGGTACGCTAAAGTCTCATACAGAGGGAAGTTGATCTAACAAAACAAAATGCCGGCCTTATTATCAGATACACAAGTTTGCTAGCGCTCATAGATCGAACTGCCCTTGTGGAAATATCATCCTTACCGCATCAGAGTGAATCCGTTGAAGATCGGGAAGTTGCCGAACGCCTAGCTGAGAAGGAAAATCGATTTCCTGCCAGAAGGTTTTTCTTCAAAAGCTTCCCGAACACACGACACTCGTCGTTTAACAACGTTCAGGAGATGGGGCAGATACACAGCCAAGGAAAATGGGGAAACCAGTATTCATTTTCCTTTTGCACGATTCGTGACTTTAGCGACCATCTTACTTAATGGCGCACAATAAATAAACAAAACGGGCTCGGCAGCCCGCGTTTTTGTGTGTCGTGTCGGAAGCAGCCTTTCCTGACCAGCATTACTTGACTTGGACTTGGTGGTAGCAGGAAAACCCGTGAACGGAAAACATTGAGAGTGAAGTGCAAACTACCACTCGAGCGTGCAAGTGTAAGTGGGTGGATAGCGCAACCATTCATCTGCATGCAGACGCAGAAGTATCGAACTACCAAGTAGGATTTCATCCAAAGAGCGTTGTGTTTCTGAGAAGGATTATGATGAAAAGCGAGGAAAAATCAATAGTTTTCAACGCACAAAAAACAATTCTTCGAGAAACTTGAAATCTATCCTTATTGTGTGGTTGATAAAAATATAATTGTTTCCAGCTAAGGTTATCATAGTCATATAAAATTTATGTAGCCAACGAAACGAGCTCTCCCGCGATTGAAAAAAACCCCATAGCCTTGTGCGGAAGTGAAATATTTTTCAATTAACGCAATTTTGCACCCCATGTCCCAGGCGAAGAGTTGCTGTTTCGCGAGCTGCGCAGTCGCTGACCTCTTGACACTCAGCATACAGCAACCAGCGCTTGGGAAGCACACAGGCAGAGGCGAACATCAGTAGCGAAACTGCAATGCCTTGCTGATGACTCCTTAACTGTGCATGGAACTGTTTCACTTTTGGCGACCTCGGTCGCATTAGCAAGGGAAATCAGTCTTAATATGGGGTAATTTCATTACTTTCATACTATTTCTACTGAAAGTTTCCCTTGCTTGCTACCCCTCTGCGGGGTTCCGCAGCATCTGCGTCAGTATCAAAACCAATTACCCTTGACATCCCTCCCTTCCTCCCCTTCCTGCCCGGTGGCAAAGGGGTTCCTCTTGTCATCGCGTTTTTGTGTTCGCTTCTTGAGCAAATTAAGTTGCAGCGATTTTTACGCAACCGCCAAAGCGGACGCGAAATCAACATACGCGTTGGGAACAGGGAATGGTGGCATAACACAGCAAGCGGACCGTTTATGCATAACGGGTTAAAGATTTAATTAAAACTATGTTTTCTCGTGGAAGGATTTTTGCATAAATGAATCGTGGTGTGCGAGATAAAAACCAAATGTTTGATGGAGAATGTAATTTCACTGTCATTCAAAGATGTGGAATTAGATGAACAAACGAAAAGGATTTTTTTTGAATTTCAAGTTTTTTAAATGAAAAATTGGTTAGAGATGTAAGTTTAATTTTAAAATTAAAGGATTATTATCTCCACGTAAGTTGTTTTTACTTTCCACATGGCATATGAATCACCATGATGCTTTTAATTAATTCATATATATTCCTGTCAAGATCTTAATGTGCCTAAACGCATCATCTCTAAAAACCACTCCTGTACGACAAGTAATACATCTTCACAATTTATCACTTTTTTTTGAGACCGTCTAGCAATTTTAATGCTTCTGGTGAATAAAATAAACCTCAACCGTCAGTTTAAAAAAGTGTCAACATGCAACAAAAAAAAAACCCTTCGTCTACAATCAAAAGAGTTTTGAGAGAGCTTGCTGTTAGGGCAACGCCACAGCAACAAAAAAAAACAAAGTCCTGTGCACAATGAAACAATGTGGAACCGTTCCCGGTTCCCGAATAATGACAGGCTGATTATAAAAGCGCAAGATTTACGAGTCCCAGCCGGGTTGATAACGAGAGACGCACACATCAAAAACAACAAAACAAAAAATCCTCACTCATTATGGCGCGTGTTTTCCGGGGTTCGAAAGAAGTAACAAAAAAATTACCAAATATCCCACACGGGACCACCGTTGAACAAATCTGCAACGTACCCGCCCCGTGTGGTCGACCATGGCCGAGCGCCGGGCCAAAGTGGCCACCGTGGCGATGTTCTGAGACTCATAAAAACGTATGAAAATATACCGTCTCGTAGTGACAGATTGATTGCTTGGTCATAAAAAAAAAGTTTAACCACCATCTGATCTGAAAACTTGGCACATGAAAACATGAAGATGGTTGTGATGATGTCCTGATGAAGGGGCCGCCCTGGACACCTTGAGTATCGCTGTGCCTGCAACCAGCAGTGTACCAAGAAGTGATACCAGTCCCTGTGAGCCACAGGAAACCACAAAAAATACATCTATGGAGCAAAAAAAAAAGAAAAACTGAGGCTAACTAGAGCAAAACAAGATGCCTTTTTTATGTTTTTTTTTCGTTTTTCCTTTACGAGGACATGTTGTTTTGTAGGCAAGGATTCACATCCATCGGTGTTATTCGCGTACCGCCCTCCATTACAGTGAACAATAAATTCTTCCATTCTTTTCCACATTTTTCACAATCAAAACAAAAAAAA
>CM028127.1:13229505-13314653 GCA_016254315.1 Anopheles parensis
GGGGTGTGGGTGGGTTTGGTGGGAAAAATGTCATCACTGCCAAGAGTGCTGATGGTTGGGAAAACTCCAACCGTGCACCATCATCATCAATTTCGAACGGGAATGAAGGGTACTAAACAACAAGGTACGGGGGAGTAGAGGGTCTGAGTGTGTGAGAGGAGTTAAACAACGGTTTCAGCTTCACGGTGGTGTCTCTAGGGGTCTCCCCTAAACGGAGTAACGTCCTTCGGAAGGATAGCAAACACAAAACATCAGAATATGGTTATTTTTGCCCATTCGGTGCTTGGAGCTTTGTAGCAAAGCAAAAAAACTTTTTTTTGTTTATACAATCGTTTTTAAAAGCGTTTTAATTGGAATAAACTACTCGAAAAAAAACTTTTAATGCAAGTAAAACAATATTGATCATTAACACTAGAACTACCGGACCAGTAACTTTGACTGGAACGCTTCATTTTCATCACATTATTTTTTTTGGGGTTAAACAATCCTAAGGTAATTTAAACAAGAAATTCACAAATATATTCTATAGTAAAATCTTCAATAAAAATAAAATATACTACAACTCTTCAACATTGTTTAAAAACTAACCAAGAACGCAACCAAAAACGCTTAAAACGCTTGGTAGTTCTAGTGTTAATTACAGAACTTCCGAGTAGTTTAGTAGGGATTTGCACAAGAACAAGAAAGACCTTCCCATTTTCCCAATATTCCAGGATTCCTTCCAGTTTTTGAACAGAAACACAATCAGGAAATGTTTAATGGTCAACCATAATACTAAGAAGGTAAGAAATGTTACAACATAATCGCCCAACCGAATAATACAATCGATATAGTATGTGCGTGTACGAAGACACAGATTCCTAATGCATCTTTCCGCCCAAGGATTTCTCCTTTCTTCAACAAACAACGAAAGAGAATTTCTTCCTATTCCTAGTGCAGGTCTATGATGGTACGAGCATCTTCGGATAAGAGCACGAGCGTTAGCATCATAAATCCTGATCCTTGCGATAAAACGTGATGGTAAATATCATCCTTTTCCCTCTCCGGACACTGTAGCACATGCAAGCAAAACGCATCCAGCAGCAAGCAAACATCGCCGGGACACCAGGGGGCGCATAGAAATGTAAGTTGTTGTTCAATTAAAACATTTACACGTACTCCTTCACAATGCGAACGGTGCCAAGTGAAACAGAGAGCGCGGACTTGGTTTATGTGGGGTGCGGCACCCCAGCAGTAGGCACGACACGTACCCACAACACACCATATTTCGCCACTGGTCTACCAAAGGGATAACCACAATCCACTTTCATACGCTTCCAGGACGGTTTTGTTTGTGCTGCACAAAGTTTTTGCTTCTATAGGACGAGAGAACCCCTGCCAATTGCAACAGAACTGCCCGACGCTTTTCCTTCTGTACGGGGAAAAGGGGTTGGATTGTGTGTGTGTGTGTGTGTGTGAAATGTAATGAAACTTCCATTTTCTTTCCATGCTGTTTTCATAGCAACGTGTAGTGTTAAGAGTTCTAGAAAGGAATATATGGAAGGAATAAAAAGTACTCTCTTTAGGTGTTTTGGTTGGGATAAAATGTCTTCTTTTACTTCTGGTGTGTTTTAATACATCCAAACCACACAACCTGAAAAGGTGTTCGGTTCGGCAAAACCGGCCATAGGGGTTGACGTGCGCATTCGTGTGATACAAGGGCACTACAAGGGGGGTATTAGCAGGTTGTGCATTAGCAAAGACGTTAGGATAAACCAAAACTCTCACACTAGCTGCAGAAAGACGAAGCGAAACAGTCGTTGCCTTTTATAGAATTAGAAGTAAATCGTTTCGTTTGGAAGACGTCTTTTCCTAATTCCAAGCAGCGAAAAACGCAACGGTTTAGGGACGTTGTTTGCCAACGACTAAACCATTATCTGATGAGTACCGGGTAAGGATAAAACCCTTCCAGTTGCAGTCCAATCGGGAAGAGCAAAAGCGCCAAGGAAACCTCGGTAAACATTGCTAACGATTTAATCTTGTACTTACACTTGCTGTTGCTAAATGGTTGGAAAATTACATACGCCCACAAACCTTTTGTAGGATTTACACCTTCGTTTAGTAGTTGACGGTAAAAACCACAAGGGGAAAATGTTTCGTAAATATCGACAAGGTTTTTTCAGCATTTTCTTCTCGTAGTGAAGATGTTGACATGGAAATATCTAAATTTACTCATACAAGAATCTCTTATTTTTCTCACACCGAGCAGTGCAAATGTATCTCCAGTAATGAACTTCAATTCAAGTAATTTAATAGTGATGGGCACTAGTGATATGTAATCCGGAGTGGAATCGTGGATCCACCCCGACTCCGCGTATGAAACGTTGATTCCGACTCCGACTACAAACCAAAATTGACTCCGGCGAGTTCAGTCGACTCCGAGTTCGATCGAGTCCGAATGAGTCCGATCGATTCCGGATGAGTACAGATGGGTCCAGATGAGTCCGATCAAGTCCAGCCATAGATACATTGTAAATTTTGGAGGACTGGATCCACGCCCCCCTCCCTCACTTCTGCCGGAGTCCTTCCGAATCCGACTCCAGCTGGCGGCGGAGTCGGGCCGATCCGAGTCCAGCAAAATTTATAATTTACCCATCACTAATGGGCACTCGGAATCAGAACTACCTCTGATTCTAACTCCGTATTCGGAGTCGGATATGATTCCGAATCCGTTTTGGAAATCGTTTCTGGTTCCGGAATTGTTCGGATCTGATTCCGAAACCAATTCCGAAGCCGATTTCGGAACCGATTCCGGAAAATTTGGAGCGGTCCGGAATCAATTCCGACCAAAACAGCATTTTGCCCATCACTATAATGTATCTTCATATCTGAAGAGAAATGCTTTTTCATGTTAATGCATTTAGGTGCTTCTTCGATTACTAAACGCAGGTCCTCTGCTACCAAGCAATGGTTCATTCTTGTTAGCGTGAATTGGGGGTTGTTTTTGGCTCACGAACAACAACCGCCATGTCCTTAATGGATGTGTTATTCACAAACAGCGCAAGGAACGACGAAAAAAAACACACACACTCGCCCGAAATACGGTTCAAAATTCCTGACACCTTAGGGCGCATCTGNATGGTAAATATCATCCTTTTCCCTCCCCGGACACTGTAGCACATGCAAGCAAAACGCATCCAGCAGCAAGCAAACATCGCCGGGACACCAGGGGGCGCATAGAAATGTAAGTTGTTGTTCAATTAAAACATTTACACATACTCCTTCACAATGCGAACGGTGCCAAGTGAAACAGAGAGCGCGGACTTGGTTTATGTGGGGTGCGGCACCCCAGCAGTAGGCACGACACGTACCCACAACACACCATATTTCGCCACTGGTCTACCAAGGGATAACCACAATCCACTTTCATACGCTTCCAGGACGGTTTTGTTTGTGCTGCACAAAGTTTTTGCTTCTATAGGACGAGAGCACCCCTGCCAATTGCAACAGAAGAAACACTGCCCGACGCTTTTCCTTCTGTACGGGGAAAAGGGGTTGGATTGTGTGTGTGTGAAATGTAATGAAACTTCCATTTTCTTTCCATGCTGTTTTCATAGCAACGTGTAGTGTTAAGAGTTCTAGAAAGGAATATATGGAGGGAATAAAAAGTACTCTCTTCAGGTGTTTTGGTTGGGATAAAATGTCTTCTTTTACTTCTGGTGTGTTTTAATACATCCAAACCACACAACCTGAAAAGGTGTTCGGTTCGGCAAAACCGGCCATAGGGGTTGACGTGCACATTCGTGTGATACAAAGCACTTCAGAGGGGTAGTAGCAGGTTGTGCATTAGCAAAGACGTTAGGATAAACCAAAACTCTCACACTAGCTGCAGAAAGACGAAGCGAAACAGTCGTTGCCTTTTATAGAATTAGAAGTAAATCGCTTCGTTTGGAAGACGTCTTTTCCTAATTCCAAGCAGCGAAAAACGCAACGGTTTAGGGACGTTGTTTGCCAACGACTAAACCATTATCTGATGAGTACCGGGTAAGGATAAAACCCTTCCAGTTGCAGTCCAATCGGGAAGAGCAAAAGCGCCAAGGAAACCTCGGTAAACATTGCTAACGATTTAATCTTGTACTTACACTTGCTGTTGCTAAATGGTTGGAAAATTACATACGCCCACAAACCTTTTGTAGGATTTACACCTTCGTTTAGTAGTTGACGGTAAAAACCACAAGGGGAAAATGTTTCGTAAATATCGACAAGGTTTTTTCAGCATTTTCTTCTCGTAGTGAAGATGTTGACATGGAAATATCTAAATTTACTCATACAAGAATATCTTATTTTTCTCACACCGAGCAGTGCAAATGTATCTCCAGTAATGAACTTCAATTCAAGTAATTTAATAGTGATGGGCACTAGTGATATGTAATCCGGAGTGGAATCGTGGATCCACCCCGACTCCGCGTATGAAACGTTGATTCCGACTCCGACTACAAACCAAAATTGACTCCAGCGAGTCCAGTCGACTCCGAGTTCGATCGAGTCCGAATGAGTCCGATCGATTCCGGATGAGTACAGATGGGTCCAGATGAGTCCGATCGAGTCCAGCCATAGATACATTGTAAATTTTGGAGGACTCGATCAACGCCCCCCTCCCTCACTTCTGCCGGAGTCATTCCGAATCCGACTCCAGCTGGCGGCTCCGGGCCGATCCGAGTCCAGCAAAATTTATAATTTACCCATCACTAATGCGCACTCGGAATCAGAACTACCTCTGATTCTAATTCCGTATTCGGAGTCGGATCTGATTCCGAATCCGTTTTGGAAATCGTTTCTGGTTCCGGAATTGTTTCTGGAACCGATCCGGTAAATGATTTAGGATCTGATTCCGAAACCAATTCCAAAACCGATTTCGGAACCGATTCCGGAAAATTTGGAGCGCTCCAGAATCAATTCCGACCAAAACAGCATTTTGCCCATCACTATAATGTATCTTCATATCTGAAGAGAAATGCTTTTTCATGGTAATGCATTTAGTTGCTTCTTCGATTACTAAACGCAGGTCCTCTACTACGAAGCAATGGTTCATTCTTGTTAGCGTGAATTGGGGGTTGTTTTTGGCTCACGAACAACAACCGCCATGTCCTTAATGGATGTGTTATTCACAAACAGCGCAAGGAACGACGAAAAAAAACACACACACTCGCCCGAAATACGGTTCAAAATTCCTGACACCTTAGGGCGCATCTGAATCGCATCGGCGTCGGTTGCTCTCGTTATGGCCAGTCACAACTGCCAGTCAGTGAGCACCAAAACGGTGCGCTTTAGTGGTCCCATAGGGCTAACAAACGTTTGCGGGTGTAAAAACTCAAACAAAAACTGCGTGAACAGACCAAAAAAAAAGTTGTCCCAACATCTATGAGATGGCGCGAGTGCAAAACATTTCGACCAGAGCGCAGGAACTGATGAAAATGTTTGCTTGTTAAGCCAATAAGAGGATCCCGGGTCCTTTTTGGGTTGGCGTACGGTTGCACGGATACAACATGAGGCAAAAGTGCACAGTCGCTCCGGGACAACGTCACTCTGCTGACGATGCCCCTCTGTGCATGACAAGTGTGGTGGTACCGGCGGTGGACTATACACAACATACTCGGCGCTGCCGAAAAGCGACAACAAAAAAATACGGTGAGAACATGATAAAAGTCTTGCGCCGAAAACTATACCCCAGTGAGTAAAGTAGCATGAAACATTGATTACTAAGCCGTAAACACATTAAATACTTAGCTGGAGAGAGAGGTGTGTGAAACCAGTGTTGACTGAAAATAAAAACCGTCACCGAAAGCTTAACAGGCCGACGTAGGAGTTTAATTAAAAAGTGAAAACTTTTGCGCGATGATATGAAACATGCTGTGCTGTGCAATTCGTGATGAAAAATTGGTTTCTAGGTATGGGAGCTATTAAATTTATTTATGAAATGAAAATGCGATACCATGGCAGGATCATAAAACCAGATTTGAATATTNGGAACTGATGAAAATGTTTGCTTGTTAAGCCAATAAGAGGATCCCGGGTCCTTTTTGGGTTGGCGTACGGTTGCACGGATACAACATGAGGCAAAAGTGCACAGTCGCTCCGGGACAACGTCACTCTGCTGACGATGCCCCTCTGTGCATGACAAGTGTGGTGGTACAGGTGGTGGACTATACACAACATACTCGGCGCTGCCGAAAAGCGACAACAAAAAAATACGGTGAGAACATGATAAAAGTCTTGCGCCGAAAACTATACCCCAGTGAGTAAAGTAGCATGAAACATTGATTACTAAGCCGTAAACACATTAAATACTTAGCTGGAGAGAGAGGTGTGTGAAACCAGTGTTGACTGAAAATAAAAACCGTCACCGAAAGCTTAACAGGGCGTTGTAGGAGTTTAATTAAAAAGTGAAAACTTTTGCGCGATGATATGAAACATGCTGTGCTGTGCAATTCGTGATGAAAAATTGGTTTCTAGGTATGGGAGCTATTAAATTTATTTATGAAATGAAAATGCGATACCATGGCAGGATCATAAAACCAGATTTGAATATTTAAATAAAGGGGAATTTACCTTTAAAAAAGAGAAAAATAAAAAAAAGTATGTATGAAGAATTTTACACATTTCACCAATTATGATACAATGTTACCAATATTACAAAAAAAACGATGAAATGATCAATTTATAAATTGAAAAAAAAAACAAACAAAAAGTAGCTTATATTAAACAATTCACTGCAACCAACAAGCCAATGGTTCATGTCAAACTTTACGTGAAAAGCAATCAACCTTAATACCACTTGATTGAAACAAATTTGTTTTTAAGAAGCTTTACCAAGCATAACCAGCTCAAAAACTGTGCAAAGCTTGGCTGGCTCATTTATAACATACAAAAGAACAACAACACAACAACAGGAGGGGAGGCAGTGATGCCACTGGCATACAATATGTGCGAGCTTGCGAGTGAATGAACCCTCCCGGTTCCACAAAATGGAGAAACTTTCGCTCAAGCGATCGTCTCAATCAACCACAATCCGATGGCTGATGATGGGCAAAATGGTCACCATCACGCGGGGGGTAGGGGGGTTCGTAACTGCGACGCTTTTGTCTGCTTATCGGCTAACAACAATGCAGCTAGCCAATGTAACCTCTCCCTGATTGCGAGGTTGGGAAAATCAACTTTTCATCGCAAACATCATCAAAATGCAACACAACCAACGGAGTATTTTGCTCCTGTGGGAAGAGTGAAACAAAAACAAACAAAAAAAGTTTGCCGAACAAGTTTAGAGTCAGTTGCACAGCAAACTGCTACAACTGGTGTATGAGGATTTGTAGACCAAAAGAATAAAAAAAAAACACGAAACTGATCATGAAGTGGACAGAGTCATACGGACTAACTCGGAAGGAGACAGAGCGTTGGTTTTTATTGCAGTTAAATGTTGTTTTATGATGTGATGCAGTCCCGGAGCAACAGTGGCATTTTAAAAGCTTCCAAGGATGCGAGTTTTATGTGCTTTTATGCGCTTGAGCACATTTCGCGATAGTTGTGTCCAAACGGTTCCAATCGGATGATTCAATTACAATCAGTTGAAAAGAAGAAAGAAAAAAACAACATAAAAATAAAGCAAGTGAACGGTTGTGTTTAGTACTGCTGATGGGAAAAATGGCAAAGCTAGCTAAAAATGATCTCCTCTTTTTTTCTAAAACAACCGCAAAGAAACGATACGAGAAAATACGTATTCTTGATTGATTTGAACAGAACACTCCAGGGCCGATCTCATTGAATAGAAATCACATCGGGTGTGAATCCGTTACGTGGTAAAACTTTTCTCCAAGACGGTAGTAGACATTTGTACGTGAACAATCATGCTACACAACACGAGCAGGAAGGGTCCGGCCGTAAAACAGGCCGATACGATAGCACACGAGTGTTTGCCGTTCTGTCGTGACTGTTTGTTTTGTTTTTAGTTTTGAAGCTTATCGTTTGCCGACTTTCTCACCATTGGTTGAGTCCGCATAAAACAGCATAAAGCGACGGCATCCGGGGGCCCAACGTCCTCCCATCATGCTGGGGGAAAACTATTGTCAATAAATGCGGACACTGCCATGAATAATTCATTGCCGATTTGTTCGGCCCCCGCGGGGCGGTAGGGAGAAGGTTTTGATGTGTGTGTGTGTCCAGTCCGTACGATACGATACTAGAAGCATGAAATGGAAAGCATGAAGTTTTCCCGCCATTTTCTCGATATTAAAAAAGAAGCTAAAAATAAAGAACAGAGAAAAAGCTTTCCCACAAAAAAAGCTGAGACCTGACAAAAACGGTGACGTGACACGCGGCCGGAAGCAGCATATTTGCTGTGCAAATTCGAACCACCCCCCCAAAAAAAGGGAAAGAAAAACAAAATGTGGTTCTCGCAAACGTTTGGAAAACTGATAGAAGATGGATGAAAAATCCTAAAAATAAAATCTATTGCAGTTTTCTTGCTGGCCACATGCCAAAACACGAGAGCGTTGGGACGGGAGAAACATTTTCATGGCATAAAAGACACAGAACCAAAAGGGTGGTAAAAGTTTCAAACTACACACACACACACACACATACAAAAACACACATACAACAAAAAGAAAAAAAGCTTACGAAATCAAATAATTCAACTAACCGCAACCATAATAGAATGAACGGAAAGGANGCGTTGGTTTTTATTGCAGTTAAATGTTGTTTTATGATGTGATGCAGTCCCGGAGCAACAGTGGCATTTTAAAAGCTTCCAAGGATGCGAGTTTTATGTGCTTTTATGCGCTTGAGCACATTTCGCGTTAGTTGTGTCCAAACGGTTCCAATCGGATGATTCAATTACAATCAGTTGAAAAGAAGAAAGAAAAAAAACAACATAAAAATAAAGCAAGTGAACGGTTGTGTTTAGTACTGCTGATGGGAAAAATGGAAAAGCTAGCTAAAAATGATCTCCTCTTTTTTCTAAGGATAAAACAACCGCAAAGAAACGATACGAGAAAATACGTATTCTTGATTGATTTGAACAGAACACTCCAGGGCCGATCTCATTGAATAGAAATCACATCGGGTGTGAATCCGTTACGTGGTAAAACTTTTCTCCAAGACGGTAGTAGACATTTGTACGTGAACAATCATGCTACACAACACCACCATGAAGGGTCCGGCCGTAAAACAGGCCGATACGATAGCACACGAGTGTTTGCCGTTCTGTCGTGACTGTTTGTTTTGTTTTTAGTTTTGAAGCTTATCGTTTGCCGACTTTCTCACCATTGGTTGAGTCCGCATAAAACAGCATAAAGCGACGGCATCCGGAGGCCCAACGTCCTCCCATCATGCTGGGGGAAAACTATTGTCAATAAATGCGGACACTGCCATGAATAATTCATTGCCGATTTGTTCGGCCCCCGCGGGGGCCTTTGTTTTGATGTGTGTGTGTGTCCAGTCCGTACGATACGATACTAGAAGCATGAAATGGAAAGCATGAAGTTTTCCCGCCATTTTCTCGATATTAAAAAAGAAGCTAAAAAAAAGGAACAGAGAAAAAGCTCTCCCACAAAAAAGCTGAGACCTGACAAAAAAGGTGACGTGACACGCGGCCGGAAGCAGCATATTTGCTGTGCAAATTCGAACCACCCCCCCAAAAAAAAGGGAAAGAAAAACAAAATATGGTTCTCGCAAACGTTTGGAAAACTGATAGAAGATGGATGAAAAATCCTAAAAATAAAATCTATTGCAGTTTTCTTGCTGGCCACATGCCAAAACACGAGAGCGTTGGGACGGGAGAAACATTTTCATGGCACAAAAGACACAGAACCAAAGGGTGGTAAAAGTTTCAAACTACACACACACACACACACATACAAAAACACACATACAACAAAAAGAAAAAAAGCTTACGAAATCAAATAATTCAACTAACCGCAACCATAATAGAATGAACGGAAAGGATCAAACAGAGAGAGAGAGAGAGAAAGAGAGAGAGAGAGAGAGAGTGAGAGAGAACCCAGAAGAAACCAGATTTGTAGAACAAGAAGTAAAAAAGGAAGGAAACAATGGCGTCTGTAAGATTGGACCACAATTTTCCATCACATTAAAAATCGGAACCGAAAGAAAGTTGAATCCCCGACGATGAATCGGTTTTTCATGATATGATTACCGCCTTTTTTACTCCCAATTTTTTTTCGTGAATGCTGCAACATTTTTGTGAAAAAAAAAGAATTTTCAAAGTTCAAATTTCTCTTTGTTGAGCGGTGCAAATTTAAAATCATTTCACGATTAAATTCTCCACCATAAACCTTTTCGTACCAGGATCCCCCATTAGCAAAGGAATTGATTTCAAATTTCCGCAAAATTGCTTCGTTTTTCTTTTTGCTCTCATCCTCTTTTCTATCATTTATCGAGCTAGTTTTTATCAAGCTTCTAAATGGGCCACATTCAGAATGAACACACACACAGAAAAAGGAAAGCCACCCAAGATGTTAAGGTGATGAATTGCTTTTTCTTTTAAAAAAAGGAAGAAAGTAGAAAAAAAATTAAACTCTACTCGACACTTTCTGCTGTAGTGGCCATTTTTCATCGTATTTATGTTTTCGGTTCCTTTGCAGGTTTCGCCAGAGAGTTTGTGGTCATTGCTACATGTATTCGTATGACGGTGCTTGGTTTTGCTTTACTTTGCAAGTGTAGCATACAAAAAAAAACTGCAAGGTGTGAGTGTTCTATGCTTGGCGTCAGTAAGTCCTTAGCAATCTTTAGCGATTACTTAATGGTGGCTTTTAGTTGCGATGCCATACTCGCGAAAGCTGCTAAAGAAGAAGCGTCAGTTGATACTCGTCCACCAATTGCTCGAAGAAACCTCGGTTCTAGAACAGACCTAGCCTCCGGAGTGGTAACAAGCGCAACAAAAAACGACAAAATCACAGTAACAGGAAGGAAGAAATGATGCTCGTTTTTCCACTCGAACTAACCCTTCCAACGGTCATGGGTAAAAACGAAACCAAATGGCCAGTCGGGCACAAAGATGAGCAGTAGCGCAGTAGCGCATAAATCTTCGTTCGCTGGGGACTTTCTTTCGGAGCGAAGATGGAAGGCAGCAACCAAAAAAAAATCTCAACGAAGCAGCAAATAAAAAATGGGATACCACGCACCGGGACATGGAAAGAAAACCCAATGCCCAGCAGCCACTAACTGTTGGGAATGAGAAGAGGCGTTTTCCGGCATGCTCGTACAATATAACTACGACAAATACAGAGACAATCCTGCACACACTCACACACAAGGTTTCCCGGCAGTGAATAATCTTCGGGACCGGAAGGCGCCATTCGAAAGAAGAAATTAAAACGAATATTCGAGCGGTTCCTTTGGGGCCCCGGACTCCCCCCTGGGAGGGCGTTAGATATGTTGGAACATTTGAGCTTTTGATGGCGAATGCGTTGACTGAGCGATTTCGAGTACATTTGTCGAGCAGCGCTCGTCAGCGTGTGTGGCAGTTGCTTGCTGGGGAGGATTTTGCCGGGGAGTTTGCTGAGGTCAGCTAAAAATCACGAAAGCAGTAGCATCCGTTTTTGTCGGATGTTCACGAATTGCAAACAAACAACAGACCAAAAAACCTTACGCTCGCTGTTGAAGGTAAAAGGGTATCCGAACGCAAAAGGTTTCGACACACACACACACACACACTCACAAATAGCGTTAGGAAAACCGGAAGGGACTATATCCCCATCCCCAGAAATGTTTACCTACGGGCAAGTCACCTCAATTAAGATGACGGAATAGCAGCACCGCCCCCAGAACTCGTTCACTCACTCCTGGGCCAGGTGAGTGTACTGGTTGCTCTATTCGTCACGTTCCACCCCGTGATCCCCGAAGGACCTTTAGCAGCAGTTCAGCAGAACATTTTCGTGATTTCGTACCTAGAAGTCAAAAGAACATCCGCTTTGGTTCATCGAGCAAGCACATTCGGGATTTTTGTTGGTTTGCTTTTCTTCTCTGTGCGCCCAATTTGCGCCAACGGTCGACAAAAAAAAAACGGGAGACGTAATTTGATTCGGGACCGAAAACCCGTGTCCCTAATCGGCCCTCCCGGAACCCCATCGCGGGTGGTTTGCTGGCTGGCTCATCATTTCCACTTTTTAAATTTAAAATTTGTTCGCACAAGCGCACACACAGACATACGTTTTAGGGAAGAAGGGTGGCCGGTTCTCAACATCACATCCAGGAGATGTGTTCCGTCTCCATTTTCTGTAGCCATTTCCATTCTCAAGGAAATCGAATAAATATTAGACCCGAGTTCAAAACTAAGCGAACGTGCGAACCTGTATGGCAGCTACGAAAGGGGGTTGATCCGAGCGCGGTGAATGGGGAATGAGTGTTTTGCATTTAGAATACGAAATTGTATTTTTGCTATCTATTAATTCATTTGCAAATTAGATTCCAACCGGCGGGGCGAAACTTCATCGTTGAGAATTGAATGCCGGTCGGCGTATGTATTTTTGCACGGTAAGCCCGGTCAACATAATGCGTTTTTATTTAAATAGCTGTGAGCTATGGGTAGAGGAAGGTGTCGTTTTTTTTTTTGTTAGCAAATTCCATAAACCATTCGCTTTTTCTTTCATTCGTAATTCATCTTTTGTATGGCGAACTTTTAAGACAACGATGCCATGAAAGTATGCTTGAATAATGAATTTGTGTATAATTTAAAATACTTCTGTTCATCTGGTATTTTTTGGCGCGATAGCATGGCTTTAATGTGCAGTCGATTAACAAAATTTTAACAAAAGGTTGGGTGTCTTTATTCACGGAATTATTTCCGTGAATATAAATTTATTTAATTATGGTATCGATTTAAAAAAAAACATTCTCCTATGTATTGTTCAGTATGGTTAAACTTTAAAGCCTCTTATTGTGAGTAGAGAAAAAATATTTCAATCAGCTTTAAAAATTTCATGCAACTTTAACCACCAACGCCCCCATTTGCCATGTCTGGACCATTCTGTGCAAAAAGGATTGTCTGGATGTTGAATAAAGATGAGCTTCCTCTGGCGTTATATTATTTATGTAACATTTAGGCAGAAAAGGTGTACAAACGCAAACAAAAAACCAGGTAAAGTGAAAAAGGAACAAAAGCAAAATATCGCTTTTAAAGCGTAAAAGCAGGATGCTTCCAGACCGTAGCCTATTTTACAATTTATCACACCTTGGTCGTTGTATTGCCATTTTATGAAGGTTTCCGAAAAACGAAACGAAGAGAATGAAGTTTGCTTTTATGGAGCAGAAACGCCACCCTTTCGTTGGTGTTTTTTTTTTATTAGACAAAAATGATTATGTAAGAAAATATGTAAAAATATGTGGAGTTTTACATGCTTTCCAGTAAGACCAGATTGTTTATGCACCTAATATTGTATTCGTTACGGCTGTAGTATTTTACATACTGACACATATTATCCACCGTAAGTGTCTTTTGTTCGTTACTTATGGGTACAGTAAACACAGATCTAATATGTAAAAATGGTTCGCGACGGTAGGGAGTTGGTTTGTAAATAATGTGCTGTAGCAGGGAGCAGTTGAAAAAGGAACTTTGTAACACGCACGATATTCAGCAGTAAAGGTGGTGGAAACAAATTGAGACCAAAGTTTATGCTAAAGTTTAACACAATGTGTTGAATACGGAATGAATTATCCCTCGCAAGTAGTGTATCCCAAACCTGTTCCCAAATACAGGTTTACGTACTCGGTTTAGTGAAAGTTACGTAAATTTTTCTTCTCGTAACGAAAAATCCCCTATCGGGCTTTTGGGCTCAGGTCAATAGAAAATTATTGTGATTCACCACAAACAGTGGCTTGCTGTTAAAAATGATGATCACCTTCCAGGCCCTTGGAAGGCCGTTAGTACTTCTCTTGGGAAACTGTCACTTGATTGGATCGCTTACCAATACACCTGGGGAGTTCGTAACGATACTGGCGGAACTCGAACCGTGAACCAACAAAAAAAAAAGTCCTCAAACTTAATCGTGACAGCGCACTCGTGCAAAAGATAAAATGGCAAGGATTTGTTCTAGCTTGTACGAAACAAGTAGGCGAACAAAATTGAGGGTGGAAAACTCTTTTTTTGCAGAAATTCTTTTCCCAAGATATCGTCACTTCGTGTGGTCTCGTACCACTTGATTGAACTTATGGGAAAAGATCAAAAAGTTTACCCAAACACCCGTTTGATCCTTGCGTAAATCCTACTTCCCTGCGTTGTGGTNACAAAATTGAGGGTGGAAAACTCTTTTTTTGCAGAAATTCTTTTCCCAAGATATCGTCACTTCGTGTGGTCTCGTACCACTTGATTGAACTTATGGGAAAAGATCAAAAAGTTTACCCAAACACCCGTTTGATCCTTGCGTAAATCCTACTTCCCTGCGTTGTGGTGGCGCTGTTGTTCGGCAGCAAATGAGGGAAAGTCGCTTACTTTGCACGATTGTTTGCAACGTCACGTCATCGCAAACAACGTGAAGCAGCAGTAGCGAGCTTTGGTTAGCACTTCCCACGAGAACGATTCTTGGGGAAGGGACGGCAAGTCCTCTATACTATAGGTCAGGATTTGTGGTTAAGCACGCGAAACGCTCAACGCGCTCACCTGGATGAACGACAGAGCTTATGAAGAAGGCCGACAGAGCACCGAAATTGCACTCCCTCGTGGCATCGGCAGAAGAACGTGTGTGGATTCAATATTGAATGCGATAACCTTATCATCGTCAGTGTCAGATTTTGGTAATTTTGGCGTTTAAATTCTCAGCATGGAGCATCCACTAATACCACGAAAAACATTGGCTATGATTTTAAGAATACCCACTATTAGGAGGATTTTTCCAGATCTCAGCATTGGTAGCACAAGTTGACAAAAGCAATAAAAGAGCACCAAAGGTAAACTTTGTTCAACAGCGCACATACAAGTGAAATAAATGTCCATTGCAATGATCGTGACCTTAGGAAAAAAATTGGAAATTTTTGGAATAACCACAAAGATACGATTCTGTATCAATCGAGCAAATACATTTATTGCGCAAATATTGCTCCGCTCCATGGTTCTTCAGAGGATAACGAATGCCCTACACAAGAAGCGCACTTCGATTTTTGTTATTCTTCTTCAAACACTTTTTCAGAGAAAGAAGAGGTCTTTGTTTGTTATATGTTACAAAGTGATAGCAAAAAGGAACTCAGGGTTACCAAGAAAAATAGCAAACTTTACCACAATCGTTTGATTTTCCAGTACTAAACATGAATTTCCGTTAAAGCACGTGCCGTTCGTAGATATTTTCTTTTTTTCGGGAAAACCATGCAATCGGAGTATGCATGTGTGTGTTTAAGAAGTAATTTTCCATTGAGCTGAAGATTTTATCAATACAGAATGGAATACCCACAAAGCCATTATTTTTGTTCCTTGCGAGTCTTACTAAGATTCGATCTTAGTCCGAATCTTACTAAGATTCAATCTTATCAAAATTTAATGTTTTGCTTCAAACACTTCTCGAAACATTAATATATTTCACTTGACTGTTACGAGTCCCTACCGCAGATCAGACATCACATCCAGTGTTTGAACTTTCATCAACAAAATTGATGAACTTTACGCTTCGGTAAACGAGAGCTGCAATTTAGCCTCCAGTACTAAGCCCATCCTTGACAAGCGGTTGAAGTTTGTGTTATTACAGTTGAAACAATATTTTCATTGCTCTGTTCAAACTCCCTTCCTCCGTACTACTCGATTACTCTCAGTTTGTTCGGCCAATTTCTCCAATGAAAAACTATCACACTGGCACCACCCCCAGACTGGACCAGACGTGAAGGGGGTGTATATTGAACCTAGAAAAAGGTCGGTGGTTTGAGTAGGTCGCAAGTGCCTGCGAAGTACATTTGTATTTGATCGATTCGAAGGCGACATGAACAACATGCTCACGGAATGAGCCCAGTGTTATTCTTTCTAGTTCGTCTGCTGTACAGCAAATGACTTGTGCACAGTTATAGAGCTTCCGGCTTTCGACTCCTGAAGCGCTTCAACCGACTAGAAAGAGCAACTTTATGAGGGAGAATTGAAACTTCATCTGAGTACTGTCATTGGCATAAAAGTTGTTTTGCAAACCAATAAGCCAGATTAGTATTCTGAACCACTACAGTTTCCTTACTTGCCATAGTCGATTGGATCTCTCAATAAAACTTACCTGCAAATACAAGAAAATACAAACAATAAGATTATTAGATAAATTTTGATGTGAAAAAGATTGCAAAATGTTCAAAATTAGTAATTAAAAAATATAAAATGAAGAAACATAAACTTTGTCGAAAAAAGAAACAGAAACAGAACCAAAAACATCGAAATGGGAAAAGAACACAATAAAAGAAAACAGTGAAGTTGAACATGTAAACCAATGCTCCCAAAAGTCAGGCGTCGATTTTGTGAATAATTCCACAAGAAAATAAAAGGAAAGGGAAAACGAAATCTATTAAAAATTTAATAACAGATGAATAACTTCACGATTTAGCAAATTGAAGAAAACACAAAGGTTAAAACACAAATCAAACACCGAAAGCACGTGCGTCAATTACACGCTACACTGACGGTGCCGCGCTGCCGACAGAAATCAAACTTAGGCACACATGCCGCCGGGGAAAGAAAATAAGCAATATTTAACGTGTGCGCTACCGAAAGCATCCAACCGTGTACTTGGAATATATTCATTCAACCTCCCGCCCGGGTGGTCACATCGATCTTTTGCCGAGAGATTTTGTCTTGCAAAGAAATATTATTAAGTAAACTTTTACCGTACCAACTGTTTCCGCATTTTTTCCGATCCTGTTTGGTGCTTCCGTCGGGAGTTCCTAGTATTTACCAACCACCGTCATCATCATTATCATCATCAACATCCACAATGGACAGTGAATTATTTTCACTCCCTCCGCATCTCTCAAATGTGGGTTGTATGGTAGGCTAGAACGGTAAACTTTTTGCTAGCCAACCATCACCATCAGCAGCTTCATTTACACTGTGTGCCATTTGCCTGGCCGTTACTAGTTACTGGGCAAAAGTTTTTTCCCAGTCCCCCCGAAAAAACGAAATACCAACAAAAGGTCAGTCTAGTAATATTGATACGTCCCCCTCTGCTAGTAGGTGCGAGAGGTGAGGAAGGAAATGAAATCTTGAGCAAAAAAGTTTCTGCCCGAGTTAAAAAGTTTTGCTTTCCTTCGAAAACACATTGGCGATCGATAAAGATACATCTTCGGTTGGGTTTGTCGACGTGGATGAGAAGATTTGATATGGAAGCTCGTAAAATTAGAAAGAGAGCTGTTTAGTGCTCTTTTTGTTCTTCAGCAATTCGTTAGACGAAACAGGGCGCCATCAGCCGTCCATGGTAAAAGATAAGAGACGAACGGTCCAATTTGAAGGATTTGCTATCGGCACCAAAGTTGAGGGCATCGTTCGGAAGCATTTGTAAACTAATTGTAAATTTTGAAGAAAAAGTTTCTCGACTTCCTGTCGTCGATGCCGATCAAAAGCCAAAAGTTTCTACACTACGATGAAGAATAATAATTGACGATTAAAAGAAACAAGACAACGTTGGAAAGGGTAGGGTAAAATTGCATTGATCTTTACAACTTCGGTTAATATCGTAAAGTCTTCTAATTCGAAATAAGGTGATGTACACTTGGCAGCAATCGGTAGTAATTATGTCAAATTGACAATTAAGATCATCGATTCAAAGCATGAATGTGTTTAGCTAATCAATTTAGAAAACCGCGTCAGCGCAATCTTTCTTTTCCCAGGTCAAAGCAAAACAAAACGAAAAACCATGAGAAACAAATGAGTTATGACTTTCTCCGCAAAAAAATAAATTATGCTAAGTAAATGTGAAACCATAACAAGATAAATGGTGCTTGATGCAGAAGCTGTATAAACAGCATCCATTAAGCGAACCCCTCGCAGTAATTAAGTTTGTGATGCTGAGTGCCCACTGGACGGCAAAACACGGTGACACCGAAATGGTTAACAATTTTGTATTCTAATTTTTCAAACCAAAAAGGATAACAAAAATGAGCTCTAAGGGAGGGAAGGGGATGGGGTAAAGGAGGTAGAGGGAAAACCAAAAAAAAGCTTACAGTAATCCTTGCGATGAGTATCATCTGTCATGGTGGACAGAAACAAAAAACAAAACAAAAACCGCCAGCAGGCGGCAGCAGAACATTATTTGGCATTCGCGTCAACATCATGAAATGACGGATTAGCATCGGCCCTGTCAAGGACTCTTTGACGTTGGGGTCCTGAAGACGGATGAATTTTGGTGGCACTAAGCTAGATTAGTGAGCCAGGCGAGCAAAGGAGACTGACAGCTGGAAGAGGAACCGAAGGGACAACGCATTGGGAGAAAATTGAATTTTTCATCCGCACAGTGCACAATTTGTCACGGAGTGGGAAAATTGGATGTAGAATGAACAACAAAACAGCAGAAAAGAAATTGATATCATGAAGGGGTTGTAAGGAAGACAAAACGATGGTTCAAAGCTGGAAAGAAAAATATAAACGCACTTAACGCTTGCATAATCAATTGTCTTAAGTGGTTTCATTAATTATTGTGGGTATTTTTGTTTGGTATTTTCATATCTTTTTTCTTTCGCTTACTTAATTTTTTCTTCATACTGGATGAGACGTTTTTTGAGTTGGTTTAATAGTCATTAAATTTTAATTCAAATATTTCGATTTAATCTATTTTTTTCTTTAATTTAATTCTATCACCAACTACCAACGAAGACCTTTCGCTGCCCAATAATTAATAGAAATAGACATGAAATATGCTGACAGTACCTAATGATTACCTACGGCACAAGATTATTCTATCGGCACCTCGTACATAATGCCGTGCAGTTTCAAAAATCAACAGGATGCAATATTTCTAACGTTTACGGGGGAAAAAATTCTTTCCCTTCACACGTTCCACATCCTTCCTCCATTGGCCCAGAGAAGTGTAGTAATCGCTTGTGTGTATACATATTTGCACACGAAACTATCTCCGGGCGACCTACAGCGAAGATCACATAGTTTACGCTTCTAACCCGAAGGGGAACTGTTTCACGGTGGGTAAGAAGATGTAAAATCATGCAACTTCTAACACACACACACACACGAGGTAACAATTTTCTAAACACAGCAGCATACCGTTGCGAATTTTCCAAACTGCTTGCAACAGTGTCGGTAACCCCCAGCGCTGTTGTTGTGCCACAGGTTCACCGACCAGAACCATAACGACGTTCGTGCGAGCAAGAAGATTTTCATCGTTATTTATGATCGTAATAATTTCTCCCCACATGTGGACCAGCTCTCTTCGTCGGGACTCTGCTTCCTCCTTTGCCAGTGAGGAGAGTGAGAAGGGTGGAAAGAATGAAAAGAAAATGTTACACGGAAACACGCACCGCTGCAGGTATTTGGCGTCGTTGCACATTTTTGTACTTGATCTTTTGCACGTTGTTGAGCAAAATTTTTTTTCTCCTCTAATAGAAATATGGAATACCAGAATGCATATGGTACAAGATGTTTGCACTAATGGAATTCATCGACATCATATGGTGCTGGCACAAGGTATGTGGTTTATTCGACCGATTGAAGGTGAGAGTAGTGTGGTTCTTCTTTGGTGAATCATTTCCATACCACGTTGGAGATGATGGTAAAACAGTAGTGATGGGCGAATCGACCGGGTCGGAGCCATCCATAAGCGACCCGTAGATACAAGTAGGTTCAGCAGGTGCAACGATTCCGGTAACTACAAGCTACTAGTTATGGGCGCTCCGGAGTGCACCCACGCCGCCGGAGCCGACTCCAAAATATTTTGGAGCCAGTTCCAAAACATTTTGAAGCCGGCCGAAACCGGCTCCGGCTGTAGGGCCGTTTTTCCCATCACTACAAGCTACCGTAAGAAACTCCGACCCTTGGGTGCATCAAGTTCGGATCGGAATCGGATCGAATAGATTCAGTAGGTACAGTAGGTTCTAGGATTCCGGTAGGTGCAAGCTACCATAAGCGACTCCAACCCGCCGGCGCAACTAGTTCCGGTCGGAACTATTGGTGCAAGTTACCATAAGCGACTCCAACCTGTGGGTGCAGAGAGTTCGGGTCGGACTCTGGTCGAAGTAGGTTCAGTAGGTCCAGTAGGTGTAAGCTACCATAAGCGACTCCGACCCGTGGGTGCAACGGGTTTGGATCGGAGTCGGGTTGAACTAGGTTCAGTAGGTCCAGTACGTGCAACGACTCCAGTAGGTGCAAGCTACCTTAAGCGACTCCGGCCCATGGGTGCAGCAAGTTCGGATCGGACTCTGGGCGAAGTAGGTTCAGTAGGTGCAAGCTACCATAAGTGACTCCGGCCGGTGGGGGCAACGAGTCCGGGTCGGAACTACTGAATTGAAGTAGGTGCAACAACACCGGAAGATACAAATTACTATGAGCGACTCTTACGCGCAGGTGCAGCGAATTCGGATCGGACACCGGTCAAAGTAGGTTCAGTAATTCCAGTAGGTGCAAGCTATCATAAGCGACTCCGACCCGTGGGTGCAACGGGTTCGAGTCGGAACTACTGAACCTACTTATATTTACGGGTCGGCCGACACCCGCTGCACCCACAGGTCGGAGTCGATTCCAATGACCCATCACTACAACACAGGGCACAAAACGTTTCTATACGTATGAAAAGAAATGAGCGAATGCAGCAAGAAGAATTTGTTGAGAGACGTATACGCAAGCTCCATCGTCGCTACTTCTGGGTGCGTAATTATTTTTCACCACCACAAACGTGAAAGCCTTTTTGCGGGCACAAATGTTCTTTCAGACTACCGTTCATCAGTGACTTAGTTATCAGTCAGCNATTTGTTGAGAGACGTATACGCAAGCTCCATCGTCGCTACTTCTGGGTGCGTAATTATTTTTCACCACCACAAACGTGAAAGCCTTTTTGCGGGCACAAATGTTCTTTCAGACTACCGTTCATCAGTGACTTAGTTATCAGTCAGCCAGGGGGATTCCTCCATCGTTTGAAGAAGACTCGATTTCAAGCGCGTAAATTACACCAAATGATCGCACGCGACACAGTGCACCATCGTAATTTCACCTTTTGACTGTTCACTCCTTCACGTTTCAGCTGGCCTGTTTCGTTATGAACACGTTGAACACTGGAACCACTGGGTATATATGGTGGTGGTTCAATGAATCACGACCATTGGCAGAAGTGCGCTACGCCACACTATTATTGCCTCAGAACATCCGGACGACCGTCGGGAACCAGGTACGTAGATCGTCCGCCCAGGACAGTAGGACAGTGTCGAACCTTTTGTGGGTCGGTGAGGCAAAGGTGAAATTGGCTTTGACCCCATGGTGATGTTGTTACTATACTAATGGGTAGAAAGAAGCTCAAAACGTTCCATACCGAAAAGGTGCGTTGTAACAGGAACGGGTGGAAAACCCATTTCGTTCCTCGTTTTGTTCGTACACTCATTAAGTGTGGTGGTTTCTCCAGATACCGGAGTACATATAGGTCAGATGCAACAGGAATGCAACAGGAAAGAGCAGCATTCAGCCAGTTGTAAGGAAAATGTTCCTTATTTATGGCTTCATTTACAAACGAATGTGGTCTATTTGCACCCGTGCGCTTAATGAGAGCGGCTTGGCATCTAAATTCTTATCTATTTTTCAAAGAAATCTTAGAAAAAAAAACTTATTATTAATAAGATCTGTACTCAAAATATGATATAAAGATATTTGAATTTCATTTTAGGTAGTAATTCCACTTTGCACAAAAAAAATGATTTGAACTTAATGTTAAGTAGTTTATCGTCTAATGCGCAGTATATTGTCGCCTTGTAGGTGACACATTGCTACAACAAATTGGTTGCACGGCTACGAATAATTCCATACGATTCAATATTAAACCTATCCATTTAACAAACATTCGTTCGCACGATGTGCATGTTTAGCTAGCGAAGCGACATAAGCATAATGTACCTTCCACTCTTAAGGCATTTCACCGAAGCGTATCTCCCTGATGCCACTCAGTGTCCTTAGCTGCCTTGCACTGCAGCTTAGAACAACGGCATAGAAATTGGATCTATAATAACCGCCACACAGACGCACACTGTCCACAAGTAGTGCGGCACCGTCGCTCGTTGGAGAGTGTCGTACGATGGCACAACAGACAACAGTGTTTCCTGACAACAACGTGACGTTGGCTCTGTTTTAATGCATCTCGCAGCAGGCTGGATACAGAAACCAAAAAAAAATCCTAGCTATACGTTGTTTATTCTACGACGAGTCCCTACTGCGAGGACGTACAGTTGAACGCGATTCACCCATAAAGCGGTATCGTCAGCTGCAAACTGTTATTATAATCGTATCCTGACTTGTTATCTCGGTCGCAACGTGAACCATTTTGGTCCGCTCGCAGCTCGGTTCGATAGCTGCCAACATGGGCGTTTATTGCGTATAAGGAGGTACCCAGCGGATCGAATGGTAAATATTGATACGGTGGTGGTCCATACTTTAAAAAAGTGTACGCCCGCCAATCGGTGACCGTTAATGAAATGCATTTTGTGCACGATTTCACACTGATTTTGCCGACTGGCAGAGGGTGACGTGATTGAACTGTACGAGCTGGAATCCTTTCCAAAATACAGCTCTCCTCGCCGGGTGGGTTGGATTTCGTTTGATGTGAAGCAGGACAGCATGACTGCATCAATCTACAATATGGTAAATTAATTGTAAAAAATTTAAAATTGTTTTCGCTCACCCTTACATGCTAAAAGTTTATTTAATTTTATTTTCAATTAGTCGAGTCGAGACAAAACGAAGCTACGCTACGCTTTAACAAAATTCTTTTACCGTTTCATCATGTTCCGAAACGTTCGCTAGGTGAGCAAACGGATGGTTTATTTTAGTACAAGATCCAATCAGCTCGGTTTGATCGGTCAGATTCGATAAAGCGCACCATAGCTCGGTCGCTTTATACTCCGTGCATCACCGTTTAACACTGAGCACGGTTTGGCAGGAGATGGGCCCTGCCGTTGGCAATGGGACAACCAACCGGCATACCCATCATCATTAACGTTGGCGCAGTTGGTCGGCAATTAGTGACGCGCACGATGGACGACTAAATTATCTTCCGGGGCGGCTGTCTTCGATCAACAGAAGCCGATAAGAAAATGGTGCAGCAGCGGGCCAGCATTGGCTCGTTTTTTTTTTCATCGCGATTAATTGCTTTAGCAAAAGTGGACCGGGGTCTTTACGCAGTTCGTTCGTTTGCTCATCCTTGAGTAGCTTACGTAAAATCCAACATCTAACCAGATGAAATTCTTATTCTCTTCAACACCGAAACTGTTTTCCAGCAGCTGGGAAAATGGGAAGATGGTAGGAAAAATCTTTACCGAACCTGAAACAATCAAGTGACAAAAGATTGTGCGTTAGCGCTTTTTTTTGTCTGTCGGTGTGTTTTGACAATGTGACTCTGTTGATGACAGTACCAGATCATCATCCAGAAGTCCGTGGCCTTCAGGCTAAGCAGCAGATTGCTAAGCAATGTTATGTAAAAGCACGATTTGGTATCATCCCTGTTTCGGTGAACGGTGTACAAACATTTAAGGATTACATTTCGATAGGTGGTGTGTGTGTCTTACTTCTTTTTTCTTCCCTTAACTCCATTTTTCAAACGCTGTCACGCCAAAATCAGTGTTGTAAAGCTGATGGCGGTTTTAAATGTCAAGCCGAAAATGCACTATTTGTCGCACGCTCTGGTTGCATGCCGTTTGTGGCGGATGTCTGGGCAAACCGTTTTGCAGCCGTCTACTTTCGGATGCATCGCCGTCCCAAACGCTATTCCGTACATTCCGGTAAATCCCCGAAGATGTGTGAGAACGACATGGTCTGTCTTTGACGGTGGGATTTCTTTCTTTTTCCCCACCGTGTTTTGCGAAACCCAGACGCAACAAAACGAACGTCATCAAAATAGGTAGATACACGGTCGACCGCGCGGAGGTGACACTGACAGAAGAAATGTTTGCTCGACAGCTGCACTTTTCACAAACAGGCACAGCAAGGCGTTTTTTTTTGGCCTCCGTATAATATATCCGTCTGTCTGGCAGAGAAAGAGCAAAGCAGTTTGTATCGTATTTGACGTCAAAAAAGAAACTTATTTGAATTCTCACCTTTTTCTTTTATGCCATGGGAAACGTATAGCAAAAATAAAAGGGAAAATAGTTTCGAGAATTTGATATTCCTAACATTATTTATTTTTAAAGTTTATCTTCTTAAACACAAAAAGCATAAAATTAAACATTAAAATTAAAGTTGCAAAACTTCATTTTGCAGTACCATGTGGTAATGCATTATTACTACGGACAAACCAACAGGCTACTCTACACCAACGGTGATGACTCGACGTCACAACAGTGGTGGAATTGAATTTGTTAAATATATTTGACCTCAAGTTCAATTGAGTTGTTGTGAGCCAGACAACACTGGTCCAACGTCAGACTGATGATGATGATCGTGAGCTGCCAAAGCTGCTTTGCTGTGCAGAACAGAACAGTCTTGGAAAGCTCGTTAGTTACAGTTCATTGACATATGCAACAAATTATGTTTATAGACAAAACAAAGTACAACAAATATTTTATGTCCGAAAACTGCTCCAAATTGCCTTTTAATATTGATAATTAAATGTTAACAAATCAGATTAGGAAATATTCAGAAAGATCAAAAGTAAATTGGACAAACAAGCATATCATGATGTTGGTGATTTTAATTCTCCAATAATCCTCTGTAAATTATGAAATTTCCAGCAAATTTTGCACCAACTTGTAGCTGCATGTATAATGAAATTCGTCAGTCCGAAGCAGGTTTGCAAAAAACATTCCACCAGACAAAACATCATGATGCAATAGCTTTAGACCACCGACTGTAAATGACAAGCCTATTAGAAGTGACATTTGACCCCGGAATGCATTGCCAGGTTGACGGATGTGTGTTTATGTGGAAGTAGAAGAGGAACCACATGAAACCAAAGAGCCCACTGGTACGTGAAGGCTAATTAAATGGGACATCTGTCGGATCAAATTTATCGATTGGCAATAGCCTCCCCATATGTCTGATGTAGGTAGGTAGGTAGGTTATATAAAAAACTTCATCCAGATTATACAAACAGTACGGTAATCGCTTTATAACTATGTCGTAGTATCAAACGAATTAAAAATACTGCGAATGATACAGAAATTTAAATATTTATACAACAATATTAATATATTTCCTTGATTTTAGTACTCAGAACTATTAAGAATTGAACTCACGTATGTAAACACAATTTTCAGACCTACCCGGACGCATATTCTTGCCGCCCATGCGTGTCAAGGATGATTAATCAAATTTCTCAAATCATATGTCAGACCCATTTCGCCAGACCCTTTTACGCCACCCGTTTGGCTTTTGCATCTCGATAATGAAAGCAACATCTGCCAGGTTTGTGTCGAATTTCTAGCACTGTAAGCCAAAGACCCGGACATTCCACTCATAGTTTGGTCACTGCTAATACCAAAAAGAACCCGAAAAATCCAACCGTCCCAGTGTCATTGCAGCATGTCGAAGTTATCATGCATGTGACACCATCGACGATGGTTAGGGGTGTGCCTCCTACTCACTCGAAGTGATCCGACCGAACCGGAGACAGCAATTCTCGGTTCCACACACTCGACCAATTGCGCTCCATTACTCACTTAACGCTGCGAACCGGACGGCAGCAATCATTCAATTTGGGCTGGATGGAATGTTTTAGTGCATGGTGTATGACGGTATGTATGGGGCTGTGTCGGGTTACCGACTGAGTTCGTTTCAATTTGTACCATTTCGAGATGGAGATAATGATAACGGTAGGAAGCAATAGGGACATTCTATTGAAGGGGAGCAAAAAGGATTGCATCAGCATGAAGAAGAATATTTTTACTCAAGTTTAATAAAAAATACCTAGAATTCATTCGTGTTTGTTGCCCATACATCACATTAGGCGATTTTCTTAAAGTTGCTTTAGATATAATTAAAATATATTGTATTCAGACAGAGTTAGCTTGCATACATTATTAACTAATGGTAGAAGTTGATAATTACTGCATGACACAAGCTACTAGCGCAGAACGTACATAAAGAGATGTGGTAACGCGCGTAACCTACGGTGCTACGAGAGAACACAGCGAACCGAGTTCCGCAGAAGTGATAAAATCTAATGAGCTGTTGTGAAAACTGATGTCTCTAATTTCCATTCGTCACGAGACTAACGAGAATTGAGTGTACTAGGGCGAGTGATGTATTACGGGAGGCAAAGAACCATCCACCGGTGCGGCTAAAGCTTGGGGATATGTTCGTCTTCTCTGCTGACGTTGCTTGAGACTCGTTAGATTATTAATCGTTTCTTTTACGACATGGTTTTCGTTCATTTTCACACGAGTTATCACGGTTAAAGGTCTACTTTACATGAAACAATAGCGAAGAAAAGATAGAATAGATAGACTGTTGCCAAAAGTACGTGTAAAGAAAGAGGTTGTAAGCAACGTACAAACATTAACAGCAAAGATGAAATCATTAGTAAGATAGTAGCAAGAGAGAAAGTACGATTTTTGCACTCCGGAAGTGGAAAAAGCTGAGATCATCGGTGATGGAAAAAGTAAAAAAAAAAGAATAAGATAATACAGTCTCTAATTAGACCAGTAAAATGGAGATGAAAAGACAGAGATGAATGTCTGGCCTGCTAATCTACAAAAAAAACACGCGATTGTTTTAAAGTACTTTAAAGCCATTAAATGTAATAAATATCAGGAACTTGCACAGTAATTTGGAATGCTTTAAAGCCTAACTTTAACAAAATTCCTTTGGAATTAAACAACGTGCTCCGCAAGCATCAAGCATTACATCCTCATTTCCCTGAGGAAATGCCTAACATCGTGCAAGCGGGTGTAATGCACAGTAATGTGCTAAAGTAGTTATAAATAATTGATAATAATTGATTGTAAATTATTCAAAGCGCGAACATGACGTCCTCGGTACATTCAAAAGTAACGTCTCCGGAGAGTTCTATCTAGCAGTATGCATCCGTATGCATCAGTGCGCGCGCTCGACCGTCGATTGGATGGTGTCAAATGGGGGAAGAAGGTTTGGTTCTGCCACAAAACACACATACCATCGGTGGGGAGGAGGTAAATTTAGCACCCGGAACGAATTGTGGCAAAAACCTTACATTTGCGAAGAAGAAAAAGCAGATCGCATTTTGCTACTACACGAAACAAATCACGTAAAATGGTGGTCATTTCTTTCACTTGGGACGTTACCAAAAGAAAAGAAAAAAAAAAACACCCCGCCATATACCAAGTCCCATCCAAGTCACGTCCCGTTTCGTGTGCCGGAGGTTCCACAAAATGGTAACGTTCCTTCTTAGCGAACGAGTACTGAGCCGGATTGTGTTGTGTGTGTGTGTGTGTGCTCGCGCTAGTACGATTCAATCCGAAATCTATTAAACTCACTCCCTCAGTGTGGGAGAAGGCACTTCACTTAGCAAGAACCAACACTACACGGGACTGGTGCAGTTTAATCACTGACGCAAAGCACCGTATAATCCTTACACGCACACTACCTTACGGGTTTCGGCCTCAAAATGAAACGCAAGCGTTTCAATTGACGTTTAACAAAGCGCGCCAAAACGCAAACACTGCTACATTGTGTTCCGCGATTGAAGCACGTCTAATTAATTTAGTTCGAATGGAATTCTGACCACGTACGGGATTGATAATAAAATGCACCAACTTCTGCATACCAATGCGCTTCCCGCCGTCCACCATCGCTTGCTAGCAAAATCCATTTTGAATGGAGTACAGCGAAACACACAGCAGGAGATCGCTCGAAATGGGTTTTGTACCGTTTAGAACTTTAAGCGTTCTACTACACCCGAATCAATCTTTACTTGTGTTTGGATCGATTTTAACGCATACCATGAACACTTTAAGATGGTGCTAGCAAAATGTCTAAAGAAATCATTTTTCAAATATCCAACATGGCCGCTTTATCAGGGACGAAAGTGCATAGTTTCTTATCGATGGAACACGTGACGGGGACTAGCGGGATTGGACTTGTTCGTAAACTAGTACCAGGAGCTGTCGGGAAGTCGGGAATCGTAACATGTGAATTATGAATCACGTACATCGACGCTAGAGACTGTTTTTAAGTGCATCTTCGAAGCAATATCTTAAGTTCAGTAGATAAAACGGAAATAGTAAACCAACATTAACATTGCTATCTTCTGCTTGAATCATTGCAAAATTTATGAACATTTTAAACACTATTATTAAGATGACTTAAAGACGTGACAAAGCGCAAGACATTTCTAGCGAATGTTGGTAAAATAATGACATAAATCAAGTGGTTTTAATCAACTTTTAAAGCTTCATAAAACTGGTGAATCGTTTCCTGCTTCTGTTTCCAAAAACCGAAAGGTTCATTAAAATTCTATTAGCATTTGCAACTTCTCTGGTGGTGGTGGTGGTGGTGGCCCACAGGAAGCTAACAGCTGGAAGTGAAGACAATCAACAGCAAACAAATTGATTAAACTCGAAAGTCATCACTTTGCCGAACGAACCAAACTGGAAAACAGAATGTTTCCAGCGGATGTACAGCAACGTGGGTCAGTTTGATAGGAAAAGCAGTAGCGTTAAACTTTGTATGTGACAATTTGACACAATCAATACTCGACTGATGATGCTACATTAAATAGCCGTCGCTATCCTCAATAGGCATGGTACTTTGTTTGGTACAAATTTCTTCGATGAATGGAACTTAAGCTTAAGCTCTTATGAATACATTCTGTTTATTTGCATAAGGATTTGGAAAACATGGGTGTCCATTGTTTGTAGACTCCGTTTTCGTTCATCACTTCCGAAGGCAATGCTCTTGCTTTCGTTACCTTTTAACGATAATCATTACGATTAATCGTTCCCCGAATAGAATACTGATCAACAAAACCTTTCAGCGTGTAATATTTACATACACAAAGGTTCGATCGTGTGAGCATCATTTCCCTTTAGTAAACATACCAATTCGCCACCGCATCCAATGACCAGGATGCTAATGAATGTGTCTGGTTCTCGTCACGCGGCTACACGAGCGCTATAATAATAATGTTTTGTCCCGCTTTCCTATAAAGGTAGCGGATTTGAATGACGAATTTTGTTTACCAATACAAACGACTAAAATATATATAAATCTAACCACCGCATTACCGAGCAGGCTTTTCCCGTGTGCTAAGANAATGAATGTGTCTGGTTCTCGTCACGCGGCTACACGAGCGCTATAATAATAATGTTTTGTCCCGCTTTCCTATAAAGGTAGCGGATTTGAATGACGAATTTTGTTTACCAATACAAACGACTAAAATATATATAAATCTAACCACCGCATTACCGAGCAGGCTTTTCCCGTGTGCTAAGAGCCGCTGATCGTTAATGAGACCTACACAAACCGCAATGACCCTGTGTGTGTGTGTGGGGGGAAATTGTGAAAACGTGAAAGCTCTCACTGCATTAGGTTGTAATTAGATTTTCGGTCATTGCGTGAAAATTTATCATTTCCAGAATACGCTTTTGCCGAAGCTGACCGAAATCGTTATACACGTTTTTGTCAGGACTCGGGGGCTACAAAAACGAAGCTGAACCGCGCCGTCAACCATAATATCCAGCGTGTGGCTATTAATTTGACGAGTTAAATAAAGGGAGCGGATTTTATGAACTCCATTCCGGTTTTTTGCGGGGTGGTGGGTACATCAGTGTAATTTCGTTCGAACTTGCTTGCAATAGTACGCCTCACATTTTGTGCTAAAATGTTGGACCCCTGTTTTCAATGTGAACTCCCTCAGAGCCGCGCTGCTGCACGCTGGAAGATGGCGAAACGAGCTTTGTGTATACGGTGGGACTGCACCGCAAACGAGATCGTTTGTTCCGCTGAAAAATGTAAACCGTTTTTCGAGCTGGTCGTTAAATATTAGTTCTTCCAGTTCTTCTGACCCTCCATCCACCTTCTATATCACGGGGAGTTGGGCAAATCTTACAGTTTCATATGTTTATCCTAACCATTATTGATCTCTCGCTCATCCGCGGGGACCTTTAAACGTGTTGCAAGCGGATCCGACAGCACGAAATTTTACATTGGCAATATTTAGCCTCCACACCAGTTAGCGTTCAATTGGCACCAGGCTGGCCCGCAGTGGAAATTAACAACGATGGCGGGGTATAAATTTACAATCCGCTCGAAAGGCAATGAAATTTTCCCTTCGATTAATTCGGCTTTTATGCGCACGAACACGGAATTACCATCCATAAAATCGTTGAACCAAGATATCTAAACACAGTTTGTGGCGTTCACATGGTATTAGATATGAAAATTGTCCAGCGCTTTTCAGGGAAGCTTGAATAATAATTCTAACGTTAATGGTGAATAACAATTGCGGGTGATAAACATAATCATTACCATATGAAGTGAACTGTGGAAGAATTAATTCTTTAGTTAGAAATTCAAATTTAGATAAATTCATGATAATTTTCCAATAATGAATTTTAATTAATTATTTGGTAACACAATTAGTATTATTTATAGTAAACTAATTTATAGTAAACTATTCCATACTGACTTGAAGTTGTAGTTCGAGAATTAGCGATAATTAGATTACTGATGTCTAATAATTCTTGGATTCCTCAACAAGTATGTATTTCCTCTAGTCCAAAACTTACCTGCAAGAAGAAAGAGAAAAAGAAATGGTATAAAGTTAAAGTATGTTAAAAGTAAATTAAAAATAAAACTATAACGTCCCCATACATTCAACGAAACACGTGAGTGAAATACAAAGAGAGAAAGAAAAAAGAACAACCATACAAAGACATCAGAAAACCAAAAGTGGCGAAACAAAAAGGAAAACAAAAATCGAAAGCACACGATGCTCACCGCAAATGCAAATCCGGCTATGCAGAAAATTATGATTCCTCCGGTGTACGGTATTCGATCAATTCATAAATATGCACAACAAGAACAAGTTGAGAATGGGCCCCCCCCGTGCTGGTACAGAGCCTGTGGTACCTGTGCAGTAAACAGTGAACCGTAAAATGTACAGAATGTTGTGCAAAAAATCGAACCATTTTCCACGATAGCGGCGGGTTCGATCCACAAGGGAGAAAAATCCATCCCAGCTCAATGCAAAGATAACTTCTTCTACTGTAGAAGCACAGAAAGCTGAAGTTTTCCATCATCGCTTCTAAAGTATTATTCAACTGGGACACGGCACCAAGTTGGTTGAGTTTTTTCCCCGGATCGGTGATGAGAGGAAGGTAAATAACTTTTCCCCGTGACCCATCATAAATAAATGGGGTGATAGCCACGCGAAACCAGAAGCAATAACGACGACAAAGGGACATTGAAGTGTGAAGGATTTTGTTGAAGGTAGTTTTGTTGCGGTATCCAATTTTTATGAGCTTATACCGCCGGCTCGGCACCGAGACCGAGTTTGAAGGCGAAGTTTGTACCTTACCCCGACCTTTTGCTCGCTGATTTAACCGTAGAAGAAAAAAAAGCTGGCTGTTTTGCTAGAAAAGTTTCTACGTAAGCCAATCTATTGCTGAGTGCAACTTACCCATAACTTCATCCGAAGTAAATCTTGAGCGTTTTTTGGGCGGTGCGGGAGTGGTGTGAATTTTAAAATTATGCATCTTCTTACAACAAAATAGCTCCCGATGGATGGGACACTTTTCTGGGTTTTGTTGTGGAGCAAAAACAAAAAAGGACACATGAATGATGGAACACGTTGTTTTGAGTGTTCAAACATGTATTGTTATCTAACCTGCCTGAGAGAGAGAGCGCCAAACTGTTCGTAACGTCACAGATGTCCTTGTATGAATTTTTTATCAGGTAGGTAAACATATTTTATGACAGTGAGGAACATAAATAAAGGTGTACGATATTATTTTTGGAGATGAAAAATGAAACTGATCCTTAACTAAAATTTATTTTAAACATTTTTAGACAAAGTTCCTTTGGGATTTTATGTACAAAACAGACCTACCGTATAATCTTTTAATTAAGAAAACTGTTTTATAATAATACGTAATTTAAATACGTTTCCCATTCACCTGCTTGTTTAGTTTGTTTTCCACCGGAAACATTTGCACATCCGTAATTCTATTGTTCTCCACATCACTTTCATCACATAGCATCCAGCAAAGGTCGTCGTTTGCATGGTAGCACGTTTGAAACTTAAAAAGCATATTTACCGCCTAGCAAATGCGAAAGAACTTCACGCCACCGGTATGCCACCGAGGCACAAATCTTCATAAAATTCTACGCATTCTCTAGTGCTGGAAAAGGACGAACTTTCCGTTAGGCATTTTGCAATCATCGTCGCTATTCATTGCACCAGAGCGCATTATGCAACGGGTTATGAACTTGCATCAGTTTTGTCGATGCAATTTCATGAAATTGCGGGGCGGGGGTTTTTTGGGATGTGAAGTTTTGCTATGTTGTTAACATCGTGCTATAAACGAGGAAATTACCATCGAACGGTTCTCGATGCGGTAAAATGGAGATTAACGAAATTGTAGCAAAAGCACATGAAATTAAGGCAAAAAGGGTTTGTGTGCGTTGATGTATAAATTAACACTACTACAGTAAAATGGATGGAATAGAACCCCCTTTTGCATGGGACAAGTTTCGAAGCAATTAAAACCGACCGAACGATCATTCATGTCGGCGAAAACAGTTAAGAAACGTTTTGAATTTGCAGGAACGATGTAATAAATTCTAGAGAAAGAAATTAAACGATAAGTATTCAAGATTACCATCAGTGCTATAAAGTGCTATAAATCACCTTCCATGGTTAGGGTTTTAACTAGTCTTTAACGATTGTCTACTTAGCGGATTGTCGTAAAATACAAAAACCAACCAATTACTGCATTAAATTATGCAATTTACAGGACATACTAAACGCGAAGTTCTCATATGTGAAAATGTACTAGAAAAATGTACTAAACGTATCAAGTACTAAAAAACCCAGAGGAAATTCTCAGCATACATATCATGACAAAGATGTTCTGTGATAAAATGAAATTGGAACATATGCCTGTGCAATAGGGTGTATGGAAATTCAATATTCCATTATTTAGGGGGTCGCACCTCGATAACAAGCAGTAGAGTGACTTCATCTCCTATGTGTGTGTTTTTTTTTTGGAAGCTGCTTTTGCCATCCTCTTCAATAATGGATTATTGGGAAGAATGAAGAAGTGACGAGAGCTTGTTGCCCCCTGCCTCCTACCCAGCTTCATTTTGTAAAGCTTTATTCTTTTTTTCCATGTCAAACACAGTACTCTCCCCTTTAGCTATTAGCATGATTTTCGGGAAACCGTACAGCCAACACCTGATTCTTCCACACAATTGGGATGCTTTTGAAATCCAGACCAGTGATAGCATCGCCGTACACATTGGTGGTGTCTCATAATGAGATTTCCTGTGACGATCCGAAGCGAAACAAGAAGAGACCGCTCACAGTTTATCGCCCATCAATTACGCTCTCTTTCGTGGTTATCCTTTCTTATCTGCTCACCGGGTGGTAGGGAAAAAAACTGTGCGTCTCTTCTATTCTACTTTGTCTGCCCGTTTGCTGGGCGTACGATGGGTTTGCTTGCATCTTGTTAAAGTGAAATTTTATGAGGCGTATAAAAAGCATCACATCAACGTTCGAATGATGGTAACTCTAACGTGTGGCCTCCCCATTATAAATACCGAACACGATTCTATAAGATCGATGACACAACTCGTTTCGTGCGCTATAATGAGTAGCGTTCGTTTAAATCGGTATTATTTTCTTTGTAGTGAAAAGAAAGTGATAAACGTTCCTCCACCTCACGACAAGCACCTTACGCACATATGCCCCACAAGTCCGCTTTGATCACCTCGGATGGGCGTTTATTTTTTTGCTGCTTCCTTTATCGTTTTTCACCTCACACACCTGCATAAATTAACGTGACCACATCTCTTCAACCACCGCGATTTGCGGTATCGCGAAGATGACAAGAAGTGAAAAGCATAAACCAGAGCCACCGTCCGCGAATGTCCGCCCGCCCGTGGCCAAAGTCCGGCCTCGTTTGCTCGTGATGGTGAAAAATTATTAACCCACCCCAAACGGTTTCCTTTCTTTCGCACGCGACGCGATGAAGATCTTTTCTCGCTGTTTGCCTCCGGATCAATCGATCTTTCTATTGCTTTTGGGTGGGGTTTGGTTGAACCGGTTTTTTGTTCCCCCCACGTTGCCGGTGGCCATCCATTCGGGTAGCTCCGACACACAAGTTTTGCGTGATTTTATGCTCGGTGTGACAGGTTTAGCAAACATAAAGTGTTTCCAGCTTCGGAATGAATTCACGCAAAATCGACAATAATGGATTGACCCCAGCCCGACAGGCTGGTAGAGAGTAAAGGTACGATCGGAGGACAAAACACACAACATGCGAAAGGTGAATAAACGATAAACATTTAGCATAGACATACGATTATGAATTCATTCGTGAGACAGATTGTTTCTGAAGGTTTAAATCCAGCATATTTTAACAGAAAGGTGAATAACACAATAGTTGTAATGTATGATAAACATGAAATTTTAGCACCGTTTAATGCCGCGTGGAGAAACGATAGAAAATGTTCCGACAAATTAAAATGTCCTTAACACTAGAACTATCAAGCGTTTTAAGCGTTTTTCGTTCATGGTTAATTTTTAAAAACATTCGAAGAGTTGGAGAATATTTTATTGTTTATTGAAGAACTTACTATTGAATAAATATGTAAAACTCATGTTTCAACTACTTTAGAATTGTTTAACCCAAAAAAAAAAACAATGTGATGAAAATGAAGCGTTTCAGTCAAAAGGACTAGTCCGGTAGTTCTAGTGTTTAATTCTTTGTTTGCTGTAGGATTTATGTATATTTCCCAAAAATTTCACACTTTATTTGTAAAATATTTTATATATTTTCTTTGACGTAATACGTGGTATGCTTTATCGCTTTTATCGCAAAAAAATATGACTATTTAAATATATTTGAAGCATTCTTAACGAATTCCAACAAATCATTAGATTCTTTTAGTAAACTTCTACGGAAATGAAGATTTTCGGAAGATTGCCAGTCTATTGTTTTCAATATTATTGTTTCCGTTTCCTCGGTACGATACACCAATTGCTTGGATTGGGAACAATTTACTAAGAAAACCCAGGCCAAAATAAAGCAAACAACAATATGTCTTTTAGTCTCTCAAAAGAACCTCTTGCCCAAAACCCTCCGGGGAAAGGTAAAACAAAAATAAGCGAAGCTATATTATCTCATCAGCAGCAAAAGCAGCAGACACCAGGAGACACTACACTACACCGAGAGCGCGCGGAAAAATAGGATAAACAAAATAATCAAAAAGCGACACCGCACACCGATAGCAAAGGAAAGCGTCAAAAAAAGGAGGAAAAAGAAAAAAATTAGACAGATATATTTCCATAATAAATGCAGCTCAGACACAAACACCTAGAAGACGCTAAGTGGATTCACAGTGAGAAGACGATTAATTTTTGCTTCTCTTTCTCGTAGTGCGTCCGTCACTAGCACTAGCGACTGCGGTATGTAATTGACTTTTTGTACTACTACACAGCACTTACTAAAAGATTGTTATGCTGCAGCAGCTCTCCGATATGCAGACGTACAGAAATATGAAAGCTTCCTTTCGCGAGGTTATCATCCTGAGTTGAAATTTTCCAAGCAGTGCGGAATACTGCGTAATACAACCTCGCGGTGCCCCGGTAATTGTGACTTTGAAATTGAATTTTATATAAGATGGTTAAAAGTGTTCCACACGTGTATGAAGGGCGGACCTGAGGGAAACTGACAACCGTACGCAGACGACTTTTATGCTCGTGCATAAACACATCTCGATAATACACGAGAGAGAAAATTGCATTCAACTTTGATCATCGTGTTTTCTTCGCTAGTCGCTGATGGTACATATTGGCACTAGTAATCAGCGACGTTTATTACGCCACTCAGCCACATCACATACAAGCCACGTAAGTATAGAGATGGTTCGACGCTAGTAAAGACAGGAGGAAAGAGTAAAAAAAAAACATGAAACTAAACTGCTACTTGTTAGCCAGTCTGAACTTACAAAAAAAAAGATCCAATCCTAAATCTGCAGAAAAAAACAAAAACGTTCTGATACAAATAAAAACCTCTCCAACAAAAAAAAACCTGAAGACAAATAATATGCTTTGATCAATATCCGCAGCAAAGACGCAGCTACACAAGATTTTTTTTCCTCTCTGCAAAAGGCGACTGCTGCAAAAGGCAACATCTTCTCGATCGTGCCTGCGGTCGTTTATTTCATTCTGCTGGCAATCAAGCGCGACACGAGACACTTTGAATATAGATTACTCAATTTTCGGGATTTTCCCCTCCATTCGGCAATGAAAGCAAGTCTGCAAAAAAGCGTTTGTTGATGATAATGTGGCTTGGCTTACTGGATGAATGTTGTAACATTCCAATAAAACAGCACAGCTTTCGATACATCGATACGAAAAATGTATTTGTTTTTGTTAAATTATGTAAGTATGATTTTGATTTTTTATTCTTTTGTAATTAAACACAAATCGAGTTCGGAAACATAATAGTTGAATATCTGAAAAGGAATTTCTTGGAATATTACAAATATTTATGCTAACATTGACAAACGACCAACGCAATTGCTTGTGTTAATAGAATATCAACCAGGAATTCTACTCCCTAACACTAGAACTACTAAGCGTTTTAAGCGTTTTTTGTTGGTGGTTAATTTGTAAACAATTTCGAAGAGTTGAGGTATATTTTATTGTTTATTGGAAAACTTAATATGGAATATACTTACATACATATACTCATGTTTCAACTACTTTAGGATTGTTTAACCGCAAAAAATAATGTAATGAAAATGAAGCGTTTCAGTCAAAATGATTGGTCCGAGAGTACTACTGTTAAGTAAGCATGACCAACCACTCATGATCCCATTCTCATGACTTTGGTGACTTAAGACTACGGTCGAATGACTAAACCGGTACGACCGTACCAGCGGCAAAGGTAGACCCACAAAAACATATCAACGGCCATTTCTAGAAGTGCCAAATTGATGGAAAACAGATGCCCATCCGTTAATGCTAAGAGGGAGCGCACAAACCGATCGAGAGCAATCTAGTTAAGACTTTCTAGGCCGGTTAAATAAACCCCCGTAAAGATATTGGTAGCAATTGGCCATACAACGTAGTAGCCGTGTGCGGCAAAGAGACGAATCGACCCAATTTTCATGGCTTTTATTTTTGGTAACAAGAAACGGATCGGTTGTGTGGTGTGTGCTGGAAATTGATGAAGCGTAGTTTACGACCCGATACCAATTACTAACACACGCGGGAAGGGTGCGTTGCGGTTAAGATTGAAGTTAGGAACAGTTTTCTCCGAAACAGGAAAAGTCTTAAGTTAAAAGCGTTTCACAAGAAAAACATGGACCAGGTCAAGGTTTTTGTGCGGAAATGGATCCATTAGATTCTTTCAAGGATATACGAACTGCCGTATACACAGACATACACAGACATATGGATGAATTCCTCTCAATTGTTACCCAATAGTGGTAATGTTTACATAATTTGAGACGAATTTAAAAACATAAATTGGCACAACATGAAATCGATACGCATCACCAAATGGTGCTGACTCTATAATTTATCGTTCACCCGGTGAGAAGTTTAGATTTGTCCTCCGGTTGCTACCAATTCGATTGTCTGACGGGTGTGCTATTTGATACTTTGATTTCTGAGTGTTATCACAGCAGTCACGTGTGGGTCGGTCGACGATAAATGATGAGGCCCACACTACACCACTGAGAAAGTGGAAGCGATTTCAAATCGAATTGTTATGTGAAATAAAATGAGAAAAGTTCTATGTTCCAAAAAGAACTCTGGTGTACGAAATTAAGGAAGAAAATTAAATTACATTCACACAGATCCTTGTAGTGATGGGTGCTCCGGAGTGCTCCCACGGCTCCGGAACCAGCTCCGATTTCAGGACGGAGCCGGTTCCTAACCCACGGCTCTGAGACAGGTTCCGAACCAATGGCTCCGAAGCCGGTTCCGAACCAACGGCTCCGGAGTCGGTTCCGAAGCCGAATTGCTTTCTCGCTTTGGCAGGTTTGATTATGAATTAGGCAAAGCGAGAAAGGATGTTGTTTTTGCCTACGAAGCTGTTGGATTGAATCCGCCTTAGGAGCCGTTGTTTCGGAACCGGCAAAAGCTCCAGAGCTAGTTCCGGAGCCGGTTCCGGAACTGTTGGTTCGGAGCTTTTTGGAGCTTCGGCTGCGAAGGCGTTTTTTCCATCACTAGTTCTGTTCCATACATAACTCTAGTGTAGGAATAAAAGGACTAAAAAAAATACTTCATGTATGAAAAATCAAATTTTAAATTCTTCCTGAGAGTCGTCACATTGTTACCTTGGAGCAAACTTTGGAATTAAATTTGACAAACTCCACATGATTGTAATGCGTTTTTGTGATGTAAAATGTCAATAACATGGGTACACACGAGTCTTGTCGATTTCCCCTTTCCAGGCCCGAAACACATGCTCCACCAACACACGATTGTAATCGATCTCCGACGGGAATTGTACCATCAACCACAAATATCATTTCCCGCAAAGAAGCGCAAAGTTATGACAAGACGAAAAAAGAAATAGCAAGCATTCCTTATTCCGCTGTTTTCTCGAATTTTCCGCACTCAATTCACTCGGTTTACTGTGCGAGAAATGATTCTCATTTGCATGATATATTCCCCCCGGGGGCGGCAACCGGATTGGGAGCAATATGCATTTGATTGTGGAGATGTTCCCTGGAGGGAATCGCCCGTTACCATGATGACAACCACGAGCAGCAGCAGCAGCAGCTTCTTTTCCGCTCAAACGCTAGAGTAGAAAGCGCGTTTTGGCGTTTTATCCACATCAAAGCATCCCGCGACCGAACCAGGTTTTTGTTAGCACAATGGACACAGAGCACAAAGTATCTGTGTGACGCAGGACTCCCGCAGGACGCGCGGTCGGAAGGAGCAAATTTCATTCCTGATTATGGAATTCCTTCCTTTTATAACGGTCCCCGCCATCCCTACTCTGGTACCATGTCACAACGATCGATGTTCAACCTGCTTCACTTAATGGTTGAGAGCCGGCGGAGAAGACGTGACGTTTGCGAGACGCAAGACAAATGATGGAAATCACGTTTGACACATGAGTTTGGTGGACATGTGGTGTGACAGGAAGGGTGAAAATCATTAGACGCGCAAATTGAACATAACCAAATGTTTTGACCTACCATTGACACCTGTGTCTGACTTGATATCATTCATGTCTTGGAGTTTATGTCGGACGTCTTGTATCATCTGTTAGTTTACTTTAATGAATCAAGCATTACATATTCTTACAGGTTGTGGTGGAAATAATAATGAATTGGGCATTGATTAAGCGTTTTTGGTTGACACTGATAAACTGAGCTGCTTATGTTAAGGAGGTCCCCTTTTGCCCTCTTGGGCAATATAAACCAAGAAAATGTTTCTATGTTGTCATTTATGTTGAATAGCTGTTTCAGAGTTCTGTTGTATTTCCCGGGAGGGAATGAAATCTTCATTTTTTTATCCAAACAAAAAATCGCCTTAGCACATATATACACTAACACCTCAGAACGGGGTAAACTACTGTAGTACGAAGCATAAAACTGGAGCTCAGGACACTCAGCAGCAGCCAAAAAGCTCCAGGAGGTTTCCGTTTATTGAAAGACGAATTCTTTCTTTACTTTTATTTTCACTTTTTTACCCATTTCTAAACGTTCTCAACTAGCAGCTTCTTCTAGAACATCAACCAATTGCCAGCACTACAAAAAAACACCAGTCTCTGTATGGAGAGTTATTTCTTGCGACGACCGTCTCAAGAGATCGTCCAAAAAAGTGAAGCGAACGGGCAAAGTGAAAATTTTTGCCCTTATGCATATTTTCCATTTTCCCCGTGTTGAGCCAGTCTCTGCACACATGTGTGCGACGTGGATGAGTTTTTATTTCAGAAACCTTTTTTTCCCCCGCCGCAGCAAACAGAACGCTGCAGTCGACGACGGTTAAGCGAAAGGTATAAAGGTTTTTCCCATATCACACCACATCGCAGCCTGTTCTGTTTGGCCGCATAAAATAACGTCAACCAAACCCGGGGGTCGGGTAGAGACTTTCGGCAGTGTAAAAGCGTAAAAGGAAGCAACAACTACAAACGTTTCAACAGCAGCAGCAGCAGCATAATGGCGGAAAACACGCTGCCATCGGAGAAGCGTCATGCAGGAAATGCTGCGTTTTTTGGCTGAATGCTGCTATGTAGGGATGGATGAAACCGACCGACCTTACCCGTGTGGCGGGGACCCTAGGGTTCAAGTTATGATGAGAAGAAGTGAACATGTTGACACCACATGGGACATATCTCCGTGTGTTTCGTTGTTGTTGCTTCTCTTCTCAGTTTTTATTCTTCACTCCACTCAACAGCGAGGCGGGCGTGAAACAGTCGCCCGACGAAATGTGAATCGAACTGTTCGTCGAGGTCGTATCAGCGAAATATGCATACAAGGTTTATGGACCACACATGCACGGAATGGAAGATGTATGCTTTTTTCCAGCTGCTCATTTTAAGCTTCTTTTTTTACAGAAGGTTCACGAAGAAAGGCACAAGCGGATAGTGTGTCGTCATCCCTAAAAGCATTTAACTGCCAGAGCAGGCGTCGCGTATTAAAATTGGAGTTTAGAACAGAAAAAGTCTTTGTCTTAGTGTTTTTTTTTGTTAACGTTTCTCACTTGCCTTTGTGTGTGTGTGAGTTAATAGTGAGGGTTGATGCGCACCCTATAAACAAAAGGCAAAACCCTGAACAATAAACCAATAAAGATGCACTGAAGCTGCTTCGTCGACTTGATAGAACATTGCTTCAAAGGTAAGCTTCAGGGTTTGGAGCGAAGTTCTCGGGAATAGTTTTATGATACTACACAACCCAAACAGAATAACCGAATCGTTCCAAACCTTAAATGGAAGAAACATAAACAGACATTCTTCTTTCGTTTTGAGTGGTTATTCATTTACAACCAGTCCACTATGGAACTATTTCTCTTCTATTCTATTTTTATTAACATTGCAAACTTCTTTTGTATGTCAAGGTTTTTTTTGTGGTGTAAGAAAGTCATTTATCTATTTAAAACCCATTTTTTCGAAGTTAAATCACAACGATAACTTTTATACAAAAAAAATTAGAAATATCTATTTTGAGTAGTTTAAAGTATTAAATATCCCTTTTTTGGGTTTTGCTTCATAAATATTTCTCATCTTCTAGCAGAAGGTAAATCGTGATCTGCCAGTTTTTTTTTGTTCTTAATCTTACAAAACATACAAAATCAGCTAATGGGTTTCACTGAAGCTATGTTGTATCGGTTGGCGCGTGATATGAATTTGATTGCACACTATGATCTTTCGTCGACGGTTCTTCTTGGGTTCGTTTCAAGGCCATTTCTCGTCCGACGATTATAAAATTAATTTGAAAGCCAGACTAGCGTTTCTTCCAGGAATGAAGGGTTAGCTTAGGTCCAACAAAGCATATATGAAAGATATAAAGAGTAACACAAAAAAAACGATCAGCAAACTTGGGATAGTAAATGATATTTCTTCTTTAACTCTCAATTTTGTGTTAATGACACGTTAGAATTCCTTTTTCTTTGAATTATTTTTCTTCAAAATACCTGCTCTTTTATATCATATAATAAAATTAAAGCATTTTCACTCGAAGCATACATATAAAAATAAAGAACCTCCTTAAACGTATTTCAAAACAAGTACCTAACGAAAGGTTGAATGACACGAAATTCGTCCCTCAAAAATGGGCCATCTCCAAAGCGGGGCAGATACATCTTTAGCCGTAACGAGATGTACTGCTGTAATGTTGCCTGTTTTCGTCCAACATCGTTAGTAAAGGGTAAATAAAACTTTTCCTCCCTCGTCACCTTCCAAATGCGCGGGTTTTTTCACCGGTAGCAAAAACTGAAAAGACATCATGACGACTTCATTATTTTAAGGGTGAGTTGATACAACGTAAGAACATTTCACAGAAACTTTTACTTAGCAGCAATGGTGAAATTCTGGTAGCTTAAGGAGGTAAAAAAAAGCAAAACCTGAAGGAAAGACTTCAACGATGGGAGAAAAAAAAACAGTTCAATCTTTCCAATTATCTCAACGCGCGTTAATTTATCTTTTCTAAATAGCTAAATTAAGTAACTTTCACACCGCGAACGTAAATGCTTTGATAAAGAAATGTAATAAAAACAAAAAAAAGTCACATAATAATCTTTTTTGTCTTTTTGCCATTTTTGAGCACTTTTGGAATGCTTTTTTTTGGGGGGATATTCTCATTTTTTTCTGCTCTGGCAAACCAACTCTGACTGTGAGTCTATAAGCACAACGGTGGTGTGAAAATTATACTAATCTCATCTTCCGCAACAAAACTTTACCAGACACCGGAGCAACAACACCGGCCAAGGAGAGGGACAAGATCCACATACACATCCCATTATCCGAAAGTTCTGCATTTGTACTGCGCTGCGCTTACAACAAACACCGGGCAACACAGAGGCGCGCAGAGAGGCGTGTTGTTTCTTCCGAAAAAGTAATTTGTAACGATGTCAGAAATGTGTTTATGCTTCTCTCGTCGCATTCTTATCAAGCGCAGGACACAACAAAACTGGTGCGAGGAGTAAAAGACTCCTTGCAGAGTTACTTGCACGGCTGGGCGGCTTATGCTGACGGAAAAAGCGAGCATTTGTGCTTAATGTAAATTGATGATCATTTCCACTTCACATTCACGCCCAAGATAAATGTAAACTCATTTGCTCTGGGAGGATGTTTTTTTGTTGTTGCTGCTTCTTTTCATATTAGTGTGTAATAAATTCGCCTAACTGCAAGCAAGATTTCACGCACGGAACTTGATTTTATTATCCTGAAATTATGATGACGATTAATGACGCATTTCAAACTCTCCACCAGCGAATCGTGCAAAATTTATATTTAAAAAAATGGATTTCCACATCCTTCTACACTTCAACATAATTCATCACAAAACGAAGGGGGAGAAAACGTGTTCCGGAGCTCATAAAGAAGTAACAAAAAAAAATTAAACATCTTATTTCTGTTATGCCCACGCTACACGCAAATTGCAATGTCTTCATTATGGCCGTATGTTGCTCCGAAACTACCTTGCTTGTTGTCCTGCCAGTTCTCTCACCAGCCCCACCGCAAGTATGTACACCTTGTCTGTTTTTTTTTATTCTCACGGGTTGCCATTATTTCCCACGCCTTTCACTACCGGTTACATTACCGGAGTTGCGAGTTCTGGTGCGCTCGCGTAGGGTGTGTGTCGCGTGACAGTAAAGCGGACTCCAATGCGCCCACAAACGCAAGTATGTCCACATGGGAGTGTGGAAGCGAAATTGACGTTGGCGGACATAATGGAGGGGACCCTGTTGGTCCTGTTTGCACACCGGGAGTGCATTATCAAATTTATCTACAGCGACGAACGTGAGCAAATATTTGGCTCGCGCGGTTGTTGTTTGCACGCGTGAGCGCGTACAAGTATCAAAACGGCCGTAAAGACCCCTCGATGATAATTTGATGACGATGATACACACCGATGATAGGGGTGAAGGGCTCTAGCAAGCGCACAGGTGTGAAGATGTGGCCCTTCACACTGGATGTCGCGTGCCGCAAAACATAACGGGCAGAGGTGTCAAAGCAAACAGCTCCAAAAAGCGGCACCAATAAAAGTAAAACATTACCGAACAAGATAAACAAACGTCGACGATGTATGAATAGCTAAATGGTAACGAGAAAGATAATCAAAGGCCAAAAACCAACCAATGTGAAACAAATTCTTAAAGGATATTTGGAGACATAATTCTTCCAGTTCTAATGCCGGCCCTTTTTTTTTGCTTTGATATCACAAAAGAAAAGGAAAAACAAAAACGTGTTAATGAAGCACGCAAATAGATAAACAACGTAAGTAAAATAACAAACAACAGAACCGCGGGTAGGGAGATCCGAATTACCCTCAGTGAACAGCAACGCATCCAACCGGTGTAGTCGACAACCGTGATATTATGCTTTTGTTTGGTAATTGGATACAGAAGGAGGGCAGCAAAAACGAAACGTATAACAAGAAACTTAATGCATTACCTTTGCCTATCATTACCTTCTACCTAGTATAGACCACGTGCAGAAGCACCCAATAACGCTTGTTGAAGAAGCATCGCCCACAGCGGTCATTCTAGGGCTAATCGTGCCCAATCATTGCCGATCGATCGTTTGCTTATTGGGCGATACCCAATGGTAAGGTGTACAGCAATGGAAGTGAGCCGACCGCCTGCTAATGGTTATTGAAATCGAAACGCTCAATTATTCGTATCTCTTATTCGTACTACTTTGGTGGTGTTTTTGTTACCGTCAGATGGAATAATAGAACATGCTTCACGCAAATAATAGACATCTTCATTATTGAAACGGAAGCCATGTGAAGATATAAGTGAAAAAACACACCCTTTAAAAGTGGAGAAAACATTTTCTCCAATAAAAATAAATGAGTACAAATTGGATGGATCCAAAGTCCAATGAAAAATGGCACCCTAAAGAAGGATATTTTTCCTAGTTATTCTTAAACCTGAATTTCTTGATAATTGAAAACAAAGAAGGACGAAATCTAGAACTGTTAGATTCAAACCATTCTAAAAATAACAACACCACAAGAGCTTTTGAGGAACTCCTCAACCAAGTGTCTTAAATTGCTCAACTAAGTGAAAGACTTACGAGGCTACTGTAACTACCAAGAATCGCTAGCAAAATGTACCCAAAAGCACCTGTGGAGAGGCTTTTACATCCAAACTTTTTACCCATCCAGTTGACAGTAAAGTGATGGTGATAAGACTAAGTTTTTCAAGAACTCAAGATCTGTTTACCTTTTTTCTTAGTAGATACAACGATACAAGCTGTAATGGAATGTTACTGAAGGTATGCTTTTGCAGCCGGATGTAAATTAAAAGCTGTAAAGTGAACTTCATAGTTTCACTTGCTTTTAACCTTGAGTTGTTTGTTTTTCAATCTGAACAAGGAAGAAGTACATGGTTCAACAGTTGAATGAGTGGCGGAATGGTGTTACTAATTTTATAGAGAAATTATGCAAAAGAAGAGTACCTACGCGTCCATTAGGATGCTTTTCACCTACAGCATTTATGGTGATGAAGGGCATTTTTAGTGAAATAATTTCCTTCCAAGGTTAGTACACATTTATGAATAATTTGTTAAATGTTTTTTTCCACTATAAACAACAAACAAGCTAGAATTCCTTGCAGAAATCAAATAATTTACAAATCGTTTCCACTTCTTAAGAGTTTGTAAATTGTTGAGCTCGAAACAACCATAAAACTATAGCAACATGAAGTATTTTACGGAGGCAATCAATTCAAAGATGGTTCCAGTGGGAGAAGTTTTGCCATCAAACGTGTGTAAAATGTAACCAAGCAACAACATTGCATCAACGGCGGTGTCATGTGATGAAACATCCCCTGATATTGCGCAACGTCGTGACCAAGGATTTCTCTTCCAACATAGTCCAACGTGTGACATTCGATTAGAATAAAACGACACATGGAACTGGCTCAACTTTGAGGCAAGAACACTAAAGAAGCAAGAGCGTTTAGTGCCACGTTCGGATGAAATTGCTTGTTCTAGCATCGGATCGTTTATAATCAGCCATGTTTTATTGCGCATTTCTAGTTGATGGCCCTTCGGTTGGCGTTGGTTTCGGTATGGCAACCGAAACATGCGATCTAATTATAGGTTTTCCGCCCAATCGATGATGCACAAACTGCATGATAAAAAAAAAACAAAACGAATAAATAAGACAAAATAGCAACCCTGTAAGGGTGTATTTGGGATGTTAGTAGCGAGCGTGCTCGAGGATTTACCATAACAAACCCTTCTGATGGCAGTTGTAGCGATATGGAGCGATCGCTTTTAGAATGATACATCAAAATAGTAGTAATGCACTGAACGTGCCTGTGAAGATTATAGTCGAATGATCGCCTTCTTGCACATTTAATCCGCTTGTTTAATGTTTAGCTTCGGGAAAAGCGAAATTTTCGGTTGGCTTTGAGCGATGCCTTTGTAAGTAACGATCTAACATCTCAACCAAAAAAAAAGGTAGATTGTCCACTAATTATTTTTATCTTCACTTACTTTGATCATCACTAACTTTCGTGCGATATTCGTCCAACACGGCGACGCTAAGATCAAACAAAACGTACCAGCGCGCCGGATGAATTGATGCTGCTCAATTAACACCATGTTAAGTGGATGGTCTGGTACAGTTCATCAACGCCGCCGGGCCATAATTCGATTTTACGACTGAAGTACTTCCGCCAAACCGGAATGGTCCAAACACCAGAAAAACCGGACCCGTGTAATCCTTACCCCCACCTCCACGCGATTGAAGGAGACACAACGACACAGTGTTTAATGGTCAATGTAATACAATTTTCCCGCACAGTCGGTTTTATACCACATGATGGCGCCTTTCTTCTTCAATTAGTGGGAAAGTTGTACCCGGTTTTTTTTCTTAGTTTAGTATACCACTGTCCACTGGTTTTCGCTTGTGGCCATATACCCAAGAGTCATACCGCATCTTCTTACAACAACAACAAAAAGCAAAAAGTGTTCGCTAACACGTACCCGATCGGTGGTGAATCGTAACCGATGTGTTTATTTATTTTTATCCTCTCTCAGGCGATTGCGATTCTAGCGCCAATGTATCTGGCTGGTGAACAGTTCTTCGCTCAGCTGGTTTGCTTAGGCCCAAGGTTTGCAATCTTGTCCCCACTGTCAGCTTCCTTACATCACCTCCCGCCAACTTGAAAACACACAAAAACTGAAGCGAATTTGACGTGAGGAAAAGGAGTACCACAAGAATATACCAATGTTACTACTGTACTGTGGATGTCTTATGAATCCGGTTGGAAGACAGCATGAGGATGAGACGCTCAAGAACAACGATTGACGAGGGCACATGTTAGTTTGTGACTCTTCTTACCGGCTGTAAAGGTGTCTGTTTTGAAAAAAGAAGCGCATAATCGAAGAATTCTCCGTTAGACATGTGTTTCCTTTCAAAAGTTCAACCATATCTAAAATCATGGTGGGAAAAGTACACGGAGATTTACGTGTGTAATCTTGGAAATTTGGATTTTTGACTTTTATTTTTAACTTCCTTCATCAAGAGGATCGTCGCTTTGGGGAGAACAAAGAAAACATTTGCACGTGAGGAACCAAGGTTCTACACTATTAATGATGAAACTTCAAGAATACACCATCCAAACAAGGCTCGTTTGCAAATTGATTGAATCCCAACAGTGGCAAATGTGATCAAAGCCAAATCGAATAATCTAATAATAGACCACCCATCATCATCAGCAGCAGCACAATCGTGGCTCCTCTCTCGGTTGATTTGTTTGCACAAACGGAAGCCTGTGGTGTTGTGCATACAGTGGCCAGAGGTTGAGGGTCAAGCGCAGAGAGAAATTGAACCATTTCGATTAAACCATCCATCATCTTCACCGCTGATCGGCCTGAAGGGTCGATGGGTGGACGTAGTAACCCGTTTGCCCACCATGAGCCACTATTACGCAGTTCCCATTCGACACCCCTGGATATGCTGCAGTTTCAAGTAGCGCTGGCGGTTTGGATGGATTCTGTGACATGCCACCGACAGCTCGACGCGATAAATTTGACAGCTGACAAAAAGGGGTGCTAACGGGGTTTATCGAAAAGTTGTCGAGAATACTTAATCCCCTCGAGTGCGTGCAGGCACGTTTGCGGGAAAGGCAAAAAAAATTGATGCACGCTTGAGTCTCTCCCTCTTCCTCGCATTGAAGTTGAAGGTTTTTGGGAGCATCTTGCAAAGCGGGTAATGAAAATGGGCAACAAGATATTAAACTCCATCGAATTTCCGATTCAATGTGTAGCGTCGTGGTGATGTACAGGGTGTGTGATTTTTTTTTTCGTATAGATGGAAATCGTTTTTCCCCATTTATGGCTTTTGTGCATTTCGGCAGAGAATTCAATTTCGGGCTTCAATTCAAATTTCCAACATTCGGTAGCATATGTGTGTTGTACAAATCAGATTTGTTTCTTTGTTCCAATGTCTAACCATCTCTCCGCGTCAAAGCTGTTTGCTGTGTAGACAGCCCCATGTGTAACCACTCACAATCGGTTTTAACGATCAAATGAGATCGCTCGTGAGGAAAAACCAACACACTTTTTCTTCTATACTAAAAGGCGCCGCTAGCGTATGGGCGAAAATGTACCAATGGGCAATGTTTATCGTTTGCGTTTTCGTTTTTTTTTCGCTCCATGTTATGATTTATCGATTACAAAACATAAAAACTCTGGGATGCTGCATCCCAGCTTGGAGAATAGCACGTTCAAGCAGCCGTTGGGAAGCATTTGGAAAATCTGAGGGTCGCCTTTGGCGATGGCAGTGTGCGCACCCCAATTGGATTTGATTTACATCTCCACTCAGCTGCTTTTGAGCTGTCTCAATCTGATCATCACCTCCGAATACCCAGCAGTAAAATGTTGAACACACTATTAATGCATCATCGTATTGCTAACAGGTATTCTACGTATCTTCAAGAAAAACTCTCCAAGAACTCCGCCCAAGGGAAGTTGTACATACATATATGTGTGTAAGTCGTTTTGGTGTTTGCGGGGATGAAAGGCGAAGATACAAACCAAAAAAATGTCTTTAAGGATTTCCCTCCTGCTGCACACATCACTCAAGGACAGTTGAGCGACAGGCGCCAAGTGATTCCAGTGGCAGGGAAGGTGTTGTGCAAAGTTCCTTTGTGATACATGTACTATCGATTTTTTCAACTCGTTCCCGTATCCTCGGGCGTACGCTGTGTGCTGCAACGTCCTCCACCATACTACACTTCAGATGGTCGAGAGGTTATTTTGAGGGAAAAATTCCAGCTTGGATGACTTTCGTTTGCTCAAGCACAAACTCCACAATGTCACCATTGCCGCCCTCTATTCTGCCGTTTGGATTTGCCCCAGCCGAATAAGGGCCCATGAATTTTCTCCGCTTGTCAGTTTATGAGTTCCTGGCACTCTAAAGCAAGCACCAGCTCTTGATGCACGAAACACGCGGAACATACCTANGCACCTGAGGGAAGCGTTGAAGTTGAAGTGATCTTTTCACATTCGTTATTTGAAGCCATCATTTGTGAAATGTTTTTATCTTGCGATTTTTAATAATTTATGCGTTGGGAAGTAATCCAATAATGATTGTTCTATTTTTTTATTTAACATATAAATTGCTTGCCTACGTTCAAACGTTTGAATGATAGATTTGAATTTAACTAGATGTTGGCAAAAAAATATGATTATAATTTTTACACTATCCTGGTCACGGCACCAATGTTGAACGAAGAGAGTTTTCAAATGAGACTGTTTTTTTGTCATTATTAATCGTTTTGCATCGTTAATTGTAAAGTAACGTAAACAAGGCATACAAAAATATATAGAAATAAAAAAAATTTTTTTTTGGAACATTTTCATTTATTGTTTAATATTTGTTATAAACGGTTTCATTGGAAGTAGATTTGTTTGTTACCAACGTTTGTTTGCTCACTTTCGGTTCCTCATGTATATGGGTTAGATTATTTTGCGGTTGCATCGATAGCTTTATCTCAAAACATTCGACCGATAACGTCAAAACCCAATATTGGATCGTAAAAAAGAGAACACACATTCAAACATTTTCCATGTGTCACGGGCAGTGTGCGATAAACGTAAAGGGGTAGGTAATCGTGCATTCTACTAAACGTAAAGATAAACTTTCCCACCAAAAACCCTTCGCTTATACACAAAAGTTCGGTAATCTCTGCCTTCCCGGATATTCGCCAAACTATCACAATCCTCCAAGCATCCACTTTTCGTAACAGAAACGAAGCGAGCATGTTCGAAGAAAATCAAGCTTTATCGTAAGCCAAACAAAACCGAAACGAGGGCTTGAACTTTTAGATAGCGCGACTAAAAAAACGGGGTTCCGCGCATATCGTCGTATCGAGTGAGATGTTTCGTGGTCAAAACCTGGGCCATTTTGACCCGGAAAAAAATATGGAAACATGTTTTGGATGTTTGCGCGTTCTTATCCGCAAACACATTTCATTACCAATCGAGTGTGTCCGTTTTGTGGTTTGTCTTGCTATCGCCAAGAGAACAGAAATCATTTGTGGATAGAAAGAAACTGGCAAACGGCAACGGCATAGTCCGAAGATGGTCCAATCGGTAATTGTCGAGCAAAAGGGTTTTTTTGGCCTCGATATATCGGGCCGGTTGAATACTGATAGCCAATGGTGCTGTGGTTTGGACCGTGTGCTTGGTTGAGCAAATAAATAAAATCCTACACATGTGCTACCGGAGCCATATTTGGGTAGGCAGCCTTTTTCAGGAGCAGCTTTTTTTTCGGGAGACATGTTCGCTGGTGTCATGTTCGTCTGTCTTTTTCCGTCTTTCTTCGGATATATGTTGGCGGAGACACTTTTCGGGCTTCGTCGCCGACACAGAAGCAAATCAACATTTATGCTCGACTGTCATAATGCCAATAAATGATATATGAGAGAACTGGTTTGTTTCAATTAATATTAATATTTTTGATTTTTTAAAGCTAATTACCTCACAGTACAATTGTTTAAAATTTCTTCTTTTAGATTTCGTGTGCTGTTATATTGGTACTAAAATATAGTTTTCAACATTAATCTTAAACCTTTCATCAGCAGCGTTAGATAATTATGTGTTCGCTTGCTTGTCTAGCGTCAACCACATCCATCCAGCGATCTTTCCTTTCATTTTCAGTCAACGGATAACACATCATGGATGTGCGATGTCAAAGATTGTGCTCATATTTTTAACATAAATTAACTCTCGACAACCTTTACGGGTGTTGATGGAACACATATCCGCCCGCTATGGGGGGGACACCTTTGAAACGTCACAAACGTCTCATCACGCGCGTCCACGTCAAATGCAGACACCTTTTTACTTCTTCTCCTGTCCCGATAGCTATTATTTTCTCAACACAAACACATTTAAGATATGTCACGTTTGATTAGAAAAAATTGCTTTCATAAAAACGGATACGAAAAACGTTTGTTGGAGGAAGAGGTTTTTTTTATCCGCTGCATTTATTTCTTCTGTTCTAGCGCGTGTGTGGCGGTCGGATTTGTAGGTCGGCAAAGGTACCGTTGACAAAAGGTTGTATGGTAAATTTACATGCACCATGGTTTGGTTGCGTTTTTTTGTTGTTGCACATGTTGCTCGACTTTTTATCGTTTTGTGACCACCAGCCGTTAGGTCTCCAACCAGCGTTTTTTGGTATCGCTCTGTCCCTTCGTAGGGCATTGGAAGGGGTCACACAGTTATTCGACGCTATTAAATCGGATTGGGTCCCGTTTCAGTTGCATCGCGCATTGGTAGTGGTATCGTTAGTACAATGACGTTGGTCGGTGCATGTGTGTGTGTGTGTGTGCACGTATGTAGACACTTGATTCACCATTTCCGGCGATATTGGCCGAAGTGGCGTGTAACGGGAGATACCAAAATGTGTCACCAGGCAGAGAGCGCTGCTAGGGTTGCGCCTTTTATGTGTGGATGGTTTCGAATCACCTAACGCCTAATGGAAGCTTGAGACGGACGGTGGCCGGTGAAAGTGTTGTAGGACATGGATCAAAAGCGGGAGGGAAACAGAAAGAAAGAAAAAAAAAACGAAAAGCATAGGAAGCTTTCGGACGTTTACGAGGTGCGATGAATGCATATTTATGTTGATCCAATTTCCACCAGCGTTGCAGTTTGCACGGTATCAAGCGAATGCAATGAAGAATTTGCATACTGTTTTTCTGTGTGTTTTTTTCTATTGTTTTAGGGTATGGTATTTTTTTCAAAAATGTTTTTCCTTTCATTTTCTTCTATGAAGTTTTTGTACTGATTATCAGCTTTATTATTTACTTTATTTATTTCTGATTCACTTTTGTGTTCTTATTTATTGTATTTAAAGCTTTTTTTGCTGATATGTTTGAACCTCTTAGTTGTGTTGTAGATTGTTTTGCTGGTTTAAGGAAATTTTATTATTTTTAAATGTTTAAATATTGTTTTTTCATTTTTTAAATTTGTTTTTATAATTTGTTATTTGTATTATGTTTTGTTTTGTATTTGTTAGACGATTTGTACGAGTTAGGGACAGTATATTTGTTGTGCTAAATTGTTTTTTGTTAGTTTTAAAATATTTCTAGACTAGACTCTAGAGGCACAAAATAATTAAATTGTTAGTTAAAAAAAGGATGTTAAAAATTTTTTTTAATAATTCTATCATAACTTGGTTTACATTTTTTTAAATTTCAATACTATAGTTCGTGCTTTTAGTATCGTCAATCATTAGAAAGGTTAATCGAGTCAGAAAGAAAAATGCTATCGCTATTGGTATTAGTTTGTAAAGAACGTCATGCCAAGGTGCTAATATGTCCACACGACGGTAGTGATGGTGACGCAAGCATTAACATTAGATTCGATCCAACCCGTTCCTTATCCGAGGGGTGAAAAGATGATCGAATTTGGACGAAAAAAAAATACCTGTTCGGTCTGTTGGTTTGTTGGTTCCGAATTTATTGATCGCCGGCAGACGAGTGTCATGTTACTCGATCGGTTTCCTTTCTTGGTGTACCTTCAAACTCAGCAACTGCGGGGGTTCATCGTTCAGCAAAAGTAATCGGAAGTGTATGCGTCTGCCGGGCGCGAGTAATGTCGTAAGCCTTTCAACTGAACCGGATTATCGCTGCGTTCGTGTGTTTCCTTCGCTCCCGTTTCAGTTTTGTCGTGTGTCACCTTCATCATCCATGAACGGAAAAAAGGGTAGTATTGGATTTCTGGAGCAGTCGGTTGCTTTTGGGGTTTTTGAAGTCAACTGAGACCTCCCACAGCTGTGCGCCCTTGGTTCGGCACGCCTCAACAACTGCCGGATGCAGTCATGTGCTGCGGAAGTGCAGCTCGAAGACAGTCGATATGAAATCTAAGTCATCCGAGCGAATGGCACACTCTCCGGAAGAGTTGCACTTAAAGGTGATCATCATCCGATACACCTGGTTATCTGTGTGCGGGGTTATTGGCAGAGAAACGTCAAAGCTGACAGAAGAGCACAATATTGAAAACGACTGTTAGACTTGCTATAATAAAAGTGAAATTATACCGTGTTTTGTAGTAGGCGAATATCGAAACTATTGGCCTTTTTCGACGTACAGACGAGTCAAAAAAAATGTTCTATGTGTATACTCTCAATCATCTTTAATAACACTCAAAATAATTTGATTTTTTTGTATTGTCTTTTGGAAAAAAACACCTTTAAGAACTATAAAACCTTGTCTAAACACACAGGCTATCAAGAACATACTCTTAAGCATAAGTCTTATCAGAATCAAAATAAGATATAAATCTCTTTTAAGTTTGTTAAACAATTTGATGCAATATATTAAATAATAACATATTTAAAAATCAATTTTAATCCCCATACTTTGTTGACATCACATGTTTTCAATATTAAAAAAAAAATCTTCAACAACAAACTTTCCCGCAACGTGAAGCGTTTTTCATTCATTCATAAAAAGAGGCACGCTTCTTGGGCGAATTGATGAGGTGCGACTTGAGACACACCTTTTTCGTGGTATAACATTAGCATGAGTTGTGTGTGTCCCGCAACAATAACACAACTGTACCAAAGCCTCTACAATGGTTCGCTGCTCGTCATTTGGTCGTTTGTTGGTTGATGTTTCTTCCTTCGCTTGTCAAAATCGTATGCAAATGTACGCACTGTTTGTGCGTATGTGTGCAAACGAGGACTATTTAAATGTTAGCTTCTGTTTGCGATGTCGCGCATCAACACCAGCGTCGTGTGTCGTGTTGGGGTTCCCGTTGTGGTTCATTTATGAATTTTAAAAATTAAAAAATAAAATACAAACCCGCAGATTTGCGGCAACGCTCATATATCTCGCGGTGGATGCGGGGTGAAACTTATGTTTACCAAACTATGACAATGACACAATTTGGCGATCGGCTGTACATGGTTCTTATGTCATCGATGCTACTACAATCCAAATCCCTCTCCCCCCGCCAGTACATGACAGTTGAATGTGAACCAACCTCTTGTGGCATTCGGGAGGTGTGGAAAAATGGCGGCAATGTTTTCCGCTTTCGGAAAGGTGTTTTGGCAGCTGACAAAATGTTAGATATTCGGTAACAGGGTACCGTAGCAAAATGGAAATAAATTGTTGAGCGTACCTAACGGATGAAATCTGTCAGAACATACCCTGTGTACCATTGTGTACGGTGGCGTTAATATTGGTTCTTTGTGTTCCATCGATACATGGGATGTGAGAATAAAAATTGGGATATTTTTTCTTCTTCTAACAAATCGAAAAGAATTCAGCAGAATATGTGTCCTTCCTTATGTATGCGAAGCAGTGAGGCTGAAACAGCATCGCGAGTGAGAATTCCGCACGGTGCTAGAAAATATGACGCCTGAAGCAGCAAACGGTTGACAAAAATTGGCTTCAACCGATTTTTGGGATAGAATTTCGTTCACTTGTGTGCCAATATGTTTGTATCGATTTATTTGCGCATGAACAACTTCATACAGTGAATGGAGTATGTAACAGCGTTTGTCAATTTACCTTTCCTTTCCATTTGAGTGACAAATGTGTGTCAGGCAATCGAGACGAATGAATAAATAGCAGAAAGGTTTTTATTTTCAAAAGTTTTTATAAAAGGAATTTCAATGAATTGAACCGTTAAAAGTACGGAAATTTTTAATAAATTCTATTAGAATTTGTTTCTTATCTAAAACATCCTAAGTTATATTAGTAATTTACTATTTTAAAACACTATAAGATTCGGTAGATTTAATACTATTTCATGCCTATAGTAGAACCATAGCCGAACATTTAAGTATTTGAGATCTTGGAGATTATAATCCCGATGGGATCAGATCCATGACCTTCGGTGTCTTAGGTCGAACGCCGAAACAGAAGACCATGGAATTACCTCTAGTTTTTTCCAATGTGTGTCAATTGATATCAACATCTGTGCTTGTGTTGACTCAATGCCAATTTGTGCAGAAGTGTTTTTGTGTGTACCATCATAACTATAGATATTAATCGTCTTTAGGCATTAACATTAGCTGTTTATCATTTTGTTTGATAACTCCTGAAAATTACATTTTTCGTACTTCTGATCTCTTTAATCTGAAATATCTATACATTAAGACTCTATATTTATGTAAGAAAATGTGAAAATATCTTAAAAGAATTTTACCGCATTTATAATCGAGCCAGGTACTCTTCATACCTCGGCAGGCTTCAGTCCCGTTTCTATAATCAACCTAGTACTTTCTGGGCTTATGTCAATAGGCTGCGGAAGTCCTCTTCCATCCCCTCAACTATGTTCCTAGGCTCAAGGTCCGCGGATAACGCCACAGACATCTGTGCTCTTTTTGCTGAGCATTTCTCGGGCCTCTTTTCTGCACCGGCTGGTGGAGGTGCATCCTCACTACCGCGGGAGTCCTGCACTTCCTCTAACGCGTTACAAATCGACTCCAATGATGTCATTGTTGCCTTAAGGAGACTCAAGCACTCGTTCTCTCCTGGTCCTGATGGCATCCCTGCCTCTGTTTTAAAATGTTGCGCTTCTGTGTTAGCTCCCATTATTGTAAAACTTTTTCGTCTGTCTTTACATTCCCATACCTACCCTAAATTGTGGAAGTTGGCCCGGCTGATTCCTATCCTTAAGAAAGGTAACCCTTCCGATGTATCCAGATACCGCGGTATAGCACTACTGTGTGCTCTATCCAAGGTATTTGAGATCATACTCCATTCCTTCCTCCTGAATCAGGTTCACCGTCTTGTCATTCCTCAGCAACATGGATTCTTTCCTAAACGCTCCACAACCTCAAACCTCATGTGTTATACCTCTTTCCTCTGTTCAAAATTAGATTCCTTTCCTCAAGTTGATGCCATTTACACCGACTTCAAATCCGCATTTGACCGTGTCCCCCATTCCTTGTTGTTGCATAAATTGTACAACATCGGTCTAAATAATTCCCTTATTCGTTTGTTTAGTTCTTTTCTGAGCAATCGTTCCTACTATGTCAAACACAACGACATAATATCCCCTTCCTTCTCCTCCGGTGCCGGTGTTCCACAAGGAAGTGTCCTTAGCCCTTTGTTGTTTGTTTTGTTCATTAACGATGTTTGTGAAGTCTTACCAGCCAACTGTTTCCTCTGTTATGCTGACGACCTAAAAATTTTCCTCCCTATTGGTTCCTCCAATGACTGTATGTCCCTACAAAACATTCTTGATCGCTTCTCTTCTTGGTGTGCACGTAATCTGCTTACGTTATGTCCTGATAAATGTAATGTTATCTCGTTTACCCGTTCCCGTAATCCCATTGTACATTCCTATTCCCTCGCTGATCAGCGTGTGTCTCGAGTCTCTGTAATTAAGGACCTTGGCGTTTGGTTCGACAGTGGCCTCACTTTTCGCCACCACCTCGATTCGGTCGTAAGCTCAGCTCGTCAAATTCTCGGACTAGTAAAGCGCATTACCCGCGACTTTAATGACCCCCGGTGTGTCAGGGTGCTCTTCTGCTCGCTGGTCAGATCGAGGCTTGAGTACTGCTCAGTTGTCTGGTCTCCGACCGCGAGGACTCACATCAAGCGAGTCGAACAGGTACAGAGGTCTTTCACCAGATATGTCTTGCGCATACGCTCCGGTGAACCTTCCTCTGTCCTGCCCGACTATGAGTCCAGATGTCTTGCCTTGGGCCTAGAAACTTTAGAAGCCCGCCGCTCTATTGCGCAATCTTCCCTGATTGCGGGTCTCCTGTTGGACTGCACGGATGCCCCTGATCTGTTGTCTGCTATTCCTCTGTATACTCCTTCTCGTTCGCTCCGTTCTCGTCCTCTTTTACATATACCCTTATTCCGTACTCCCGTTGGCCGCAACAATCCTCTGTTACGTGCCATGTATGTGTTTAACTCCTCCTGCCATCTGTTTGATTTTCACCTTCCTCTGTCATCCTATCGTGCTCGCCTTCGATCCTTCCTGTAGACTACTCTCTATACTTCCTTCTTTTCCGTAGTAGCCTAAGTTCCGTTAGTCGTTTTTCTTTTTCGTTTTTCTTTTTCTTTTCTCACCGACATTAGTGTTAGGGTTCTAGCTTTAAGTTCATGTTTGTGAAGCATTGTTGCAGACAAGCACAGTAATAAACAAATACAAATACAAATACAAATACTCTCACAAAACATACAAAAGCAGCTAATGGTTTTCACTGAAGCTATGTTGTATCGGTTGGCGCGTGATATGAATTTGATTGCACACTATGATCTTTCGTCGACGGTTCTTCTTGGGTTCGTTTCAAGGCCATTTCTCGTCCGACGATTATAAAATTAATTTGAAAGCCAGACTAGCGTTTCTTCCAGGAATGAAGGGTTAGCTTAGGTCCAACAAAGCATATATGAAAGATGTAAAGAGTAACACCAAAAAAAGATCAGCAAACTTGGGATAGTAAATGATATTTCTTCTTTAACTCTCAATTTTGTGTTAATGACACGTTAGAATTCCTTTTTCTTTGAATTATTTTTCTTCAAAATATCTGCTCTTTTATATCATATAATAAAATTAAAGCATTTCTACTCGAAGCATACATATAAAAATAAAGAACCTCCTTAAAAGTATTTCAAAACAAGTACCAAACGAAACAACGACTTTAGCGAGTGTCGTGTCAAGTTTCCGTAATTATAATCAACAAAAACATTAGAAAAAAAAAAGGATAAACGAAAGCTTTACGCTTAAGGTTGAACGGCACGAAATTCGTCCCTCAAAAATGGGCCATCTCCAAAGCGGGGCAGATACATCTTTAGCCGTAACGAGATGTACTGCTGTAATGTTGCCTGTTTTCGTCCAACATCGTTAGTAAAAGGGTAAATAAAACTTTTCCCCCCTCGTCACCATTCAAATGCGCGGGTTTTTTCACCGGTAGCAAAAACTGAAAAGACATCATGACGACTTCATTATTTTAAGGGTGAGTTGATACAACGCAATAACATTTCACAGAAACTTTTACTTAGCAGCAATGGTGAAATTCTGGTAGCTAAAGGAGGTAAAAAAAAGCAAAACCTGAAGGAAAGACTTCAACGATGGGAGAAAAAAAAAACAGTTCAATCTTTCCAATTATCTCAACGCGCGTTAATTTATCTTTTCTAAATAGCTAAATTAAGCAACTTTCACACCGCGAACGTAAATGCTTTGATAAAGAAATGTAATAAAAACAAAAAAAAGTCACATAATAATCTTTTTTGTCTTTTTGCCATTTTTGAGCACTTTTGGAATGCTTTTTTTGGGGGGATATTGTCATTTTTTTCTGCCCTGGCAAACCAACTCTGACTGTGAGTCTATAAGCACAACGGTGGTGTGAAAATTATACTAATCTTATCTTCCGCAACAAAACTTTACCAGACACCGGAGCAACAACACCGGCCAAGGAGAGGGACAAGATCCACATACACATCCCATTATCCGAAAGTTCTGCATTTGTACTGCGCTGCGCTTACAACAAACACCGGGCAACACAGAGGCGCGCAGAGAGGCGTGTTGTTTCTTCCGAAAAAGTAATTTGTAACGATGTCAGAAATGTGTTTATGCTTCTCTCGTCGCATTCTTATCAAGCGCAGGACACAACTAAACTGGTGCGAGGAGTAAAAGACTCCTTGCAGAGTTACTTGCACGGCTGGGCGGCTTATGCTGACGGAAAAAGCGAGCATTTGTGCTTAATGTAAATTGATGATCATTTCCACTTCACATTCACGCCCAAGATAAATGTAAACTCATTTGCTCTGGGAGGATGTTTTTTTTGTTGCTGCTTCTTTTCGTATTAGTGTGTAATAAATTCGCCTAACTGCAAGCAAGATTTCACGCACGGAACTTGATTTTATTATCCTGAAATTATGATGACGATTAATGACGCATTTCAAACTCTCCACCAGCGAATCGTGCAAAATTTATATTTAAAAAAATGAATTTCCACATCCTTCCACACTTCAACATAATTTATCACAAAACGAAGGGGGAAAAATCGTGTTCCGGAGCTCATAAAGAAGTAACAAAAAAAATTAAACATCTTATTTCTGTTATGCCCACGCTACACGCAAATTGCAATGTCTTCATTATGGCCGTATGTTGCTCCGAAACTACCTTGCTTGTTGTCCTGCCAGTTCTCTCACCAGCCCCACCGCAAGTATGTACACCTTGTCTGTTTTTTTTTATTCTCACGGGTTGCCATTATTTCCCACGCCTTTCACTACCGGTTACATTACCGGAGTTGCGAGTTCTGGTGCGCTCGCGTAGGGTGTGTGTCGCGTGACAGTAAAGCGGACTCCAATGCGCCCACAAACGCAAGTATGTCCACATGGGAGTGTGGAAGCGAAATTGACGTTGGCGGACATAATGGAGGGGACCCTCTTGGTCCTGTTTGCACACCGGGAGTGCATTATCAAATTTATCTACAGCGACGAACGTGAGCAAATATTTGGTTCGCGCGGTGGTTGTTTGCACGCGTGAGCGCGTACAAGTATCAAAACGGCCGTAAAGACCCCTCGATGATAATTTGATGACGATGACACACACCGATGATAGGGGTGAAGGGCTCTAGCAAGCGCACAGGTGTGAAGATGTGGCCCTTCACACTGGATGTCGCGTGCCGCAAAACATAACGGGCAGAGGTGTCAAAGCAAACAGCTCCAAAAAGCGGCACCAATAAAAGTAAAACATTACCGAACAAGATAAACAAACGTCGACGATGTATAAATAGCTAAATGGTAACAAGAAAGATAATCAAAGGCCAAAAACCAACCAATGTGAAAGAAATTCTTAAAGGATATTTGGAGACATAATTCTTCCAGTTCTAATGCCGGCGCTTTTTTTGCTTTAATATCACAAAAGAAAAGGAAAAACAAAAACGTGTTAATGAAGCACGCAAATAGATAAACAACGTAAGTAAAATAACAAACAACAGAACCGCGGGTAGGGAGATCCGAATTACCCTCAGTGAACGGAAGAAAAAGCAACGCATCCAACCGGTGTAGACGACAACCGTGATATTATGCTTTTGTTTGGTAATTGGATACAGAAGGAGGGCAGCAAAAACGAAACGTATAGCAAGAAACTTAATGCATTACCTTTGCCTATCATTACCTTCTACCTAGGATAGACCACGTGCAGAAGCACCCAATAACGCTTGTTGAAGAAGCATCGCCCACAGCGGTCATTCTAGGGCTAATCGTGCCCAATCATTGCCGATCGATCGTTTGCTTATTGGGCGATACCCAATGGTAAGGTGTACAGCAATGGAAGTGAGCCGACCGCCTGCTAATGGTTATTGAAATCGAAACGCTCAATTATTCGTATCTCTTATTCGTACTACTTTGGTGGTGTTTTTGTTACCGTCAGATGGAATAATAGAACATGCTTCACGCAAATAATAGACATCTTCATTATTGAAACGGAAGCCATGTGAAGATATAAGTGAAAAAACACACCCTTTAAAAGTGGAGAAAACATTTTCCCCAATAAAAATAAATGAGTACAAATTGGATGGATCCAAAGTCCAATGAAAAATGGCACCCTAAAGAAGGACGCTTTTCGTAGTTATTCTTAAACCTGAATTTCTTGATAATTGAAAACCAAGAAGGACGAAATCTAGAACTGTTAGATTCAAACCATTCTAAAAATAACAACACCACAAGAGCTTTGGAGGAACTCCTCAACCAAGTGCCTTAAATTGCTCAACTAAGTGAAAGACTTACGAGGCAACTGTAACTACCAAGAATCGCTAGCAAAATGTGCCCAAAAGCACCTGTGGAGAGGCTTTTACATCCAAACTTTTTACCCATCCAGTTGACAGTAAAGTGATGGTGATAAGACTAAGTTTTTCAAGAACTCAAGATCTGTTTACCTTTTTTCTTAGTAGATACAACGATACAAGCTGTAATGGAATGTTACTGAAGGTATGCTTTTGCAGCCGGATGTAAATTAAAAGCTGTAAAGTGAACTTCATAGTTTCACTTGCTTTTAACCTTGAGTTGTTTGTTTTTTAATCTGAACAAGGAAGAAGTACATGGTTCAACAGTTGAATGAGTGGCGGAATGGTGTTACTAATTTTATAGTGAAATTATGCAAAAGAAGAGTACCTACGCTTCCATTAGGATGCTTTTCACCTACAGCATTTATGTTGATGAAGGGCATTTTTAGTGAAATAATTTCTTTCCAAGGTTAGTACACATTTATGAATAATTTGTTAAATGTTTTTTTCCACTTTAAACAACAAACAAGCTAGAATTCCTTGCAGAAATCAAATAATTTACAAATCGTTTCCACTTCTTAAGAGTTTGTAAATTGTTGAGCTCGAAACAACCATACAACTATAGCAACATGAAGTATTTTACGGAGGCAATCAATTCAAAGATGTTTCCAGTGGGAGAAGTTTTGCCATCAAACGTGTGTAAAATGTAACCAAGCAACAACATTGCATCAACTGACACCAATGTCATGTGATGAAACATCCCCTGATATTGCGCAACGTCGTGACCAAGGATTTCTCTTCCAACATAGTCCAACGTGTGACATTCGATTAGAATAAAACGACACATGGAACTGGCTCAACTTTGAGGCAAGAACACTAAAGAAGCAAGAGCGTTTAGTGCCACGTTCGGATGAAATTGCTTGTCTAGCATCGGATCGTTTATAATCAGCCATGTTTTATTGCGCATTTCTAGTTGATGGCCCTTCGGTTGGCGTTGGTTTCGGTATGGCAACCGAAACATGCGATCTAATTATAGGTTTTCCGCCGAATCGATGATGCACAAACTGCATGATAAAAAAAAACAAAACGAATAAATAAGACAAAATAGCAACCCTGTAAGGGTGTATTTGGGATGTTAGTAGCGAGCGTGCTCGAGGATTAACCATAACAAACCCTTCTGATGGCAGTTGTAGCGATATGGAGCGATCGCTTTTAGAAAGATACATCAAAATAGTAGTAATGCACTGAACGTGCCTGTGAAGATTATAGTCAAATTATCGCTTTCTTGCACATTTAATCCGCTTGTTTCATGTTTAGCTTCGGGAAAAGCGAAATTTTCGGTTGGCTTTGAGCGATGCCTTTGTAAGTAACGATCTAAAACATTAGCGAAAAAAAAGGTAAATTGTCCACTAATTATTTTTATCTTCACTTACTTTGATCATCACTAACTTTGGTGCGATAATCGTCCAACACGGGGACGCTAAGATCAAACAAAACGTACCAGCGCGCCGGACGAATTGATGCTGCTCAATTAACACCATGTTAAGTGGATGGTCTGGTACAGTTCATCAACGCCGCCGGGCCATAATTCGATTTTACGACTGAAGTACTTCCGCCAAACCGGAATGGTCAAAACACCAGAAAAACCGGACCCGTGTAATCCTTACCCCCACCTCCACGCGATTGAAGGAGACACAACGACACAGTGTTTAATGGTCAATGTAATACAATTTTCCCGCACAGTCGGTTTTATACCACATGATGGCGCCTTTCTTCTTCAATTAGTGGGAAAGTTGTACCCGGTTTTTTTTCTTAGTTTAGTATACCACTGTCCACTGGTTTTCGCTTGTGGCCATATACCCAAGAGTCATACCGCATCTTCTTACAACAACAACAAAAAGCAAAAAGTGTTCGCTAACACGTACCCGATCGGTGGTGAATCGTAACCGATGTGTTTATTTATTTTTATCCTCTCTCAGGCGATTGCGATTCTAGCGCCAATGTATCTGGCTGGTGAACAGTTCTTCGCTCAGCTGGTTTGCTTAGGCCCAAGGTTTGCAATCTTGTCCCCACTGTCAGCTTCCTTACATCACCTCCCGCCAACGTGAAAACACACAAAAACTGAAGCGAATTTGACGTGAGGAAAAGGAGTACCACAAGAATATACCAATGTTACTACTGTACTGTGGATGTCTTATGAATCCGGTTGGAAGACAGCATGAGGATGAGACGCTCAAGAACAACGATTGAAGAGAGCACATGTTAGTTTGTGACTCTTCTTACCAGCTGTAAAGGTGTCTGTTTTGAAAAAAGAAGCGCAGAATCGAAGAATTCCTTTCAAAAGTTCAACCATATCTAAAATCATGGTGGGAAAAGTACACGGAGATTTACGCGTGTAATCTTGGAAATTTTAGATTTTTTACTTTTATTTTTAACTTCCTTCATCAAGAGGATCGTCGCTTTGGGGAGAACAAAGAAAACATTTGCACGTGAGGAACCAAGGTTCTACACTATTAATGATGAAACTTCAAGAATACACCATCCAAACAAGGCTCGTTTGCAAATTGATTGAATCCCAACAGTGGCAAATGTGATCAAAGCCAAATCGAATAATCTAATAATAGACCACCCATCATCATCAGCAGCAGCACAATCGTGGCTCCTCTCTTGGTTGATTTGTTTGCACAAACGGAAGCCTGTGGTGTTGTGCATACAGTGGCCAGAGGTTGAGGGTCAAGCACAGAGAGAAATTGAACCATTTCGATTAAACCATCCATCATCTTCACCGCTGATCGGCCTGAAGGGTCGATGGGTGGACGTAGTAACCCGTTTGCCCACTATGAGCCCCTACTACGCAGTTCTCATTCGACACCCCTGGATATGCTGCAGTTTCAAGTAGCGCTGGCTGTTTGGATGGATTCTGTGACATGCCACCGACAGCTCGACGCGATAAATTTGACAGCTGACAAAAAGGGGTGCTAACGGGGTTTATCGAAAAGTTGTCGAGAATACTTAATCCCCTAGAGTGCGTGCAGGCACGTTTGCGGGAAAGGCAAAAAAAAATGATGCACGCTTGAGTCTCTCCCTCTTCCTCGCATTGAAGTTGAAGGTTTTTTGGAGCATCTTGCAAAGCGGGTAATGAAAATGGGCAACAAGATATTAAACTCCATCGAATTTCCGATTCAATGTGTAGCGTCGTGGTGATGTACAGGGTGTGTGATTTTTTTTTTCGTATAGATGGAAATCGTTTTTTCCCCATTTATGGCTTTTGTGCATTTCGGCAGAGAATTCAATTTCGGGCTTCAATTCAAATTTCCAACATTCGGTAGCATATGTGTGTTGTACAAATCAGATTTGTTTCTTTGTTCCAATGTCTAACCACCTCTCCGCGTCAAAGCTGTTTGCTGTGTAGACAGCCCCATGTGTAACCACTCACAATCGGTTTTAACGATCAAATGGGATCGCTCGTGAGGAAAAACCAACACACTTTTTCTTCTCTACTAAAAGGCGCCCGCTAGCGTATGGATGAAAATGTACCAATCGGCAATGTTTATCGTTTGCGCTTTCGTTTTTTTTTCGCTCCATGTTATGATTTATCGATTACAAAACATAAAAACTCTGGGATGCTGCATTCCAGCTTGGAGAAAAGCACGTTCAAGCCGCCGTTGGGAAGCATTTGGAAAATCTGAGGGTCGCCTTTGGCGATGGCTGTGTGCGCACCCCAATTGGATTTGATTTACATCTCCACTCAGCTGCTTTTCAGCTGTCTCAATCTGATCATCACCTCCGAACACCCAGCAGTAAAATGTTGAACACATTATTAATGCATCATCGTATTGCTAACAGGTATTCTACGTATCTTCAAGAAAAACTCTCCAAGAACTCCGCCCAAGGGAAGTTGTACATATATGTGTGTAAGTCGTTTTGGTGTTTGCGGGGATGAAAAGCGAAGATACAAACCAAAAAAATGTCTTTAAGGATTTCCCTCCTGCTGCACACATCACTCAAGGACAGTTGAGCGACAGGCGCCAAGTGATTCCAGTGGCAGGGAAGGTGTTGTGCAAAATTCCTTTGTGATACATGTACTATCGATTTTTTCAACTCGTTCCCGTATCCTCGGGCGTACGCAGTGTGCTGCAACGTCCTCCACCATACTACACTTCAGATGGTCGAGAGGTTATTTTGAGGGAAAAATTCCAGCTTGGATGACTTTCGTTTGCTCAAGCACAAACTCCACAATGTCACCATTGCCGCCCTCTATTCTGCCGTTTGGATTTGCCCCAGCCGAATAAGGGCCCATGAATTTTCTCCGCTTGTCAGTTTATGAGTTCCTGGCACTCTAAAGCAAGCACCAGCTCTTGATGCACGAAACACGCGGAACATACCTACATCTCCGGGTGCACTTTTGCGCCCTCGCTTCTTTGTCTTCCAGAACACCGAGGGAAGAGGTGGGAATTTTCCGAGTACACTTTACACACACATGCAGCATGTGTGTAGCTGTGTGTTTTTTCATCCCATTTTCCATTTCCCTTGCAACTGACCGGAACGTGTCGGTGTGCGTTTGTACCACATATATTGAAGACATACCCTCCATCACCAGCACAACACCATCCAGACGTACAAATGTGAAAAAAACGTGAACACACAAGGGTGGTGTGGCACCTTTAGACGAAAGACACTGTGGCAGCTGAAACAGCACCATCTTACCATACATTATTCATCGTCGTGCGTCAGCAGCTGAAGAAGAAGCGCACGGGAGTGCAGACACACTGGTTGGAAAAACGTTTCAGTTTCGCGAGAACACAGCACCCAGAACACACGTGAATCAGTCGCGGTCGTTTGGCAAGCAAAGGAAAAATGAACGAGTGTGAGGAGAAACGTTTTCTAAAGATGGTGCCAGCAAGCGTGGCCAGACTCTAGCATTGAGCGGATCTCGGTTTACTAGGCGCAGTAAACGGATGCCGGCACTGTGGATGTGTGGTGAAAAGTGCGATTTTAAGAGCATTGCAAAATGAGGCAAATGGAACAAAAAAAAAGGGATGGAGTTCTTTCTTGCGTGTGTGTGAGTCGTTGAACCAAGCTCTTGTGAAAAAGTCTATCGGTCGTTCTTTTCAAATCAACACTACGACACAACGGGCATACACCAAGAAACCCTCACAGTGTCGTGGTGTAAAAATACTTCGAAATCATCCGTGGAAATCTTTCTCCACGATAGAAGCACGCACCCGAAGAACGTGTCGGTTGAAGTTGGAATTCCGATTTGTTAATCCATTTCGTTTGCACAGGTATTCACTCTTTGAAATCCGCAACAAAATGCAACAGACGCTTAATTAACGCGTGTTCTGGTGTTAGGAGGGTGTTGGGGAGGTTTATTTTTAATAATGAGATCACGTGATCTCTAGGGTCGAATAAAACAGAATATTATTCTTCTGCCTAATTATGGGCAGATGAAATCTTTTCCAAAAACCGAAAGCCTCACTCACGTAACAAAGCATGGTAAAGATCTCATTATGATCTATCAAGAGAACGTTTTTCCCATGCAATTTCTGAGTGCTTTTGGAATTTTTGGAGATGTCTAAGGTCTCTATCAAAATGTACTGATGAACAGTAATAATGTTCTCCACTTGTTTCTTCCACCAATGCACTCCACTGCAGATAGCCAAAATTTTGGTGACATAAAATATGTCAGAAATAATGTGGCAAGAAATGGAAATTCTATTCTTCTGCTCACATATTAGGTTGAGACAACGCACACACACCAAAAGAAAAAAGCGATACAGAAAGCTTTAGCGGAAGCTTTGGTTTGATTTTTGTGCTTCGTTGCGTGGAAAGATGGTGACTTAGATTATCCTATCGGGGTCACACGAAGGAAAAACCTTGCTAAGGACGCTTTCGCCGGATGCTCGGCGCATAAAACAACACTCGTGTCTCGTCTATGTCCCGGGCACTAAAGATATTCATTGTTCATCGTTGACAATGTGTCCCCGAGCATGGGGACTGTCGTTCCTGTGTCATTTTTTTTTTTGCCTCGTCAACCTTATAAGGTAAGGCGGGCATGTGGTGCCGCTAATCTCATTGTCATCCTCACCGTTGCCGGAGTGGAAGAAAGTAGCAACATGCTGATAACAACAGCAAGCGGCAAGCGCAGCTAGGGTGAGAAAATTTCACTCACCATGTGTCTTACGGGCTGTTAAAAAAAAGAAAACCAATGAATATGGACTCTTTTGCCGTGCCTCGGGTCTGGGGGCGTGCATCGATGGTGGAAAGCGGGAGAAGATTTAAAAAGAAATTTTTTTGAAATAAATAAGAACGTCCCACGGTTTTCGGGGGCGCCATTTTCTCTTACGCTAAAAAAAAAATTCACCGGTAATGTGATTGAAGTTATGCAGATTTATTCAATTCCAGCTGACGAGGAAATGTTGGTGTTTATTTTGTCTCACTTTCTCCTGCTTTATTATCTCTTTTTTCCGAATTTTCCGAAGGAAACAGTAGAGCCTAGTAGATAAAATAGCCAAACTTGGGGTAACAAATCCGAACATAATCGAAAGCTCTGGTATCATTTTTAATGCGAAAAATTTTCAACCTAACCTTAACCTGTTTCATAAATGTATATCCATCAGCTATGTGTCCCACTTCTGTCCTACCCAACACACACACACACACAAGCCCAAGGACAATCATCATATCTTACGACTGATTTGCTTTTGTTTGATGCCGCATGTTGGGTACTGCGCACCAACACAAGCAAACACGATTTTAATCAGCAACATCCTACCATGAATGCTCAATTTTCCTGATGTACCATGTTACTCCAAACAAGAAGAAAACGTTATCTAACGTCAAGCGCAAAATTCTATCCTCGCTCGCACTCGTTTGGCGTCACGTAAACACACACCATTGACTCTCCTACAGCCTGAAGAAGTAAATTCATTGAAAGGATCTTCAGTCAAAAATAAAAATAATACAAAAAAAGGCTAAACAAACTTCCATCGCGACCCACAGCGATGGTTGGTGGTTAGCAAACAGCGAGTTTCGCTTTTTTTTTTCTTCCTTTTCTAGTGTGTTTTTGTGTTGTGTTGCAACAAAATGAAACAACTTTTCCTTGTCCCGGGCTTCAAGCGCATAACTGTGCGCTTCCCCAAAAACGCCGCGGCTCCTGGGTTTTAATCCTAGCAATTTCACCCAAACCCCGCCAGTACCAACGAACTCCTTCTCGTTGGAGTAAGCAGAGGTGGTACCAACGACACCACGGACGCAAGCGTGTCACAGACCACACGTAGGGAAAACGTGAGCGTTAAAGAAAGTATTTTCTCATTAAACTTTTTCCCAACACTTCGCGACGCGTGCGAAGCTGGGGATCCCTTTTTAAGACGGAAAGGCCTGGTTCTATTATTGTTGTGGTTTTGTGAAGTTTGTTATTTTAGTCGAACTGAGTTTTTTTTCTTCTTCTTTTTATGGGTTCGGTTTCGCTCATTTCATTTCCCCTAAGCGACTTGGCTGTTTGCAACTGATTTCTTCCTGGAAACACTACATATCTTAGCCATTTTATCATACTTTGCGCTGTGCGTGATCTTTGACTCTTTCAGTGATTTTTCTTTTCTTTGGAGAAAGTGCGCTAAAGGGAACTAGAAGTAGCAAGATATGTTCGGGTTCGTAGAACGATGATACATCATGGTGTTAACATTATCGTTTTGATACGCGAAACATATTTTTATACCCTTTTAGAAGTTCCACATTGATCAAACACAGTGTTAGGAGAGGGTTGGCGAATCGTGTCATGACAAACAAAAATTAATTTCGAACATGACTAACGAAACAATTTATCACCTTATCTGCGGATATCATTTGTTTTCCCTGAAAATGATTCCAAAATTCAAAGGCAATGTTTTATACATTTTTAAAGTTATAGTTTTTTGGCACTGAACGTGTTTTTATATGTTTAACAACACTTAAATTTAACATGAGCTTCAACACCATTTTGTACCTTCCGACGAACAGTAATTGCACACTAAAATGGTTGAAAGTGCACAATAAAGGACCTTTTTGTTTGCTGTGTTGGTAGACATTTTTTTGTGCTTTTCTGTTTTTTTTACTGCTGCAAAACGACTACTAGGCTCTTGAAAACTACTTGGACGGTACTTCCATTTTTGTATGCTCGACAAATTCAAAAGGACAACCGGATGGATAAAATCAGATTACAGCACCAAATTTACCCACACACACACACACGACCGATTGTTTACGATGGCCATTGTGAGAAGATGTAAACTTGTACCGAAGGACACTCGCACGTCTATGCGTTTTGCGACTGGTTGATCGTTTTCTACGACCAAGCGAAAAAAAAAAGAAAAAAGGGTCCACATTTTTGAATATCTGCTTGGCCTCCCCTGGCCCTGTTCGTCTAGTATCCATTTTCCCGAAAATGGATACAACACCACTTACCCGCAGCAAAAACCCGATCGACAACGATACAATAATGTTAAAGGGAGTACAATTTTCAACAACAAGACCTAACAGCACAAAATACAACGTAAGTGTTGTTTGGTATCTTGTACTTCGTTTTTTTTTGCGACTCTCGTTCGACAACATTCTGAGCTCGTTATGTTCTGCCCTCTAGTGATCTCGGTTGTGTCATATGTCCTCAATTTGCATATTCAAATATTCGNAGCGAGGGAAGAGGTGGGAATTTTCCGAGTACACTTTACACACACATGCAGCATGTGTGTAGCTGTGTGTTTTTTCATCCCATTTTCCATTTCCCTTGCAACTGACCGGAACGTGTCGGTGTGCGTTTGTACCTCATATATTGAAGATATACCCTCCATCACCAGCACAACTCCATCCAGACGTACAAATGTAAAAAAAACCTGAAAACACAAGGGTGGTGTGGCACCTTTAGACGAAAGACACCGTGGCAGCTGAAACAGCACCATCTTCCCATACATTATTCATCGTCGTGCGTCAGCAGCTGAAGAAGAAGCGCACGGGAGTGCAGACACACTGGTTGGAAAAACGTTTCAGTTTCGCGAGAACACAGCACCCAGAACACACGTGAATCAGTCGCGGCTGTTTCGCAGACAAGGAAAAATGAACGTGTGTGAGGAGAAACGTTTTCTAAAGATGGTGCCAGCAACCGTGGCCAGACTCTAGCATTGAGCGGATCTCGGTTTACTAGGCGCAGTAAACGGATGCCGGCACTGTGGATGTGTGGTGAAAAGTGCGATTTTAAGAGCATTGGAAAATGAGGCAAATGGAACAAAAAAAGGGATGGAGTTCTTTCTTGCGTGTGTGTGAGTCGTTGAACCAAGCTCTTGTGAAAAAGTCTATCGGTCGTTCTTTTCAAATCAACACTACGACACAACGGGCATACACCAAGAAACCCTCACAGTGTCGTGGTGTAAAAATACTTCGAAATAATCCGTGGAAATCTTTCTCCACGATAGAAGCACGCACCCGAAGAACGTGTCGGTTGAAGTTGGAATTCCGATTTGTTAATCCATTTCGTTTGCACAGGTATTCACTCTTTGAAATCCGCAACAAAATGCAACAGACGCTTAATTAACGCGTGTTCTGATGTTAGGAGGATGTTGGGGAGGTTTATTTTTAATAATGAGATCACGTGATCTCTAGGGTCGAATAAAACAGAAAATTATTCTTCTGCCTAATTATGGGCAGATGAAATCTTTTCCATAAACCGAAAGCCTCACTCATTATGATCTATCAAGAGAACGTTTTTCTCATGCAATTTCTGAGTGCTTTTGGAATTTTTGCAGATGTCTAAACCAAGGTATCTATCAAAATGTACTGATGAACAGTAATAATGTTCTCCACTTGTTTCTTCCAACAATGCTAACTAACCACTGCAGAGAGCGAAATTTTTGGTGACATAAAATATGTCAGAAATAATGTGACAAGAAATGGAAATTCTATTCTTCTGCTCACATATTAGGTTGAAACAACGCATACACACACCTAAAGAAAAAAGCGATACAGAAAGCTTCAGCGGAAGCTTTGGTTTGATTTTTGTGCTTCGTTGCGTGGAAAGATGGTGACTTAGATTATCCTATCGGGGTCACACGAAGGAAAAACCTTGCTAAGGACGCTTTCGCCGGATGCTCGGCGCATAAAACAACACTCGTGTCTCGTCTATGTCCCGGGCACTAAAGATATTCATTGTTCATCGTTGACAATGTGTCCCCGAGCATGGGGACTGTCGTTCCTGTGTCATTTTTTTTTGCCTTGTCAACCTTATAAGGTAAGGCGGGCATGTGGTGCCGCTAATCTCATTGTCATCCTCACCGTTGCCGGAGTGGAAGAAAGTAGCAACATGCTGATAACAACAGCAAGCGGCAAGCGCAGCTAGGGTGAGAAAATTTCACTCACCATGTGTCTTACGGGCTGTTAAAAAAAAGAAAACCAATGAATATGGACTCTTTTGCCGTGCCTCGGGTCTGGGGGCGTGCATCGATGGTGGAAAGCGGGAGAAGATTTAAAAAGAAATTTTTTTGAAATAAATAAGAACGTCCCACGGTTTTCGGGGGTGCCATTTTCTCTTACGCTAAAAAAAAATTCACCGGTAATGTGATTGAAGTTATGCAGATTTATTCAATTCCAGCTGACGAGGAAATGTTGGTGTTTATTTTGTCTCACTTTCTCCTGCTTTATTATCTCTTTTTTCCGAATTTTCCGAAGGAAACAGTTGAGCCTAGTAGATAAAATAGCCAAACTTGGGGTAACAAATCCGAACATAATCGAAAGCTCTGGTATCATTTTTAATGCGGAAAATTTTCAACCTAACCTTAACCTGTTTCATAAATGTATATCCATTAGCTATGTGTCCTACTTCTGTCCTACCCAACACACACATACACACACACAAGCCCAAGGACAATCATCATATCTTACGACTGATTTGCTTTTGTTTGATGCCGCATGTTGGGTACTGCGCACCAACACAAGCAAACACGATTTTAATCAGCAACATCCTACCATGAATGCTCAATTTTCCTGATGTACCATGTTACTCCAAACAAGAAGAAAACGTTATCTAACGTCAAGCGCAAAATTCTATCCTCGCTCGCACTCGTTTGGCGTCACGTAAACACACACCATTGACTCTCCTACAGCCTGAAGAAGTAAATTCATTGAAAGGATCTTCAGTCAAAAATAAAAATAATACAAAAAAAGGCTAAACAAACTTCCATCGCGACCCACAGCGATGGTTGGTGGTTAGCAAACAGCGAGTTTCGCATTTTTTTTTCTTCCTTTTCTAGTGTGTTTTTGTGTTGTGTTGCAACAAAATGAAACAACTTTTCCTTGTCCCGGGCTTCAAGCGCATAACTGTGCGCTTCCCCAAAAACGCCGCGGCTCCTGGGTTTTAATCCTAGCAATTTCACCCAAACCCCGCCAGTACCAACGAACTCCTTCTCGTTGGAGTAAGCAGAGGTGGTACCAACGACACCACGGACGCAAGCGTGTCACAGACCACACGTAGGGAAAACGTGAGCGTTAAAGAAAGTATTTTCTCATTAAACTTTTTCCCAACACTTCGCGACGCGTGCGAAGCTGGGGATCCCTTTTTAAGACGGAAAGGCCTGGTTCTATTATTGTTGTGGTTTTGTGAAGTTTGTTATTTTAGTCAAACTGAGTTTTTTTTCTTCTTCTTTTTATGGGTTAGGTTTCGCTCATTTCATTTCCCCTAAGCGACTTGGCTGTTTGCAGCTGATTTCTTCCTGGAAACACTACATATCTTAGCCATTTTATCATACTTTGCGCTGTGCGTGATCTTTGACTCTTTCAGTGATTTTTCTTTTCTTTGGAGAAAGTGCGCTAAAGGGAACTAGAAGTAGCAAGATATGTTCGGGTTCGTAGAACGATGATACATCATGGTGTTAACATTATCGTTTTGATACGCGAAACATATTTTTATACCCTTTCAGAAGTTCCACATTGATCAAACACAGTGTTAGGAGAGGGTTGGCGAATCGTGTCATGACAAACAAAAATTAATTTCGAACATGACTAACGAAACAATTTATCACCTTATCTGCGGATATCATTTGTTTTCCCTGAAAATGATTCCAAAATTCAAAGGCAATGTTTTATACATTTTTAAAGTTATCGTTTTTTGGCACTGAACGTATTTTTATATGTTGAACAACACTTAAATTTAACATGAGCTTCAACACCATTTTGTACCTTCCGACGAACAGTAATTGCACACTAAAATGGTTGAAAGTGCACAATAAAAGACCTTTTTTTTGGTAGACATTTTTTTTAGTGCTTTTCCGTTTTTTTACTACTGCAAAACGACTACTAGGCTCTTGAAAACTACTTGGAAGGTACTTCCATTTTTGTATGCTCGACAAATTCAAAAGGACAACCGGATGGATAAAATCAGATTACAGCACCAAATTTACCCACACACACACACACACGACCGATTGTTTACGATGGCCATTGTGAGAAGATGTAAAATTGTACCGAAGGACACTCGCACGTCTATGCGTTTTGCGACTGGTTGATCGTTTTCTACGACCAAGAGAAAAAAGAAAAAGAAAACAAGGATCCACATTTTTGAATATCTGCTTGGCCTCCCCTGGCCCTTTTCGTCTAGTATCCATTTTCCCGAAAATGGATACAACACCACTTACCCGCAGCAAAAACCCGATCGACAACGATACAATAATGTTAAAGGGAGTACAATTTTCAACAACAAGACCTAACAGCACAAAATACAACGTAAGTGTTGTTTGGTATCTTGTACTTCGTTTTTTTTTGCGACTCTCGTTCGACAACATTCTGAGCTCGTTATGTTCTGCCCTCTAGTGATCTCGGTTGTGTCATATGTCCTCAATTTGCATATTCAAATATTCGCACATCCTTTCCTCATTTGGGGGGCTGGTGAAAAGCGAAGCGCATTCCTTGCGTTTTTTTAATGCAAGTTTTTTATATAACACCGAAACCCACACCAAAAGCGAATGGGGTACACACCTAGGTACCAGCCAGGTTTTTAAAAACATCAGGGCTATTGTAAGTGAAATGCAAAATAATGTACAAAACATGCAAACGACGAAACGGACACTCAAAGGGTGAAAAACAAGAAAAAAAAATAAAACAAATGCTTTTCAAGTGTACAACAATCGGATGGACAAGCATGAAGGTGTACAAGGTCCGGAAACTAAAAGCAAAGCGATAAATTTTTATTATCATCGTCAATTACATCTGCGATATGCGGGTGGATAAAGGCCAGGAAAAAGTGAAACAGAGAGAGAGAGAGAAAGAGATAGCGTATTGCATAGTTTTTGGGTGCGGGGAACATATTTTTGCATATTTTACACAACCTGTACCAAATTTAGGCAACTTTGGTTCCCCAATCGTTTGATTGTTTTACCGTCACAAGTCAGCTCCCCTGGTCACCAAGAGCGCACGGTAAAACGACTATATCTTGTGCTCGTTTTTTTAAATGACGGAAAATGGGGTTAGGTTTTCCTCTTCTTTTTTCCTTCTCTCTCTTTTTCCCAAAAAAAAAAACACAAGCTAACCCATTTCGGCAGAAGTTCAAAAGCCTCTCGAAACTGCTTCTGGTTCTACTATCTAGAATGACAGTTCACTTCACATCCAGATAGGGAGAAAAAAAACCCAAATTGACCAAAAATTGACTTTCGTTATCAATGTTTTGCTTTTCTGCACGATTCTGGATCGATATAGCGCGCCCCACCCCCGATTGCGTCGGAAGGAGGTGGAAAGCTTTGTTCTAACGGTGAAATCCCTTTTACGTGTATCGTCTATATCCTCTACATCCTTCTTTATCTACCCCACATATACCCGGCCCGGTTTCGGTAGCAATTCCGCAAAAAGGGATTCTTTTTTTTTCGCTCTCCAGACACCCTCTTTTCCCCGTGCTCTCGCGGCCCAACAGTTAAGGAATATTTATGGTTATTAACTGGGTGAAATGACAGTTTTGGTGTTCCGTGGGGTCAGTTTATTCGGAAAATATGTGATCCCTACTGTAGCCGGGGCGTAGTGGTGTTTGTTTTCTTCCTCCCCTCACAATCACAGCACACGCGATGGCGTACAAAGGTGAAGAAATTAATATTATATATACCGTACGGTTACGGAACGAGGTAAGGTTTTGCAAATAGTAGCGAAATTTCTTTTTTTATGCTGATTTTATTTATCTAACACAAAGCGATTGGTTTTGTCGACAGATATTTAGTTATATATTCGTATTACTTTAATCATTCTAAGAGAATGCGGAAGAGTTATGTCAAATTATGACAACTGACATTTCAAATAGAATCTTGTTCGGCGATTTATCATTTAGTTTGAATAATCTTTTTACCAAACATGTCATTGTCATATCACAATATTGCTCTAATTAGTGTTGGGCGAATCTGATTCAGAATCACGAATGTGAATGAATCTTTGAACTGAAGGAATGACTCTATAATGAAGATTCATGAATTCTCATTGAATTATGAATCCTTACAGTTTCGGGACAGGCCGATGATTTCCGTGGTTGCACACCCCCAGAACCCCCTCCTTATAACTTAAGTTTGTTGACAGCGAAAAGCCAAGGGTTCATAAATCTTTCAGGATTTACGAAAATTGATTAATATTTAGGGAGTCGGCTCGTGATTTGAATGACTCTTCACTGAAGATTCATATTAATGACTCTATAAAAAAAATCAATAACCACAACATTAGTTCTGATCACTCAAATATAGAATAAACCAAGCGATGCAAGTGCACACACAGGTCATTCAACCCCAAAACATCCGGTTAATTGTAAATTGATTAAAAAAAAAAGATCATCCCCTATTATGCTGCACTTACTCATCCCTTTGTTAAAGCTTCACACACAGTGAAGATGGGAGAAAAATGATTAACTCCACACTGGAACTCAATCTCGCATATGAAATACCTATCGTGTCTGTGTCATCATCATCGCCACCATCATTTGTGGTCGGTGCGTCTATATTTATTGGTCTGAAGTAGGATACAATTGACCAGTTTGAGGCAGTACCGAAACGATGACACTTACTGCCACCATCCGTCAGTACTGCGGTTACCCCTGCCGCTTAGACGTTAAATACTATCTACTTATGTACGATTGGTTTTGTGGCAATCGTTCTCGCACGTCACCACCACCACCACCAAGCAACAAAAAGTGAGCTTAATTTTACTTTTTTTTTACTTTCTTCTCATTTGATCCCTTAATTCCCACTTATCGGCACCGCGCATCGGTTTGCATCGATCTGATTCATTATGCATCGAGGGCACAATTGAATTCTGTCGTCGGTTTTGTGGAGGCCCTCTCACTTTAAGCCCTATCACACGGCTGAGGTAAGTTTCGGTTCACTACCCCATAAATCATACTTCCTCTTCTCCCCACAATTGGGTGGAAAACCACCATTGAAGCTGTGGTTGAATGCCCATTTATGTACGGCTGGATGGGTAGGGGTGATACCAAAGCCAGCATGAGAACGATGTAACAGTGCCACCGCAATCATCTGCTGTAGCAGTGCTTGTATCCCTCAGATGCAAAAGCGACCACATACAGGAATAGGAAAATTGGTGTTGTAGGGCTATAGGCCCCGAAAGCCTAGACAAAATTGGATAATGATACAGGAATTAACGAAATTATCGCTTGAGCTGGTCTGCCCGTGCCGGTTAATACGATGATAGATAAGACAACAGGCTTAACGTAGCAGATCGACGCACAGCCATTGTTAATTTAGGGCGGTTTAGGGAACTATTGTTTCATTAAATGATTCTTCCGGTTGCTAACTGTTTGTCGGAAACTCTTACCATCTATCTGGAGTATTAAAGAGTGATGCTCTGATTGCCCGTTGTTTGGTACATATGCTCTTTCAAAAATCACTTACCTAAAAGTAGAGAATAAAAATAAATCATTAGTATAAAGGTAGGTAAACATGGAATATACTTAAAAGAAAAAAAATCTTGAAGAAAGGAGTCAAAGAGAGTAAAAATTATATTGTGACATTTTCCTGTTTTTGTGTATAAGCTACAAAAAAAAACAAATTTACGACGTCACAGAAAAAAAAACATAAAAAATAAAATATTTAAAAGTTAATGAGAAAAAACATTTTTTTCTGGTAAAAATTAGTACGACATTTACATTATCCCTTCCGATCATGTTTCACCTGCAGAAGATTCAATCTTTTCCACTGCCGGTGTGTAATGTACCGTAAGTTAGTGATTTCATTAAGAAATTCTTTGCCTAACTTCGCTCAGGTACGCTTTTCCCCTAACACAATCAGCACCCAAAAAGCTCGATTCTGCTTCGTAGCAACATAAACTTGGTCAAAAACAAAAAAAAACCGGCTCCTCATTTTACTGACAGTGAACATCAAACGCAAAGGGGACAGTGGAAGCATTAAAAGTGGGGGGTTTTCTGCTGTCTTAATCAGAACGAAAGCAAATTCAAACGCCTCCCCCGGGGTAGGTGGTGACCCGGAGTGTCCAAAAACGGAAATGTTTGCGAAACAACGCAACGCACCCAAAAAAAAGTGAATCAAGAATGTGTCTTACCATCACAAGAAAGGGTCAAATCAAAGGAAAAAAAAAGAATCCAACACACGCAAAAAAAAAAAAAAATTGAAGAAAAAAGGTAATCGAAAGGTTAAGTAATGCCTAGGCAACTTGGCCGGGTTGAAGTTTTACGACTCAATATTCACAGGATATTTGTTTGTATTTTTTTTTCTCTCTTGGTTTTGTTTTGGTTGCTTGGCCACTCCACGACAAGCACGTGAAGGATCCAAAGAAGTCGTAAACTAAAATCACGACACGCTTCAACTTCTTTCGTGAATCAATTACCGTAATTCCAATATCAACCTGACGATACCGGGGTTATTTTTTTCGTTTAGTTTTTAACGTACATATTGGTTGAGCGGAACCGGACCGGATCAGCTTTACCCGTCGCGGGAGGGAGGCGGCCCATCAGAACCTCTGCCAACTGAACTTCAAGTCTAATACCAATTCATAATACAGTTTACGATTATTTCCCAGCACCCAGGGCTTGGAACCGAATATCACGGTCTTTTGGTTTGTTTCAGGCTGTCCGTACCGTACGGAAGAAGTTAAGGAAAATACGATCCCTCTAAAAGGGGGGGTTTTTCCGCAAGTTTTCCACCAATTGCGTTTTTCCGCGTAGAAGTGTCAGTAGTGATAAAAATAGATAAAAAATCATTCCATTTTACCGCCGCATACGACAACGGGGAACAGATATAATGGAACCGCCCAACCCTCTTGACCATAATGTGAAGCTCATTAGTGACATTTTCCGTTTGTTGCGGTAGGAAAAATCGAAAAATAAATTTGACCATACCGAACCGAGTTACGTTTCTCGTCAGCTTTCATCAATCTTTGAAGCAAAAAAAAATCAACTCCCCCCAATATTACAACAAACTCAATGTGTTCTACCAAATGTCACTCTTTCGTCGCGATTTTCCCGGACAGATTTTCTACATCTTACAGGAAAAACGCTTAATGTTTTCTACGGCGGTTTGTGGGGCACTGTCTGTGTCAACATTGTTCACCCCGTGCACAATCTACTCTAACCCAAATCGACGTAAATCTCACTTTTTAAATGGTCTCCTGTTCTGTACCCAACGAGGAAAAAGGGGAATGTTTGTATGCGTCAACAAAAGGCAGAACTAACAAATAATCAATCACTGCCATCGTCAACTTGGGTTATCTTTCTTTCGTCGATGCTTCTCATTCATAACCAACGCCGGTCAGCTACAGCTAAAGATTGGTTCTGAGGTCACTAAGAGACTAAGAGATGTTTTTTTTTTCTTGGTTTGCTTTTTGCAATTCCAACGTTCCAACCATTAGGGAGGAAAAAGCTTGTTCTTAGCCGCTCCATCGTATAGGAATGATAGAAGGAATTTCAATAGGAATCTCTATTCCTTTTTAGTAAAGCTAGTCGATTCCAGTGAGATTGTGCGCGCTAAAGTATATCTCCACTAAGGATTCGACGATTCAACCAACAGCTGTGAACGTGCCGCGAATCTGTCGAACGCCATTTTGCTGTTTAATATTCTTATCCCAAGTTGAGATCTTCACCCTGGTGAGGTCGTTTTTTTGTTTTAGTCGATTTTTGATGTTTCCCATCAACGCAGTGTGATGGGTGAACGAGAGGGCGCACCGTGGTGTGAATTCATTTGCACAACCAACACGTGAAAATTCTATTACATTCGCTTTGCCTTGCGGTGTACACGAAATCGAATCTTTACCATACATGCAAGCAAAAAAAACCATGGGAAAAACATTTCATGTCATATTCCAATTTGCAACGCTAGATAGAAATACACCCACAATCAGGATCAAGAATTGCTTGGGGGCAAGTTGTGTTTTTTGTTGTTGGAAAACTCAATTTATTGATAAAAAAACGCGAAGAGGAGGATTTGCGTGCAAAGTGGTACTGCAAAAATTGTTACGAATTTGAGCGTAAAATGAAACATCGATTCAAGCTAAATGTACCAAAATATGGTTACAAACACGAATCGCCATCAACGGAAAAAAGGGGAAACGAAATATTTGAGACGGCTCCAGACGCGCCGCCTGGTTAGGTACAACTTCACGAGAACCGCATCATGCAATTTTCAGACACAATAAAAAAAAAGTCCCAAAATCAAGTAAAACCTAAGCTGAAATCGTCTGCAAAACAAAATAAAAAAACACCAATCGTGGAAGGATTTTGTTACCCATCGACCAACAGCAGCATCAGGAACCGCTTCTCCACCTGCCCAGACAGCGGAAAACGCACCAACAACAATCGATTTGTTCGCACCGAAATTTTGTTGGAATATTATTTCCAGATGATTTCCGACACCTTTCCGGAGTAGCAGCAGCAAAACAGTAATAATACCCGATTTGATAGCGTCGGTGCGATGATTTCGATAGAAATCATCAAAACCTCAGCCCCTCGCACGAAATGGTCCGTATGATCGAAATATGCTTCCTAGCATCCAATGTTCCTTCGTCTGTTTTGCGGTCAAACGTCCCATAAAGGGAATGGATTGAAGCAAAATGGTTGGTCCGTGGGTTCGTAGATTCGTGAATTTTATTACCCCCCCGGTTTCGGTTCTGCATTGCACGCTGAATCGATTCTGACTTTATAACTTTCCACTTGAGTGGTCCGGGGAATCATGAAGCGAAAAATGATGTAATTTGATTGTGTGTTGTTATTTTGTTTTTTTTTTGGGTGGGGATTTTCATTTCTCATCTGCATGTGTAACTTTTAAGGTTGGATTAATCTTTTAAAAAGTGATTTCATGAGAAGCGCTCCTAAAAAAAAGCAATAACCCCAAATATGCAGAGAAGTGATCTTGTGATCTTTGAAGCATTTAAAATCGGTAAATGATTTTTTTTGTGTTCATATTTTATACCTTCTTTAAGATGATCTAGAGCTCACGTGCACGGTACGTACGTATTTATGGCCTTACTCTTAAACGAATGTAAAACATCATCAACCGCGGAGGAAACGAATCTTCCGTGCATCGGTGGACATCCGAGAAGTGCTTTGTTTTCTGAAGCGAAAATGACCCTGCGTGTTCCCATTTCCACAGGCTGTAAGCTAATCTAAGCAGACGTTCCACATCACAACAATGACCACCCGGGGGGAAAATGTGGCTAACGGTTCGTCGAAGAAGCGAATGCCGAATGGCGAAGCGCGCGAGAGTAAGAAGCGTTGGCATAATATTTCGACTATAAAATATTCCTCCTATCAATGAAGAACTAGAAATAAAGAATACCACCCTGATGGTCAGCACCACACACATACATAAAACACCAACATCAAGCCATCATCATCATCACACCGCCTGTGACTTCCCGTCAGACCAAATTTAGGAAACAATGCATCATCGTACATGAAAATGGCGAGGTTACGTGTCACTATGTTGGCTCCCGGGTTTCTGCTTTCAATTGTACACACTTTCCGACCCATGTCCGGTGTAACGGAACGAACATAGGAAAGACGGTGACATTAAATGTTGATGGAATTCAGAAAACGAACCACGTTCCAGCGCACCATTCGAGCAGTGCCTGGCCATTGCCGGAAACCACCGGAAGCCGATGGACGGTCACATCGCCAAACGACGAGCAAAACAAAAAGTTGGTTTCCATTTTGAAGCACCTACAAAGTGGGATGCAAACCTTCCACAAGGGTGGGGGGTTGGGTGCGTTGGTAGACGATAGTGATAATGCGACGGTGTCAGTATCAATTGACCGGAGACCACACCAGCACAAACTTCAAGCGGGAATCTCCAATTACATCACGGTGGTGACGGTGTTGCGAATTGTGCACGGAAATATGAGAGGCATATCTACGCACTTGGGGTTCTCTCTCTCTCACTCGTTGCCATTTTGAAAACAATACTTCATTTGAAATCAAACCAAAAAACAAAACCACCTCCCCCCCAGGAAAGGGCGAGGAAGAATATTTATGGTGGGAACGAAAGGGTGTTCAAACTGATCGACATGTTGATGAGCGCCAGCACGTCAATGGGATGCTCCCCAAAAATTTCCCAATAAATGCTTCCCAAAAAAACAAAACTTTAAGTCGGCAGAAGCTTCAAATGCATCGATTGTGTGTGCGTGTGTGTCAAGTGGACGGTTTTTGGAAAAGGTTACAGACCTAAAGGGTTTCCGGTTTGCTGTTTGTGATTGTAATACGTCATTGGGAGATTTTTCTGGACTTGAATGTATTTCACCAGGAAAAGGCTCCAGACACCAGGGAAAGGCCAGATTTTTTTTTGTTTTTATTTTTTTATATTTATTATTTTCCTTAACACTAGAACTACCAAGCGTTTTAAGCGTTTTTCGTTCATGGTTAATTTAAAAAAAAATTTGAAATTAGTGTTGTCGTATATTTTGTAATGTATTTTACCAGGAAAAGGCTCCAGACACCAGGAAAAGAACAAGAAATGTGTTGTTTTTAAATTTTTATATTTACTATTTTGCTTAACACTAGAACTACCAAGCGTTTTAAGCGTTTTTCGTTCGTGGGTAATGTTTAAATAATTTCGAAGAGTTGGAGTGTATTTTATTGTTTATTGGAGATCGAACTATGGAATATATAAAATATAAAAAATAAAAAATAAAAAAAATATAAAAAATTACCTTAGGGTTGTTTAACCTCAAAAAACTAATTTGAAGAAAATGAAGCGTTTTAGTCAAAATGACTGGTCCGGTAGTTCTAGTGTTAAACATCATTAAAAACGAGTTCTTTATTAAATTTCATCCGTTTCAATTAATTTTAAAAACATCAGATATGTGAAGGTTCTTAAATTGATAATATAAACATTAAAGAATATTAAACATTGACGTCTAAGTACCCACATCTAACAGCAGCCTAATTTCCCATTATCATAAAGCCCCCATTTTAATTATCAACATCCGATGAATAGAGTTTATGCTGTCATCTTTCTACCAAAAACTTACCTAACGATGGAATTCAACCCCCCACGAAAAAAACCACATCAAACAAAACCAACAAGTCACCCACCAGCAGCAAACTGAGAATCCCGTGAGAGATAATGATTCTTACAGTTCCCAAACATGCCCATCCAGGAATGTAAACGAACTGCTGCACAATAACACAAGGCTCGGGGCAATCTTCAAGAGAGACGATGCGTCATAGCTTCCAGATGAAATACAGACGGCAACCGTCATCTTCTGTAGCTAGCATATCGCTCGTGTCCAAACTCTTGCATCATACCAACATTGATGAGCAGTAATTGGGCGGAAAAAGCAAGACATTGAGGAGTGCGAATATTTTTTTTCTTCCAAGAACGGAAAACGATGCGCTACCCAAACGAGAGCCCGTTTCGAAAAAACCGACGAAGATAAACAGCTGGAAAAGAATTTGTTGGCTTTATTTCGCCCCGTGATGGAAGTCAAAACGAACACCATCATTGCGCGACGATGGTCAATGCGAAAGTCGTCACAAATACTATCGACACAGCTACCATCGCCACCAGCAGCATCATCTCCAAATTGATATTTATTGTATTGACCTCTGACCATCGTCCCGGCTGCACCAGCACCCGTCGCGCAGTCTCTCCACCCACTCGCAGAACAAATCAACCATTTTGCTGCTTTTATGGTTCGATCGGTGCGACACGAAGATGGACAGAAATGATCAAAAGCATTCGTTCGCTAGGGGAAAAGGTATGATGCTTCCACCGGTAAATGACTATGGGGAGTTTTTTTTGGCCTTCTTCTCACAAATTATGATACCATACCAAGCTTCCATTGGCTCACTGCTGAACTGCAGAACGGTCGCCAAACAAACCGCAAAAGATGATGCGGTACTACCTTGTGTTTGATGGAATGATTCGAAATTATACGCACCAGTGACAGAACATCGGAACCGAAAAAAAGATGAAATCAACTTAGCGTGTAAGATAGCAAAGAATCTGATGAAAGGCAGCAATAATATTAAACATTTAGGACACGTTACGATGACTTTGACGGATGTCATTCACCGTAATAGATGTATTCCAGTTCAACTTATTTCATGCGTAATGTGTTGGAAATAGTATAAGCTGATATGAAAATCTAGCAAAAAAAAAACAAAATCAAATGAATCAGAATGTTAGCGTAACACCTACGCAAAAGCAACTCAGTCACTAGGTCACTGATCAATCGACTCCACTACGTATCGAACAACATGCGACCCATCAACCCATATAAACATAAACATAACGCTGGCAACGTCAACCTCCACCACCACCGCCAAACAAAACACTTTGCCCTGGTAACAAGGAACAGCATAAACATTCACCATTAAACACGTTTGCCCTGGTCATTGAGCTTTACAATTTCAATGTTTTGCTAGTGTATTGTGTAATGTAGCAACGATTGTTTTCCATTTGAAAAATGTTATATCTCTAGAATAATTCTTTGTCCCCAACGAAGCGACTCATTCTAGCGAATGTGGATGAGTTTAAGCTGACTTTAAGCTGAAGCGCCCACGTTTATAAGTTGTGTTTCAATACTGCTCGCTGATGCTAAATCGATTAGTTTGTGGGTGTTTGAGGGTAATAACAGAAGCATCTTCGCTGCGTGTATACACAGGCATCCCCATTGACTGTGTTTGTTGACTGATGATGGTGGGCAGTTAGGTGCAAATGTGGATAAATATTCAAACAACAACAAAATCCCCTTGTAACTGTTGGCGAATTCACCACTCTGCCTAAGTTCATGGTAATATTTGTATGGTTTTATTTAGTTTTGTTTGCTCCCCCCAAAACTTCATTCAAAACTGATTGGATTATTATATTTTATTTTGATTTGCGGCTGAGGGAAGTCACAACCATTCTCTCGCCGATGCAGAATTAATCAGCCGAATCGGTTGACCTCTACCGTCGTATTAATTCACTTATGTTAATCTCTAGTATTAACAAGATTATCTTATAAATAAAATTAGCTCTCCTTGACCATCTCGCATGGGTTCAAGTTTGGGGACGTCTCCATCTGACGTTCCACCGAGATGATATGCACACACTGGAGGACACACATTGACTAATCTCTACATTTGATAAACATCGTCTGTGTACAGCCGTTTGGGATGTGTTGAGGTTTCTCCTTGAATATTGAATTTGAAGGCACCGAACAAACATGATGCATCGCTCTTGGTTAACGTAGCTCATCTCAATAAAAACATGAGTCGTCTGCGCGAGCCTGGTTTGTTCCGGCTACCCTTCGTTATCAGCAATCTCTGGACGGGCAATAAGCCCGTTGATTTGATGACTGACCCATCGGTGCTGACGTGCTTCCGACCGGTCGACCCAACGTTTTAGGTCAGCTGATGTGCTTGTTTCGTTTGGTGAAAGATTCTGGGCGAAAGTTATCAGTAAACAGAAACATCCCGAGTCGTAGACAAAGCACTCAACGGCAGTGCTCTCCAGATTGTCTT
>CM028127.1:13324484-13349183 GCA_016254315.1 Anopheles parensis
AATTCCCCTTGCTTGAGATTTGAATAACATAAAAACAAAACTCCAAAATACACATCAAAATGGAATGCAACAAAAACCTGTATTGTACACGGATGTGACGGAATGGATGGTTGAAGCGAATCGGTAAAGGTGGATCCCTCGACGATCACGATGCGACATTGTCAACTCACCCCCTTTTCCATACGATCATCACAACCCTCTCACCCTGATTGATTCGGTCAATGAACCATCACTACTCCCGGGGAAAAGGTGTGGCTTAGAGCGGAGGCAAAAAGGGTAAACACAAACAAAATACGACCGACCTGACCCAATTAAACAGACAGCAAACCGGTCAACCGGTGGAATGAAACGCAACCACGTTCGGGGCACACGGAACAGGTACTTGAGTGACCAGAGAAATTCACCTGAGGACCGTGTTTTATACGGTGCGCAAAAGCTTACGTGAAGAGATTAAATCAAACAACACGCAAAACGGCGATCGAGTCCTGTGGCTGCATCCTACACCTCGTGGTTCGCCGACAAGAAAGACAAGGTTATGAACAACTTTTTTTTTTGCTTTTAATTTTGCCCACTCTGAGCACGAAGCTGAAGCTAAAAGCACGTGTTTTCCACACTGCGGTTTACGGGTGTGTGTGCGTGAAGAAAAAGAAGGCAAATAAATCAAGTTCATGTGAAACTGGCCAGCAACGTAAGACGATCTCTTCTTGTGATGCAAAACGAAAAAAAGAAACCGACACAGAAGAGGTTTTCTTCCTCTTGGGCTGTCTCTATCTCTCTCTCTCTCTCGTTCCCTTCAGCCCTCCGTTTGGATCGCATTCTGTAGCAACCGATCGGAAGAATTTCATGGTCAAGGAAAGATGGAGAAGATATAACACCATCCCGTTTAGTACAGGATTCGACAGGTGATCGTCAAAAACCGGAAAGCTTACCATGCATACCTTGGTCTGTCGGGGGGATTTTTTTTTCATTTTTGGACACAAATACGAACCAAAATTTTTGAATTTTACTACTTTGTACTATAAAATGCAAAACATTAAAATTGTGTTCGCTTTATGTGCGGTTCTTCGTTGTAATTGTCACCTGTCACTTCAACGGAGACGGCTCAAAATTTTATACCGTTCGGCGTAAAGAAGATACTTTTCCACCTGAACAAACAGAGGTAGCTCACACCTTGGAGCGGTTGTGTCTGTCTGGGTGTTTCGAATCGTTCCATCTAAACCACTTCTTACCGGACGTGCGCCACATCTCACACTTTACATTTGGGAGCTGGCAAAAGATATCATCCGCCAAACAATCCAAACTTCGACGTACGAGGAGATGTTTGATTACTTCAACGTTTTCTTTACTTTTCATCCCGTAGATGGCATATTCACTTTATAGCCTCTTTCTTTCTTTCTTCTGTTTTTTGTTTCCTTTTTTGCCACTCGACCTAAAATCAAAAAGCGGAAGAATGTGTGTCGGCTGATGTCTATGCTTTTGTTTTATACTTCCGTTTTCTTTCGCCTCTTTCTCTCTCTCTTTTTGGTAACTTGCTAATTTGTACCGATTCTTAACGCCACCGAAGCTGAATGTCCACTTTTGGAGGGTGGCATATCTGTTGGAAATGGTTTTCTTCTTTTTCTTTTCTTCTTCTTCTGAACGTTGTCCCCATGATTCCAACGGTTGTTTAAACATTTTTATTTGTACACCCCCTATCCATAAACGGACGCTTGACGGTTGACTGGTGCTCGAGTGTCTGCGGGTGCTGGAGCGAAACAGTAGAGATCGTTAAAGCGAAACATTTCTAAACGACAGAATGGAAGACATTGCTTTGGTGGAAAATCTAGTGTTATAATAACCTTCGGAAGGTGTTAACATGGGATATAAAACGTTGCATAAATTGTGCCGCGACTCTGGTGTTTTTTGGAATTATTCAATGGCCCCTCGAAAATGGAGAGGCTTACGTCTTACGTCTTACGTCTAAGATTTATATTTGCTACATGGTTTTTTTCTCACCTGTCAAAACCCCAATTTTTTATATAATCCCTCTAAACACCTGTCTCGCCATACTACTCAATCTTAGTTCTCTCGTCTAATGTCGTACAAATCCAACGTAATTTATGACAACTGTCGAATGGGAATATGAACTTTCCAACATTGGAGCACATTAGTAGTTCCCATTCCCCATCGAACCATCCTTTTTCTTCCCGATACTGATCACGATCCGACTACTGGTGTCCATTGCGACCTATCTTCTTTAATATACAAACTGAGGCAATGACTAAATGTCATCATCCACCAAAAAGGTCATCTGCATTTCAAAGAGACATCGGCCGTGTGCCGGACGCTACTTATGTTGGGCTTAGCGTGCCATATAGTAATGGTAAGAGTAATGGGCGAACCATACTTTGATCATTTAGTATAATGATGAAAACGTAATTCCATCCGCATAAGTCTCCTGCTGCTGTTTCTGTACCTTCAACCAACGACCTTATTACCTTTGGGGTACTGACGCCGAGATACTGGTTGGAATATTTTATGTGATTTAACTGTGGAATAATACAAATTCACACAGCTTCAATTATAGGAGAACTTTGCATTGTATAAGAATAAGATGACGGATGTTGCTTATTCTTCCCAAAAGCCTTAAGTTGACAGCTGTCTTTGGCTGAGTCGAATCAACTTTTTGTTGTTGCTATATCTCAAGTACTTTCACAGCGACCATGAGGAGCATGATGGGGAATAATTTACTTTCTATGGTGGGACATACATGTATGACCGCTCCGTAAGGATATTGCTTCAATGTTTATGTATCAACACGTACACGAGCATTAACTCTTCCGGTGGAGCGCCTGTGGAGTTGGACTAATAACCCCGTATTCGGCTGCAACTATTCCACTTCTCAATCAACACCAGAAAATGAGAGGCAAAAAAAGACCATGACCAGGCATTAAGTAGCATCGGGGGAGGCTTAGCGAATTAATTTGAAAGCCAATTCTATCAGAGTCATTTTGCTGGTTAGGTCATGATGTACATTATCCCCACATTTCAGTACCTAAACAATGTGCACTGTGCAGTAAAGTAGAGCGCACTCAACGTACTCAGTGTCGTCGATGTTGCGCAACCGAAGAACTTTAAATCTTTGATTTATAGTCCATGTTGGTTGACATTTTGTGATTTTTTTAAGTTGATGGATGTAGTGAGTGACTCAAATTTTGTCTTTGTTTTGAGTAAAATAAACATTCATCGGCACACAAAAATATAATGCGTGACTCCACATAGCTACATTAGACATCAAACGTCTTATCAATTGAAGACTCTACTTTTTTTTTTAGTAAAAAAAGGCATTATCACCCGTATTGTGATGATGATAGTTAAAAGCTACTTATAAGAAGCTGTGTCAGGACACAAAAACCACAATAATCTTCGCTGCGCAAGTGAAGTTTTCTAAAAGAAACATCATCAACAAAACCCACAGTTCAGAAAGATCAGACAAAATTGATAGTCGATGCTCGCTTGTTACGATTTCTGTCAATAATGAACAAACACACACCAGCAATCGGAGACTTCTTCCCCGACTTTATGGCGATAAGAACAAACAAACCCTACTAAAAACCGTACGACTGTTGCTTTTAATAAAACGGCATACCACAGTCGTAAATATCCAGACGGGTGCATATGTGAGCGGTGCATGTAGTCTAAAATTTGCATTCGGCTGATTGAGCATTCCACTCTGGGAGAGTTAAATATATTATACACGGCGGGTAACCCTCTCCCACTGGAGGGTTATGCATTCATTTAATCGGTGTACGTCGCAACATTCATGTGGGGTCATGGCTAGAACCTAACGACACAGCACCCCGTCCTCTTATAGCTACCCTGCTCAATAAAAGCGGGATGGGAGTATGGTAATCCGTACCGAAACCATTCCCTAAGATGCCGTCCTCTGCCTCATCAGCTGTACACGACTCCCTACCAAATCGTTAACTAATTCCGACACAATGAGTCAACGCATCACACAACGAAACCTAGGGCCAGCTTCACGGAGATGTTCTTCACCCTTGGAAGCCGTCAGTGTTGCCGCCGTCGACAGTGATCGTGATCGACGAGGAGAGGTTTCCGGATCTACAACGTGTGGTGGCTGGAACCGATTTTTTTTCTTCTCTTTATTCCCTCTGCCAGAGCGAATACCACACACGGTTACACGTTCCGATGGTAGGTTATTTTTAAAGGTGCGACAGAAACACCCCCAGACCCCAGCACGGTGAGTAGAGACACACATCGTAATAACTGCAATGCGCGCGCCATCCCGATCACGATCAACACAGAGAAGCGATCGCTCGCACAACCTCAATATAGAGTCAGCTGAGTTCCGTGTTTCGATTGCTTCGATCCTCTCGGTGTCCCCAAGAAGCTCCCCAAACCTCAAGAAGTTGATGCATCATAATTGTGCGCTCTGTTTGCGTGTGTGTGTGTTCTTTTCTGGTTTTGTTATTCGGTTTTGCGTGTACAAAACTTGATGCACCACGACGCCACGCGGACGACGATGCGCAATGATGCGCGCGCCCTTTTGCCTTCTCTTTGTACGACAAATACTAGCTCAAAGGGTGCGCGCCTGTGTGTGTGTGTATCTAGAAGGGGAGAAAAGGATGGGGGAGATATGGGGGTGGAATGCTTCAAGAATGAAGATCACATGGAACGAGGGTGAGTCGGTGAGTTGGGTTGCAATGTTATAGAGACGCAGTCAACCGCAGCCGCGTGCGAAAACACATGCCGATCTCGCTTTGAGCTGTGAGTAGTTCACTTTCTTTTGAGCCTGTCTGTCTCTGGCACACGTTTTGCAATGCTTTGTCGTTATCTCTTGTTATTGGAAGTGTTTTAAAAAACCTTTTCGTAGACATTTTTCCACAGTTTCCCAGTTTTAAGGTATAATTTATTGAAGATCTTTTGATCGTGCTGATCATCCCTCACTGAGAAGCAGAATATGAAGTATAAACGTAACGCAAAACTTACCGGAAAGTACATTCCCTGGGGATGTAGAAAGTATGGTCCGGAGCCCCACAGTTTGACGGCTTTTTCGGTGTTCCCTTAGTGCATAAAACCGATGACGTCCAAACGCGCTAGCACAACGGTTGCTATCGGGAAACGGTTTTTGAAGATGAAGATTTTGTTTGATGTTCGCTTAAAATCTCAGCACAAACACCGACCAAAAAAGCGAACGGCGAACAACAAAATATGGGAACAAATTTCAACTGCGGCTTGGGGGAAACGTGAAATCTTCGCGTTTAGAATTTTAGATAACTTCAAGGAAGCACTTTCTTTTTTTTTTTGGTTGAAAACACCGTATCGGACACTACCTCAAATCACTCCAAGGGAATTTCCCGTATTGAATTTTTATTATTTTTTCTTCTTCTTTTTTTTGGCGGCACAATTTCACAATTATATTGAGAAAGCGGAGGAAGGAAGATAAACACACGTACACTTTTATAATATAATATGGCACCGACAAGATTTTGCTTCCCGTTTTTCTTTTTACTTTCTTCTCTGCCCTACGACACACACTCTGGTGCGCACTTATAACAATTATGCAAACATTTGCATTTCACTGTGTAATTTTTCCGGTTTGCAGATTTGCTAAAAAGATGAGGTAAAATCAATTATCAAATGACTAAATCCGCGAATGGTTGGTTGGCAAGTAAAAACAGTAGGCCATGGATATTTTGACACGCTGACAAGTTTAGAAATAAACGACGAAGCAAATTTTGGATGATGGTATCCTTTTTTTGACATCTTTTTTTGTTCCCCCAAAAAATCGTTTACAAACACACGGGCGCGCTAGCAGCGAACCATTCTCACAAACACTACAAAAAACGGAGATTCCATACCGCACAACCAGCCAGCAGCCTTTTCATAATGGTAGATGTCTTACATTATTTTAGGAAGAGAAAAAAAATCAATCCATCTCATGGTTTTTGTTATTTCGCATCCACCAGCCTACTGCTACTGGTAGCGATGATGATGAACCATATGTTGTGGCGTTTTGCTTAAAATTAAGTAATGAAACATCGTTTTGCCTTTCATTCCACGAAAGTATTCTACCACTCGCTTGTACGAAAAATCCAAAATGGTAAACACAACCACTGATGTACGGCATCCGAAAGCTACGGCACGGGGGTAAGAAAAAAAAGGGAAGAAAAATCTTGCCCCTAAATCTTTTAGCATCACACTCTAAAATCACAAAACACTGCGGCAAAAAAAAATATGCGTGGGTTATAATCTTTTCCACGGCCATAAACACCAACCAACCAAGTCACACGCGCCTAACAACGGAACGCACACCATGCGGTTGGGTTGCAAAAATAAATTGCAGACGAACTAATGCCAGATTAACAGGAGCTGGATTCGGCTACGTTATCCTGGGGATATCCTTGCAAGAATGGCACAAGTCTCGAAATCACACCACCACTAGCGCAGCAACGACAGCTTCGCTCACGGTCACCAATACACAGCGGCGGTACGACACGCGCCTGCACGAACACCAGCAGCATCTCTCAGCAGCCTGGCAAGGATCAAACGTCAATGGGGGAAGCTGCCCGAGGTGGAAAATCGTGGCGATCCCGGGGAAACATGCAAATAATGATGTTGCTGTTTATTTCCTGCAATTCTTCACAAGGGGGCAACATTTTTCACCACATATTCTGCACGCACACTCACGGCGGGACGAAAAATATCCAGAGCCTGCTCTTTTTTCTCCACGTTTTATTTAGCGGCTACACTCGCTCTCTCGCTCTTTCTATCACAGCATCCCAATTGCACAACAAATCAAACCACGCTACGTTATCAATGATGATTTTGGCTGCACACAATATGTAAACACACACACCATACACGCACAAAACGAGCGATTTTCTTTGCAGGACGGGATCGGTTTGAAAACGTGTTCATGCCCTGCACTGTGTTATCTAATGAAATAAATATAGCCAATGTCGCACTGAGAAAAATCTGCTCCGTCTCAATCGAATCACCTTTACGCGACCGCGGCTTGAGTTTGTGTGCGGGAAAATGTGCGCGGACTGAAAATTTTTGGCCCGGAAACATGGCACTATGGGACGTGTTTGAGGCACCATTCGTCAAAAGTGGATTATTTACAGTTTATGAATTGTTGGTTGATTATTCGTTATTACAATACAGTAAAATGTGCGCTTGTTTATGTGGCGTTAGGAAATATCGAGAAATAGATCATAAAATAAGAGAAATATCAAATGATTGAAAATATTACTATGAGTTGTGGATGAGCAATTCACACTCATCGTGCATCGACAATGGAATGCTGGTGGACATCCATACTGATGTTAATAGAAAATATTTATTTTTCGAATCAGAAAAAATTTAGTATTTGTTTACTAAATCGTGAGTTTCGTGGTAAAAACGAAAGTAAATGTAAATAAATCATGAGGAGTAACTCACAAGTACGACATAGAATTATATTAGTTTAATGAAATTCAAAATGCTTGCACGAGATTACTTACGAAAATAGAGAACGATCGAAAGGTAATAAAATTGAATGCTTCTCAGTGTATGAAAACTATAAATAGAATTAAGAAAAACTTGATATTAAAATGTACTTTGTTAACAACAATAAAACTACGAAACTAACCACAGTGCACAGAGAATTTGAAATAAAGTTCGAAATTCTCAGTTCGAAATTATTCACTTTGGAAAATTTTGACCTATATCGAACGAACTTTCAGCCCGAAATTGATATGAAATGTTTCATGTTTCAAACATAAACTTTCAATTGCATACTTTCAAAAGCTTTTCGAAGAACGAAAATGCATTTCGAATTTGTTTCGATCTCGAATACATTCGAATTTCAGTGGTGGAATATTTCACGAAACATTTCGAAAGATTGATATTTTTGTTTCGAAATGCTGGTGAAATATTTTATTTGAAAAATTAAACTTTACAAATGATAGGGGTTTTTGGATTTAAGAAAAAGTTAGCTCTTTTTAGTGTCATTCGCTTCTCCAAATTGGTTTTAATAACCTAAAAATAATTAAAAATAATTAGTACAGGAATGGAATCATGATGGAAAATAGTGTTAAAATAATTATTATCTTTGACTGCTTGAAGATTTCCCTATTTTTCAAAGTTAAATATATCAATGTTATCAAAACCCAAAAAACCAGCTTTGAAAATGTCCCAAGAGTTAGAATAGTACCCATTATCGGAGCTTATGGTATGCTTTTGGTAAATAAGAATAAGGCAAAAAATCAGTGTAATAAAACGATCCAGCTCAAACAGTTGCAGGGATCATTACCAGTGTGACCCAATCTATCATCGTTCCTCTTCAAATATTTAACCAATAATTTCTCTCGTTAGGAACCAGAAACCACCGCCTGCATACGCCCCGCCCCACAGATTCGGTTATTAATTATGCAGGAAAGAGAGAATACAATTACCCACACAATAAAACAAGAACCAATGGAATGGGATTTCAACGGGGGGAGTTAACATAAATCGATTCATTAGTAAACATAATTTGCCCTAAAATCAGACACGGCTCTGGGGAGCACTTCTTCGGCTGCCGGATATTCAACCAAGCAAAAAATAAATCCCTTTCGTTGGTCCTGTTTTATTTCGTCTGCTAATTAAAGCAATCATACGTTTTCCTTGCTGCCATATGTACGGCACCGTAGGTTCCCGCACGAAATGGTGTTGTAAATTGGTTAACGCTTTGTTTATCGTACCCGGGCCTTTTTCGGTTTTTTGGCCTTATCATTTTTGCAAACGGTCAGCCGCTGTTGAGCCGTTAAGACGAGAGCGATGGATTCTATTTGCTGTGCAGTTTAACTCTTGCGACTGTGGGTCGCTTTCGTTCCCAGCAGGCCAACCTTTTGTGAGATTGGGCTGTCGTGTTTTGCAATTTTAAGCATGTGGCTCCGGGTTGTGTCCCATGGAAGGTACGGTAGAAAACTGTCGTCTAGCATCTAGGGTACACTTTTCATGGTACTACGGGTGTTTGCGTAGTTCTAGCGGTCGGTTTAGATGTGCCCGCATTGGAATTGGGATGTTGGCTTTGTTGGAAATAGAAAAAGTGTAGCTTTACTACGCAGCTTCCAGCTAGGTACAACCGAGATGAAACATCGTCCATCAGTACGAACCATCCGGTGTACGGTTAAACGACATCAAAGCAACCATGCAAAAGAGAAACATGTAACACCTTCTGTAGCAACCTTGAGCGTTGACAACCCAGGGCTCTACAGAATGAAATTTAAATTAATATCCGTTGGATAAGAGGATAATGTGGACGTGCGATGGAAGGGCACAGCATTAAAGAACAATTTAAATGAAGGTACAAAGAAGAATAGTGCGGCTTTGGTTTCAATATCATCAACGTCCCATCTGACATTTTTTCTTTCATCTTACATTTTCTCTTGTTTCTCCCTACAAACACTTCGTAAAAATTGGTTGAGTGAGTGTTTAGTTCGTAAAATAAACTTGTGGGTACTTCGTGAGCGTTAAAGCATCGGAAAAAGCTATCGATTAGACCCTGAACGATCGATCGTAAATGATATGCAAAATAGAAAAGGACACATCTTGCCTTGCCACGGAGATGTATACAGTGTTACAAGCTTTTTTTTGCTTGCTTGCCCTTTGGTTGTGTCTTATATCTTTCAGTTACTGGCGACGTGACTCCTGTTGTTGATCTGTTTGTCCGCTTACACTTTTGTTTCGGCAAAAACACTTACCACCGGTCGAGAGCTGTCATCGAACCGGCGATACAAATCAATATTCCCTGAGAGTGTGCGTTATTTTTTCATCGCTTTTTGGCCTTGCAGGGAAATTGAACGCGAATTCACCTGGGATCGTAAAGAGGAAAGACAAATCGCAGGTTAACCCGGTTGCGTACGGTTTACTACCACTTACCGGATGAATGGTTAGGGACGGCAGTGTGCCGGAAAGCAAGCAAAAAAAAAAACAAGGAAAACTTTCACTGTTTTGTTCACTATAACGAGATAGAACGACAACCAGTGAATGTCCTCTGTAACGATCCTTCTTAGCACAACAGAGCATCCGGGAAGGGGCTGTGTGTAAGGAACGAAAAAAAACAAACTAGGGCACACTTTGGAACGGTTGGGTGAAAAACCAACGAATTCCTTCCATTCCATCATCCATAATTCATGAGCCAGCGACGAAGTGTGGACAAGAGTTTCCCTGGCACAGGTAAAATTGCCAATCGGAAATGGGAAAAGCCACGACACTCTTGGACGGATGGGGGGAGGTGTGTGTTTTTGTCCTTCCCATTGGTGGTGACTTTGATCGACGGTAACTGTCGCATATTTGGTTTGCTTTCTTTTTTCGGGCGTGAGGCGGCGTGAGAAGTTAGCTGCCCGCTTGCAGAAAGCGCTTCGACCGGACTGGATGTGAATCGTTGATAAAATGTGGGAATTGAAAAATGCTTTCGAAACGTTAACACCGGATGGGAAGGGCCCAATGAGACTGTTAGTTGGTCAAAATTGAAAGTAAAGCTTTATGGTAAAGCTTCAAATAATTGGGAGCGAGATGAAATATTAAAGATTAACATAAGGATTTTAGGCTTTTCAAACAATTCAATGAACTGTATGAATCTGGACAAGGCAGCAATGGCAGCAGATGATACAGTAATTGTGGTACATAATACCACGACGTTACTTAAGCGCCATAAGAAAAGTCTAACCGAAGAACAGAGATGAGTGCTGTGAATAGTCGCATTTGTGACTGTTTTGTAGAAATTTAAGTAATCTACAATAACATAGTATCCTCTTAGTATCCTTCTGTACTAAAACCCTGCAAAATAACATCCCAACAATTATTTGCATACCTTCCGGCGTTTATACTACAACCCTGCCTGAAAGCGCTGAGAAGCAATACGTCATTATCTGACAGCCGTGATCTAGTAGGCCATTAAGCGTTAAAACATAAACATTGAAAGCAGTAACGATCAAATGTTACTAACAAAATGCTAACGCTGTAACGCATTTGTGTGTTACTTTAATAGTAACGGAGCTTACCAATGTTGTCTTACGATAACCTTTTAACGTTGAAAATATAATAAACATTTTAGTAAACAAATAATTTCAACATTGAAAATCTACACAGCACCGAAGCATTATTCGTCCAATCACTTGTAATTCTACACTGGCTCTATTAACAGTAATACATTGTGAATGTAACGTCCCTTTTCCCTTTTGCAATCGGCACCATTCTTCAAAATCAATAAACTTCAAATCCCATTGTGCGCCATCCACCCAAAAGTGGTTTCTCGTTAGGAGGCGCGTTTGTGAGGTTAAGTGAATTCTTATTAACTTTCTTTCAGCAAGCACCGGATGGTTTGGGTAACGCCGCCGTTAGTGGTTTCAGCATCCGAACTGTGTACCAAGAGAAAAATGGGAAAACAAGTGTGGGAGTTCCAAGGACAGAGAGAGAGAGAGAGAGAGGAAGAAAAACACTCCGAGTGAAGCAATACATCCATATCCGTTGCCTTCGTTGTTGTGTTGGCGCATTCGGTCAGAGTGTGGTCGGTTTTTGTTGATTTCTTTCAAAAATGCCACACGAAAACGAAACCTTAACGTGTCGCGTTGTGTTTCTTTTTCCCATCTTGTGCCACCCTATTTTTCCTCGAAACCAGCGTGGGGTGGATGCTGCAAATGTACGCACCATTGGCCATGGACGGGCATTATCCTTTTTGGTGAAAATTATAATTGAAATTGTTTGTCAGCAGCTTCGGGTGCGTTCGATACCGTTCAGATATTCCGGAATTTGATGGATTAGGGCAGCGAGAAACTTCAGTGCCTGAGGTTTTTCGTTGGAAAAGAACACCCCCGGATTGTGGGGTTGATTTTCCACCCTTGGTTGCCATTTTACTGGATGGAAGTATTTTTTTTTTGTAGGGGGAAAAATCCATTTCGGTGTCGAATGATGCATGAGCAACATCGATGACGCTGTAGAGTTTTGTAGGATGCAAGCCAATGATTTATTGGTTTTATTGATCCGCTGGGAAAATTAGAGTGGACAAAGTTGAAGTTGTATAGGCGTGAAACAAGTTAGTACTTGGTTCGGTAACCATGACAAATTGACGATTGTTCTTTTTGCGGGGGGGTTCTTTTGGGGGTTTTTTTTTATGTCAAGTTCGATTAATTTTTAATGCCCACTGCCGCTTAAAAAGCAACACGTTGAACATGCTGTTCCTGTCAGTTCCTGATGGTGGTAAAAAGCTTTCAAACCTTCTTACCTGACCACTAAAAAAAAAACATTTGTTTAATGAAGAAAAAAACCCAAAACCAGGTGAGAAAATATTTCCCTTTTGGGTGGAAAAATGTAACTAAAAAAGCAAAAATGAAATCGTAATAGCTTAATAACATCTTTAACGTGCGCTTTATCGCCCATTTCTGGTTGGTGTAAAAGTAAAAAAGAAAACCACCAAAAATCACCAAACCTTATCGCTTGATAGCACGACAGGTAAACCACCCCAAAAAATGGGGAAATGGCACAGGCACATAATCATCGACAACAGGGATGAAATGAAGGAACGAAACAACAACAACGAAAAAAAAGACACATTAAAATATGGGGATGAAAAAAAAACAGTGCAAAGGGAAAAATCATAACCATCAGATGATTATCAATTTTCCCGGTTCCGTGCGGTCCCCCTACACGAGTCGTCAAATTTCATTCAAGCAAAAAGTCTCCACCTTCCCCGAGTGTTGGTTGTGTCCGTGGTGCAAACAGTGAAGGACAACATTACCTTCCTGGGCTGGTGACTTTTATGATTTGAATGCCATTTTGTGCCAGCAAATAAGACGGAACAAGAAGAAGCCACCCCGATATGAGACGTAATAAAAGTCCAATTAATTTCCATTTGCTTGATGAGAGAGTGAGAGAGGGAGTGAGAGAGAAAGAAAGAGAGAAAGGGCGGGCCACAGTAATCAGCAAACGGTTTTGTATTTTGACGATCGCACACACCGTAAAGATTGGCGTGAAGAAATTCATTTCTTTCCCTGCCCGGGTAGTAATCTGGATCTCCTTTACAGTCTACGGGCAAGGAGTTTAATATTCAACTGTTATTGCTTCCTTCGGTTGGGTCGTTTCCTGTTTCCAAAGAGCAAAGCGAGGGGGAAAAAAACTCCAGACCGGAAAGGCTTACAGGTGTCCGATTAAAGTGTGCTTCCACGGGCAGTCAGACTTTAAAGTGGTTCAAAATAGGTGATTTGTGGTCGACTTGATCACCTTCGGCGAAAAATGGAAGTAAATGGAAGCTCACCCGAAAGAGAGGACACGAAGCAAGACGGACCATAACTGATCGTTTCGATTTTTCACTTCTTTTGCGTTAAGGTTCGTGATACCTTTCTCTTCGCCCTTTCTACAATTCCACCTGGCTTTTCGAGTGTGTGCTTGCGTGTGCTAAAGTAGGTGATAGAAAATCGTTAAACGAAATTATCACCCATCAACGATAAATGTTGATCGCCGTACACCGCCGAACAGGACGACGTGGAAAGCGTGAGAAAACAGCTTCGGACGAAATAGTCCACGATTTCGATTTCGTGTCCCATACCAACCATTCAACTCCTAATGGTTTTGCCAGATGGAAGCACTAAAGATACGGTACTGATACTGACCAATAAAGTGGAAGAAGAAAAAAAACTCACACAAAAGCCTTGCCAGAAACATGTCCTTGTGCTGCACAACAACAGCGTGTTTTTTCTGGCTACACAAATTGGAGGACAAATTGCGCGGCTTCCGCTTTGTTTCATCGACGGACCGGCATGGCCGTTTTCTGTGCAACTGTTTGCGTTTTGTTCTGATTGGAACGTTTTGATGCGTTTCTTGCTATGCTGTGACCCAGCGAAACATTCCAAGCCTTATCATAAAAAAAGATTTGCTTGTACAGCAGAAAAATTTATTTTCAAGCACTGCCCCTTGATGTTTGTTCCTCGTGTTTGAGCTTTTTGTTTTGTTTTCTTTTTTTTTGCCACTTTTGTCGCTGGAAAGACAAATCTCTCCCTAGAGCGTTTTCGCGGAATAGTTTTTCTTCACGGAATGATGATGTCGCTTTGATCTTCTACGGAAGAACATTATTATTTGTTGATGTATTTGCTGCTGGTATTTGTCAATTTAGTTGTTTGCTTGTTGGCAATTTTGTTTTGTAAATATATTTTTTATTAAGATGTTTATTAGATTTGCATAGATTTGAAGCAATTCAACTGTCCTGAAGGCTTTACAAAAAAAGAAAAATGTTTTTTTTTCTGTTTTTTTTTTATTTTCTGATAGAACGACCAGGCCGTATTGATACAAGAAAAATGTTTACAAAGCAAAAAAAAATCTTTTTTATGTACCATAAACATACTGTCCTATTGCTCATCTCCTAAAACTACCTCATGTGTAATCATCACAAAGAAAAAGAAAGAAACCCTCCAATCTCATGACACAAATAATGAAAATGTTTCCCCTCGAAGCAAGAGATCGAAGCGGGAAAACGTTACGATAAACACATATCGATACCGTTCGACAAAAACCAGGGAGGGAAAAATGAGAAAGATGGAAAGCAAACAAAACAAAACCAAAAGCTTTAGCGCACGCTAAAGCTCTCTATTGATGGCTACTAAACGGTGGCCTATGATTGTTTTTATTGCCACACCCGTGTGCCCCACTGTTTTCCCTTCCGATCTCATTGATGCTTGCTTTCGGATGGTATGAAAAACGGAGCATTTTTAGCCGAAGTGGGCTTAATGAACATAAATTTGATTAGAGTGCCATCGGCAGCCGGAGGACACGAGCGATGTGACAAGTTAATAAGGGCTTTTTGGGCTGTTCGGGATGGAAGCATCAGTTTTTTTTTGGGGGGACGTGTGGTTTGATGTGGTGCTTCGATCGATCCCAAATCGATGTCCTTATAGCGATGATTACTCTCCGCACTTTCACTGGGAGCGGAAGCAACGAAACGTATGAATACAGTTCGAACAGTTGGAAAGTGGACAAAATGATATCACTCATCGGAAACGGACCGCGTGTTCCATCAAGCGTCGTTAATCGGTAATGGGATAACTGTGTGTGCGTGTGGAAAGACGCATTTGTTTGCCTCTGGCCACTGATTTAATATTTCAAAAGAGAAGATTAATGGCGCCGTTTTTTTTTTGTTTTGTTTAAGGTTCCGTTAGAGTCGTTCATCATCTTACCGAAAAACCAAACCAACGAAAAAAAAGGAAAAGTTGCAATTTTTCTTGAAACTGTACAAAAGTTTCCGAAACCGGATTATGTACTAATTCTATGGCGGTAGGGTGGGGCCACCTTTTTTTGTGTGGTTTAAAAATTCATTATGTAAAAAAATGGACATCTTTTTGTACGTGAAAAACCCACATCATAAAAAAGGCCAAAAATAAAAGCGACGAAAAACACCGACAAACGTACAAACAGCGAGGCAAAGCGAAAGGTTCCATTTCCACGGGTGACTGCGGTCAGCGTTTATGCGTCAATGGGTCCCTTTTGACCCTCGTGGCGGGTAGTCTGTTTGTGTGTTTGTGTGGTTTTTGAAGCAAAAAATGAAAAAAAAGATGAATGCGTATATTTTTTTAATTATATTTAATTCCCTAACCGAATCGAAAGGAAACTTACTCGCTTACTTGTTGATGGTACGGGAATTGAGATTTTCTTGACGAACAAATGAAGAGACTTGAAAATGAAATGGCGATCAGTTTATTTACTCTCGTCAAGCACTTCTTGCGATCTTAAAAGGGGACAAAAGCTTGACTAAAGGTGTAAAAGTTTTCGAATTTGTGCGAAACAAAAAAAAAAGAGCTTATAAGCTGCCAAATATTTGTCCTGCTATTGTGAGTTACTGTCGATTGAGGATGCTAATTTAAATGGAGTTTTTTTTTAAACATTTTTCGCCTTTTCTATCAAAAAAGAATAAAAATCTCTTCTAGCTTCACTTAAAAGAAAATTTGTTCACCATCGCTATCGCACATCCTAAATTTCAACCGTCTTTTCAATTTCTTCAACACTCCACCAGCTTTTCAGCTATTACATTTGGCTGCTTCATTGATGTTATTAATTTCTCCGCCATACAAAAGGGGCCCTCCAACCATCGGTCTTTCCGAATCGGTGAAGAACAGAGAAAGACAAGGCTTTTGCATTGCTCAAGCACTGTCATATGAAACCAGAAGCTGACTTTTGGAAGTCAAAAGAAGAAAGGCAAAGAAGAAAAATACATACAACAAACCGAGTCCCATCTGGTGGCTTTCTTCTCGCACAGGGCCGCTGGTGGAAAGGTTCATCAGGGCAAACAAGCCGTACGCTAAAGTTTTTCTCCCCGATTGTTAATTTATTCTTTTGCCGTCGAAGTTCGACTTCGTTTCATTCTTTCACGACCGTTTTGTTGGTGGTGGTGGTGATGGTGGTGAGTATTTCGATGGTGTAATGCGGGTAGTCTATCTTGCAGGCGCATTAATGTGGTACAAACATTCACTTACCACTTCCAACACAACCTTGCGTCGCGACGCAAGTGTGGAGCAGAAAGTTCCATTTGAACAAGCAAAAAAAAAGAAGGGAAATTCGGTATTGTTTCTTTTATTATCATCTTCTCTGCAGCATTGTTTTATATATTGCTTCACTCGCAGGAGTTAGTATTTCACCATTTGCTGACCGGGTGTTGGAAAAGCTTCCCGGAAGCAGTCACACAGCACGAAGATGGTTTCGCTTTTCCATTTTCAATTTCGGCCTCGTTGATGGGAAGGACGAGGACCAAAGTGGTTGTTTCTGTTTTCTTGAGGTACGGCCCCATTCCCCCATTTTTCCAACAAGATTCGTATACGTCAATCGCGTTTGGTGAAAATGGGATATGTAGAACGCAAGAAGCATTTGGTGCCCTGTGTGCGACTGTGTTTTATGCAATAATGGTGAAAGATGCTATCGCCGTACACTTCACTTGCTCAAGCAACGCAACAATTGAGATGCGGGAGCATTCGAAACATTCGTGAACAAAGTGAATCGGATCGGAATGCCTGCGAGTATTCCAATTTCCTGTCGGCAAATTGTGCAGCACGGTAGCACCACCAACAGACCCAGGAGGGAAATTAAAATTCATGAAATTATTTTCATTCCCACTGCATGATGCGTGCGCGTCTTGTGTAGCGTTTATCTTGCGAGCGGTGATGTGTCGCAGAGGTGAAGNTGAAATATTCTACAATATAATTCCTGCGAAATTTAACGTGAAATTACACGACAATTTCCAAATTTGACAGTTTCGACAATTGGAATTTGCGACAAATCGCAATTGCGACATGTCGCAGCGCTCATCTAGTTGCACCTTTAAAACAAAAACATTTAAAAGCAGTAACGATCAAATGTTACTAACAAAATGCTAACGGTGTAACGCATTTGTGTGTTACTTTAATACTAACGGAACTTACCAATGTTTTCTTGCGAGAAGCATTTAACGTTCAAAATGTAATAAACATTTTAGTAAAAAAATAATTTCATCATTGAAAATTTACACAGCACCGAAGCATTATTCGTCCAATCACTTGTAATTCTACACTGGCTCTATTAACAGTAATTCATTGTGAATGTAACGTCCCTTTTCCCTTTTGCAATCGGCACCATTCTTCAAAATCAATAAACTTCAAATCCCATTGTGCGCCATCCGCCCAAAAGTGGTTTCTCGTTAGGAGGCGCGTTTGTGAGGTTAAGTGAATTCTTATTAACTTTCTTTCACCAAGCACCGGATGGTCTGGGTAACGCCGCCGTTAGTGGTTTCAGCATCCGAACTGTGTACCAAGAGAAAAATGGGAAAACAAGTGTGGGAGTTCCAAGGACAGAGAGAGAGAGAGGAAGAAAAACACTCCGAGTGAAGCAATACATCCATATCCGTTGCCTTCGTTGTTGTGACGGCGCATTCGGTCAGAGTGTGGTCGGTTTTTGTTGATTTCTTTCAAAAATGCCACACGAAAACGAAACCTTAACGTGTCGCGTTGTGTTTCTTTTTCCCATCTTGCGCCACCCTATTTTTCTTCGAAACCCAAGTGGGGTGGATGCTGCAAATGTACGCACCATTGGCCATGGACGGGCATTATCCTTCTTGGTGATTATAATTATAAATTATAATTGAAATTGTTTGTCAGCAGCTTCGGGTGCGTTCGGTACCGTTCAGATATTCCGGAATTTGATGGATTAGGGCAGCGAGAAACTTCAGCGCCTGAGGTTTTTCGTTGGAAAGGAACACCCCCGGATTGTGGGGTTGATTTTCCATCCCTGGTTGCCATTTTACTGGATGGAAGTATTTTTTTTTGTAGGGGGAAAAAATCCATTTCGGTGTCGAATGATGCATGAGCAACATCGATGACGCTGTAGAGTTTTGTAGGATGCAAGCCAATGATTTATTGGTTTTATTGATCCGTTGGGAAATTTTGAGTGGACAAAGTTGAAGTTGTGTGGGCGTGAAACAAGTTAGTACTTGGTTCGGTAACCATGACAAATTGACGATTGTTCTTTTTGGGGGGGTTCTTTTGGGGTTTTTTTTATGTCAAGTTCGATTAATGTTTAATGCCCACTGCCGCTTAAAAAGCAACACGTTGAACATGCTGTTCCTGTCAGATCCTGATGGTGGTAAAAAGCTTCTAAACCTTCCTACCTGACCACTCAAAAAAAAAACATTTGTTTAATGAAGAAAAAAAACCCAAAACCAGGTGAAAAAATATTTCCCTTTTGGGTGGAAAAATGTAACTAAAAAAGCAAAAATGAAATCGTAATAGCTTAATAACATCTTTAACGTGCGCTTTATCGCCCATTTCTGGTTGGTGTAAAAGTAAAAAAGAAAACCACCAAAAATCACCAAACCTTATCGCTTGATAGCACGACAGGTAAACCACCCCAAAAAATGGGGAAATGGCACAGGCACATAATCATCGACAACAGGGATGAAATGAAGGAACGAAACAACAACAACGAAAAAAAAGACACATTAAAATATGGGGATGAAAAAAAAACAGTGCAAAGGGAAAAATCATAACCATCAGATGATTATCAATTTTCCCGGTTCCGCGCGATCCCCCTACACGAGTCGTCAAATTTCATTCAAGCAAAAAGTCTCCACCTTCCCCGAGTGTTGGTTGTGTCCGTGGTGCAAGCAGTGAAGGACAACATTACCTTCCTGGGCTGGTGACTTTTATGATTTGAATGCGATTTTGTGCCAGCAAATAAGACGGAACAAGAAGAAGCCACCCCGATATGAGACGTAATAAAAGTCCAATTAATTTCCATTTGCTTGATGAGAGAGTGAGAGAGGGAGAGAGAGTGAGAGAGAGAGACCGGGCCACAGTAATCAGCAAACGGTTTTGTATTTTGACGATCGCACACACCGTAAAGATTGGCGTGAAGAAATTCATTTCTTTCCCTGCCCGGGTAGTAATCTGGATCTCCTTTACAGTCTACGGGCAAGGAGTTTAATATTCAACTGTTATTGCTTCCTTCGGTTGGGTCGTTTCCTGTTTCCAAAGAGCAAAGCGAGGGGGAAAAAAACTCCAGACCGGAAAGGCTTACAGGTGTCCGATTAAAGTGTGCTTCCACGGGCAGTCAGACTTTAAAGTGGTTCAAAATAGGTGATTTGTGGTCGACTTGATCACCTTCGGCGAAAAATGGAAGTAAATGGAAGCTCACCCGAAAGAGAGGACACGAAGGAAGACGGACCATAACTGATCGTTTCGATTTTTCACTTCTTTTGCGTTAAGGTTCGTGATACCTTTCTCTTCGCCCTTTCTACAATTCCACCTGCCTTTTCGAGTGTGTGCTTGCGTGTGCTAAAGTAGGTGATAGCAAATCGTTAAACGAAATTATCACCCATCAACGATAAATGTTGATCGCCGTACACCGCCGAACAGGACGACGTGGAAAGCGTGAGAAAACAGCTTCGGACGAAATAGTCCACGATTTCGATTTCGTGTCCCATACCAACCATTCAACTCCTAATGGTTTTGCCAGATGGAAGCACTAAAGATACGGTACTGATACTGACCAATAAAGTGGAAGAAGAAAAAAAACTCACACAAAAGCCTTGCCAGAAACATGTCCTTGTGCTGCACAACAACAGCGTGTTTTTTCTGGCTACACAAATTGGAGGACAAATTGCGCGCCTTCCGCTTTGTTTCATCGACGGACCGGCATGGCCGTTTTCTGTGCAACTGTTTGCGTTTTGTTCTGATTGGAACGTTTTGATGCGTTTCTTGCTATGCTGTGACCCAGCGAAACATTTCAAGCCTTATCATAAAAAAAGATTTGCTTGTACAGCAGAAAAATTTATTTTCAAGCACTGCCCCTTGATGTTTGTTCCTCGTGTTTGAGCTTTTTGTTTTGTTTTCTTTTTTTTTGCCACTTTTGTCGCTGGAAAGACAAATCTCTCCCTAGAGCGTTTTCGCGGAATAGTTTTTCTTCACGGAATGATGATGTCGCTTTGATCTTCTACGGAAGAACATTATTATTTGTTGATGTATTTGCTGCTGGTATTTGTCAATTTAGTTGTTTGCTTGTTGGCAATTTTGTTTTGTAAATATATTTTTTATTAAGATGTTTATTAGATTTGCATAGATTTGAAGCAATTCAACTGTCCTGAAGGCTTTACAAAAAAAGAAAAATGTTTTTTTTCTGTTTTTTTTTTATTTTCTGATAGAACGACCAGGCCGTATTGATACAAGAAAAATGTTTACAAAGCAAAAAAAAATCTTTTTTATGTACCATAAACATACTGTCCTATTGCTCATTTCCTAAAACTACCTCATGTGTAATCATCACAAAAAAAAAAGAAAGAAACCCTCCAATCTCATGACACAAATAATGAAAATGTTTCCCCTCGAAGCAAGAGATCGAAGCGGGAAAACGTTACGATAAACACATATCGATACCGTTCGACAAAAACCAGGGAGGGAAAAATGAGAAAGATGGAAAGCAAACAAAACAAAACCAAAAGCTTTAGCGCACGCTAAAGCTCTCTATTGATGGCTACTAAACGGTGGCCTATGATTGTTTTTATTGCCACACCCGTGTGCCCCACTGTTTTCCCTTCCGATCTTTGATGCTTGCTTTCGGATGGTAAGAAAAACGGAGCATTTTTAGCCGAAGTGGGCTTAATGAACATAAATTTGATTAGAGTGCCATCGGCAGCCGGAGGACACGAGCGATGTGACAAGTTAATAAGGGCTTTTTGGGCTGTTCGGGATGGAAGCATCAGTTTTTTTTTGGGGGGACGTGTGGTTTGATGTGGTGCTTCGATCGATCCCAAATCGATGTCCTTATAGCGATGATTACTCTCCGCACTTTCACTGGGAGCGGAAGCAACGAAACGTATGAATACAGTTCGAACAGTTGGAAAGTGGACAAAATGATATCACTCATCGGAAACGGACCGCGTGTTCCATCAAGCGTCGTTAATCGGTAATGGGATAACTGTGTGTGCGTGTGGAAAGACGCATTTGTTTGCCTCTGGCCACTGATTTAATATTTCAAAAGAGAAGATTAATGGCGCCGTTTTTTTTTTGTTTTGTTTAAGGTTCCGTTAGAGTCGTTCATCATCTTACCGAAAAACCAAACCAACGAAAAAAAAGGAAAAGTTGCAATTTTTCTTGAAACTGTACAAAAGTTTCCGAAACCGGATTATGTACTAATTCTATGGCGGTAGGGTGGGGCCACCTTTTTTTGTGTGGTTTAAAAATTCATTATGTAAAAAAATGGACATCTTTTTGTACGTGAAAAACCCACATCATAAAAAAGGCCAAAAATAAAAGCGACGAAAAACACCGACAAACGTACAAACAGCGAGGCAAAGCGAAAGGTTCCATTTCCACGGGTGACTGCGGTCAGCGTTTATGCGTCAATGGGTCCCTTTTGACCCTCGTGGCGGGTAGTCTGTTTGTGTGTTTGTGTGGTTTTTGAAGCAAAAAATGAAAAAAAAGATGAATGCGTATATTTTTTTAATTATATTTAATTCCCTAACCGAATCGAAAGGAAACTTACTCGCTTACTTGTTGATGGTACGGGAATTGAGATATTCTTGACGAACAAATGAAGAGACTTGAAAATGAAATGGCGATCAGTTTATTTACTCTCGTCAAGCACTTATTGTGATCCCAAAAGGTGACGAGAAAAATATGCACAAAAGCTTGGCTAAAGGTGTAAAAGTTTTCGAATTTGTGCGAAACAAAAATGAGCTTAAAAGCTGCCAAATAGGATGCTAATTTAAATGGAGTTTTTTTTAAAACGTTTGTCCCGTTTTCTGTTAAAAGGGAATAAAAATCTCTTCTAGTTTCACTTAAAAGAAAATTTGTTCACCATCGCTATCGCACATCCTAAATTTCAATCGTCTTTTCAATTTCTTCAACACTCCACCAGCTTTTCAGCTATTACATTTGGCTGCTTCATTGATGTTATTAATTTCTCCGCCATACAAAAGGGGCCCTCCAACCATCGGTCTTTCCGAATCGGTGAAGAACAGAGAAAGACAAGGCTTTTGCATTGCTCAAGCACTGTCATATGAAACCAGAAGCTGACTTTTGGAAGTCAAAAGAAGAAAGGCAAAGAAGAAAAATACATACAACAAACCGAGTCCCATCTGGTGGCTTTCTTCTCGCACAGGGCCGCTGGTGGAAAGGTTCATCAGGGCAAACAAGCCGTACGCTAAAGTTTTTCTCCCCGATTGTTAATTTATTCTTTTGCCGTCGAAGTTCGACTTCGTTTCATTCTTTCACGACCGTTTTGTTGGTGGTGGTGGTGATGGTGGTGAGTATTTCGATGGTGTAATGCGGGTAGTCTATCTTGCAGGCGCATTAATGTGGTACAAACATTCACTTACCACTTCCAACACAACCTTGCGTCGCGACGCAAATGTGGAGAAGAAAGTTCCATTTGAACAACCAAAAAAAAGGAAGGGAAATTCGGTATTGTTTCTTTTATTATCATCTTCTCTGCTGCATTGTTTTATATATTGCTTCACTCGCAGAGGTTAGTATTTCACCATTTTCTGACCGGGTGTTGGGAAAGCTTCCCGGAAACAGTCACACAGCATGAAGATGGTTTCACTTTTCCATTTTCAATTTCGGCATCGTTGATGGGAAGGACGAGGCCCAAAGTGGTTGTTGCTGTTTTCTTGAGGCACGGCCCCATTCCCCCATTTTTCCAACAAGATTCGTATACGTCAATCGCGTTTGGTGAAAATGGGATATGTAGAACGCAAGAAGCATTTGGTGCCCCGTGTGCGACTGTGTTTTATGCAATAATGGTGAAAGATGCTATCGCCGTACACTTCACTTGCTCAAGCAACGCAACAATTGAGATGCGGGAGCATTCGAAACATTCGTGAACAAAGTGAATCGGATCGGAATGCCTGCGAGTATTCCAATTTCCTGTCGGCAAATTGTGCAGCACGGTAGCACCACCAACAGACCCAGGAGGGAAATTAAAATTCATGAAATTATTTTCATTCCGACTGCATGATGCGTGCGCGTCTTGTGTAGCGTTTATCTTGCGAGCGGTGATGTGTCGCAGAGGTGAAGAGGCTGCGTGTACTTTCACTTTTACAGAAGCGAAAATTTGCAGCGGCCCTTTATCGATGTTTCGATGTTTCGTGAAGACTCTGATGCTGCTAAAGAAACGATCGTTTAATATTCCTTCCACGGAGTACTAGCGACCCCGGAAAAGTCATGAACCAGTACCACGGGGTACGGGGAACAGGACAAAGTTAATGTAATGGCTTTTATATAGGCCAAACGGAGGAGAGCCGTTTGATCCATTCGGTACAAATTTATGAAACGTTTTACGACACGGACATGCGTGCGTTTCGTACTGGTTGTACACTTACTGTGTGGTGGTAGCAGCTACCAGAGAGACGCACTTCCCTTCATACTGCCAAAATGTCCACAAAATGGGATTTGCAATATAAAAAAGAGTACCAATTGAAATAAAAATGTTAACATTAGCGCAGAGATAACCAAGCAACAACAAAAAAACCCATCCACAATAAAGAACGCGAACACAAATCCCATTTCATTTCCGCCCTGTCTGGCTTTGCGGGACTTTGATTTGAGAAGGTTCACATTGTGTCCCAAATAAATAAGTTATTTGGTAGACTGGTACGGCCAAGCAGACGCAGACGCGTGTATTTTTCCCATTCTCCATTCACATGCTGAATGAAAGTGAAATGGAAAATGCTTTTCCCGCCATCATCACTTCTGGGCGTAGAAATCTGATTAGACTTTCGCCGTTTTTTTTTTCACGCCACTTAGGAAAACCGGGAAAATGTCCACCGAAAAATGGTTTCCGGATCGATTGGAAATTGGATGAGAACAAATTAGAGACAAATCTTGTTAGGCGCTTTTAAAGAGAGCTTTTGCTTCAAGTTTAAAGTGAATTACTGGGCGACTCCATTGAGTGTCGTTTTGAGAGCGTTAATGTAATGTGGGTTGCCTACCTTGCAGGCGCTAGGCAAAATATGTTCATTTGTATGACAGATAAAGTAAAGCTGATTTACTCACGTTTGTTGATGACGCTTGCTGTGATTGCTGCTGTTGCTGCTGCTGCTGTTGCTGCTGTCGGTACTGCATCAGTGCAGCGACAGCTTTATTGGCGGCTGCTGTGACAGCTGCAACGGTTGATGTCATTTCGTGCTCGTGGTCAGTACCGTTGTCGTCGCACCCGTGTGCG
>CM028127.1:13349214-13403206 GCA_016254315.1 Anopheles parensis
GGGACTTTGATTTGAGAAGGTTCACATTGTGTCCCAAATAAATAAGTTATTTGGTAGACTGGTACGGCCAAGCAGACGCAGACGCGTGTATTTTTCCCATTCTCCATTCACATGCTGCATGAAAGTGAAATGGAAAATGCTTTTCCCGCCATCATCACTTCTGGGCGTAGAAATCTGATTAGACTTTCACCGTTTTTTTTTTTTCACGCCACTTAGGAAAACCGGGAAAATGTCCACCGAAAAATGGTTTTCGAATCGATTGGAAATTGGATGAGAACAAATTAGAGACAAATCTTGTTAGGCGCTTTTAAAGAGAGCGGTCTGCTTGAAGTGTAAAGTGAATTACTGGGCGTCTCCATTGAGTGTCGTTTTGAGAGCGTTAATGTAATGTGGATTGCCTACCTTGCAGGCGCTGGGCAAAATATGTTCATTTGTATGACAGATAAAGCAAAGCTGATTTACTCACGTTTGTTGATGACGCTTGCTGTGATTGCTGCTGCTGTTGCTGTCGGTACTGCATCAGTGCAGCGACAGCTTTATTGGCGGCTGCTGTGACAGCTGCAACGGTTGATGTCATTTCGTGCTCGTGGTCAGTACCGTTGTCGTCGCACCCGTGTGCGTGCTGCTGTAAGTCGACACTGTACGCTTGTGAAGGTGGGCGAAGGCAACGTTTTTTCGCTGCCCCGTTCAAACACAATGGTGACGTTGCCGATCTGTGTCCAATTCTACGGTTCTGTAACCTACTATCTACTGCTTTATCGTGCTGATGATGATGATGAAGAAGGTCGTCGTCGTTGTCGCCCTCATCGGTGGATATTCGTTCGTCGTTGTCGGAGTCTGGTGCGGCACTGGTGCCTGCCTGGTCGAGGAATAGCGGGAACCGACTCTCGGCGGTGGTCGTACCGGCCACCGTTGGCACAGTTGAGGGGAAGAGGCTGGTTGCTTGCAAGCTGCTCACATCTGTAGCCGTCACCGGTGGTGGTGGTGGTGTCGTCGTCGTCGTCGTGTCTGTGGTTGCCCGCTCGACGAGATTCACCATTGAAAGCCGTAACGGGAATTCGACCGAAAGGGGAAACACAGGAAAAGGAATGTGAAATTATGGGAAAAGGGTTTTTGAATCGTACGCAGCAGAAGTGCCGGATGTGAGTGGTACTTTTTTGTTGTTGCGTGTGTTCCTTCCGTATATCTCACAACAACCAGAAAATCCAGGATGGAGCACCGCTTTGGTGCTGGCTGATCAACCAGCTCGTCGTAGATTGATGCTTCTTCTCAGTCACACAATACTAGTACACATGAAAGCTTTTTCCTACCTCACTTACACTATCACCAAACGGATCGGTTCGATCGGTCCAGCTCGACGAGGGTCACTTTTTTCCATCCAGAACAACACTCAAGGGTGAGCAGGATTCCACGAACTGCACTTTACATCATCCCACTGTAACGATGGTACAGATGAGGGTTTATGTTGCCTCACCTTACGAATATTTCCTTCGCGCTGGAAGATTTTCCCACTTGGTCCCTAACAGCCTCAGTACGGATGTGCAGAAAGAAAATGGTGAATAGATCGCTCTCTTCCCTCCAAGACTGAAGTAATTCACGGTTCACTTAAGGGTAGGGAAAAAAACACTCCACACACTGGTAGTGTTCACATTAGATCCCCACACACGGCGTTAGTTTACGCCCGTTGCACACTGGCCGTTTTTGCCGAGCCACACAAAGGCACCACATAATCACGACGCCTTCGTTCGAATATTCATCGCCAGCAGCAGACGGTGTGTGCACGGTGGCAAAGTACACGACTGGATATGATACACGTAAATTTAAGCTCCCATCCAGACTGGGGCCGGGTTATGTTTTGCCCAGGTACCCAGCATCCACGGACGCTCGCACGGATGTCCGACACACCGGACGCGGGGGTGACGCGTGGTTTGGCGTGGCAAGTTGACGCTTTTCTGCAATGAAAACAAGCATAATGCATGGAGATATAAAATTGCGCACTCATATATATTGTGTTTAGCATAATGAGGGGTTTTGTTCTACCGTTTGGCTATTTCTGGTATAACGCTGGGAAAAAGAAAACTTTCCTGCCAGTGTGTTTTGCCATCCTGAAGGGTGTAAAATAACGCAAAATATGGATACTGCTGCATATGGGATTAAATGAGCGGAAAGCGAAAACAAAGCTTTTGATAAGCTTTCGGACACTATGTTGTGGCAGGGGGTGAGAATTCCTTATATTAAATTGTGAAAGATGAGTAGCAACTGGATATAACTAAGAGAACGCTTTAGCTTAAAGTATGGTTTACATTACATTGCAATCTGTTCAATATAATCCAACAGGAAAAGGGAGAAGTATAAACAAGCAGCAAAAATTCGTTTTTTTTATTCTCCATGTCCAAACGAACTCCTTCCTTTACTTTGTTCAGGGATAAAATAATGATTCGTGCTGGCAACACTGCCACCGTCCATGTAACGATCCATCTCCTGTGGGATTATAGTGGAAAATATAAACCAGGATATTTTGCACATTTGCCGCATCGAACCTCTTACTGCCACACACACAGAGAAAGGTTACAATTTGCTTTACCACCCGCCCACAGTTCGTTTCCTAAATGCGGAAATCCCATCCCGTTCGGTGTCGGTGATGCTTCCGGAGGATTTGTTCTCCATTTATCCCACCGCCACAAGCTAAAGCTTTTCCTTTCTCACTTTGCTTGCGAATGACGAGGTGTTTGTGTGTGTGTGTGTGTGTATGGAACGAATAAGTTCCCGCTAATTTCACCATAATTCATCAACCTGTTTGCGCGTTGAGACCGCTGGGAGGGAGAGACCGTATATACCAGGGACACATATTATGCTCAATTGTTGTGCCGGACTCGCACCGGAACCAATCAGTGAGGTGTTACTTTTCGGTCGGGATTGTACACCGACCAACCAGCCCCAGGTGGGATTAGTCGTCGTGGACTTTGAATGCTGGCAGGTGATGCTTTTTCACTTCTGAAAGCTTTTTCTCGTTTTAAATCTCGAGTGTGAACTGCCATACTTAGCGTTGGAGTTAGTAACTGAGGAGATGTGGTTTTAACAGAACTAATACTTTTTGATACTTTGTTGGGAAATCAGATAAAATTAGATTAAAATGTTACTGTTTTCAAGAGAAGTTTTCCATATATGATCTATAGGTTAATTGGAGAAACTTTTTAAATCCATTGAATTGAGCGAGAATAAACCACACCGAGGAAGTAGGTCAATTGCAATGTTTCTCAAATAAAACGAATTTTCTCAAACAATGTTACCCCTTCGGGGCACGGGGTGGGTTTGCGAGTATTTTTTCTCTCTCTCTTTCCAATCAGACCAACGCTGCAAACAATTTTCAAATCGTTTTCCACTTTTCCCATGGCCGTAAAACATTCATGTAAATTCACCCAATACACATCCGGTGCACCGGTATTGTCTGTATCGCTTTATTAAGCAGTAGGAGGGTAATTCGAGAGCAAAGTTACCTCGTTCTGTAGCGAACCCAATTCCGTTCCGGTGCCGTCTGTTGCGCACCGATGTTTTGCCGGAACGAATAAGGGCAAAAGCACTCCAAACGACACAACGTCGTTCCACCCCCATGGAATGGGAGAAAATGGAAAATAATATCGAAACTTTTCCTCCAAACAAACTCCGATTGAATGAGCCGAATCAGTTTGTCCGTCCGGCGAGTGAAGAGCTTAGCTGGTGAGATTGACGCTCAATATTTTTTTTATTCTCGTCCCTTGACTATTCCCTCTTTTCCCATGCCCTTCGTAGCATGGGTAGATATATTGTGCCCCCGAGGAGCAGAGTGAGATATGTTACCGCAGAGGGCCAAAAGTTGGTCCGACGGTGGGTAGGCTTGAAACCGAAACTGGCGGCTCTTTCGGCTGAAAAACTGATTGACATATTGATGATGGCGCTGACCTGTCCCCGGAGGATGTGGGTTTTGCGTTGTCGGTATCGGCTTGGGTTAGGACGTGAAAGTTTAGCAATAAATTGCATACACTCTAGGCGCTTCACTTGTACGGCGGTAGCGTGTTATACGGTATAACAGCTTTGATGCTGTTTTGTTTGCCCATTTCGAATTGGAAGTAGAAATCTACTTTAGCTAGTTACCAGGGATGTTTTGCTCATAAAATAACGAAATATTCATATGGAATAAATTTCTCAAAAGGAATAGAAAGGGAGTTGAAGTAGAGTGTATCTAGTGTAAATATTAAAACGACTTCAAATTCATGTGGGATTGTGAGCCATGTTATTCAATAAGTTCAAAGTTGTGTTTCATAATAATATTCCATGATAATTTAACAGGAAATTTTTTCATAGAAACAAGAGTGTAGGTGACAATTTATAACTTCCATTGCATTGGATATAAATTTGTCTACCCGACTGTGGTTTCGTATTTATACAACCTGCCCACATGTGTCCAATGTGGTCAGTGGACACAACTGTCGGGTGTCCGTTTTGTCTGCAACCTAAATGGAAACCAACGCATTAACTCTCAGAGGTACAGAATTATTAATTGAAAACTCTCCGCCTCAGCCTAAACATCGATCTAGAATCATAAATATGCAATGCCAATCCTTGCGAAACAGTGAACCATAAGGACCAACCGGGGGCAATATGTTAGTCACAACTATCGTATCGATGTTCTATGCTTTTGCGTTTGTTGCATTCCTGGCCGCTCGGTTTTCATTCGTCGGAACATTTCCACAGTTGTAGACGATAGGATGCAGAAGTGAATAACATCTTGAGATCATGGTGTAGCTTTCTCAGCATAACCCGCTGAAGACCCGACCCGAAGGGAAGCGAACGAAACCACCGAGAACGGCGATTGGTCGGAACCGGAATGATCGAAGATTAAATAAAATAAACGAATATCAATATTTGAATCATAAGTAGCTATTTCAGTCTTTTGCGTTCTGCTTTTCTACGGCAAATGGAATGGTCGATTTCACGCATCAGCAAATACGGATGATAGTGAAATTATTTATTCAAATGATTCTTGGACTTTCTGGCTAAAGGTTTTTCACTTTAGAAAAAAAAATAGTACGATTCGATTGAAGGATCTTTCTATGGACGTTATAGGTGTGAAACAAACATTAAGCAAAGCGAAAAGTAAACACGATAATAGATTATCATCTTTTATTCGAACGACATCAATGCAGCTGACAACTGATATCACTTTTTTTAGATGTGCTAAAAGACGCCACGCAGGATGTGGCTGGATCTTCACTAGCAGCTCGACTGTCACTAGCAGCAGAAGAATGCAAAAGCTTCGCGAAGAATTCAATTTACTGTCACAAAAAGCCTGCCAAGAATGTCAGCCACCGAGTAGCAGCAGCTGCCGCTTGCTTGGGAAGCCTTCTTCGTTCCACAGCTCCGGAACGTGTGTGAACCTTCACGACTATAACTCGATACGATCTTACCATTTTAGCAAGCTTAGGTCGGGTCAGACGAGAATGTGAATATCAGGAAATGCTGTTACCACACCGACACAAGTACATAAAGAACAGACGCGCAAAAAAAGAAAACACAAGGAAAGGCCACATGAAGGCAAAGACGCTATCCATTTTGATATCGTTACTGCACACACACACACGAGGCGAGGTCGTTTCGGGGAAGATTTCTTGGAAGGATTTTCCCTCACTTAATCCGTAGGACCACGTACCGGAACCGGGCGTGCCTTCTGTTCATCGTGCTGTTTACTATGCCATCAGTATGTATGTATCACAATTCCATGCACCGTTGTTGGACTAGACTCTTTTTTTGTTGTTGTTATTTACATCCCTTCTGGACATTCCTTTCCAGTTTAGACGTAAAATCTCCAAGAAGTACGAGTTATGATAATCCTAATGCTGCCGGAAATAACTCAACGCACTTATGTTAATCTTCGATAGAGATGTGTATACCGGTAAGATGATTTTAAAGGGAAAATTGTTTTAAGTAGACAAGTTTGTTGTCTTTTTGGGGTTTCAGGGTGTAAAGAAAATGTCCCACAGTACAGGAAAGGTTGTGTAAAGTAAAAGGATGAATGTAAATAAAACACTTCCTCTACGCCATGGAAATATTTGTTCATAATGTTGTTCCCCATTTTCGGTGTACATTAATTTCCAGATATTTTTTTTCTCTGGGTAAAGTTAAACAACGCCGGCTGTACTTAGGACATTGGTTAAGGACTAAACACACACACACACAAAGCGGCACACAAATGCACATTATAATTCTTTGTATTTCTTTTTATAGCCACCAAACCTTATTTCCGCTCGATTGCGTTCCCGGTTTTCTCGTTGCGGGTTTTGGAATTTAATTTTCCTTCAGTCCCATTAACTGGCACTCCACAGGAAAAAGGAAAAAAACAAACACAAAAACAGGGAAATTGTGGCACCGGCGTCACAATTTCCCACCTTCTGTTTCAATGTTTCCCTGCTTCGCGAGTAGGTCAAATTATTTACCAACAGATTTTCATAATTATAAATTCAATTATTCGCTGACTTTTACTGACTCTGGTCACCGCAGCTGGGTCCAACGGGTTCAGCGTACGCCGAACCCAGGGCCAGAAACATTCCAAACAGCTGCCGTGGGTTCCAACGAACCATGTCCGTGGAAGGATTTAATGTCAGACAAATTTAGAGAGTGCCAGAGCAAAATTTAATTACAAGCCCACTTTCTTCCCACGTGGCTCCTGTACCAAACGTCCAGGCTACGAATGGCTCGGGGGTTGCGCCAAACCAACGGTAAACCATTTAAACGACGTTGACCTTTCCCACAGGATATGGACACGTCTTAATGGTGGGAGGGAGGACGAAGGTTTGTGGTTTGTGGCAGCGGAAAATAGCTCCATCTTGCGAGACCGATGCGAGAATAAGGATTTGCGATGAATCTACATTTTCTCTCTCGCATGCGGTAAATGAATTCCATTACCAACACTTGTGTCCGCCGCCCCATTTCTGGAACTCGGAAAAAAGGAACAGGTGGGAAATGTTACACCCACCGAACACCTGTCGGCAACATTTCAGGCGACCGATGAGCGGTGTTGTATGGTGTCCAGTGGGGGAGACTGTGCAAAAAACCGCACGTAATGTGATAAACGGTTAGATTGAGTTGAAGTGAATTTCATAATCGGTTATTACCTTCCGGCTGTTTGACTGTGAATCTGTATTTGAACAATTTGAGAGAAAAAAAAGGAAAAATAAATGCTAATACATAAAAGCTCATTTAATCACGTTAATGTCTCGAAATCGAACATTTATTTGTAGTTGATTTTCCCTGTAAAGCTTACCCGCGCGATCGGATTCAATCACTTTTTTTCGACCACCTCAAATTGCAGCAATGCGGATGGCAGTGTACTGCATTGCCGAGAAACACAATATATCATGTCTAAACGAAGCTCATCCGCTTATTATTAGGAGCTAATCTTCCTACCTCGCCGTTCTGAATTTTCCCGGTCGTTCCTTTCTAGTGCCCTGCGCTACAATACTGACTTGTTGTCGTCAGTCTAATAATCCTCACGCTAATCATCTCACGAGAGAGAGCGAGTGAGAGAGATGAACGCGACCGTCAATGTCAGTGTTGGGATTTTCCATACTATTCCATGTAGTGGTGGCCGGAAAATGGGAAGGTTTGAAGTATGGTTTAAGCCATTGCACCATTGTTGCTATATCGTCACAGCGAGCAGACGAAACTGCGGTGAACCGCAACAGGTTCATCCCGTACGGATCGTAGACTACTTTTGCCGGGTTTGCCATCCCTAATATCTTGTACACTGGGGCCATTACAAACATGTCGAAATTTAAACATGGTTTCACAGTTACCCTTTTTCGTTTGCCGAGCTTTTGAAACCGATGTAAGCCATCGCGAGCAACAACCGCGTTGGGCGTAATGCCAAACACAAAAAGGCTACCAATGTTCAGCGTGTTGCCTACCATTCGGGGGCGCTGTGGAGATTTTAATGAATGGTTTTGATTTGCTTTTTTTTTCGTTTGTGTAAGCATGCTTATTCACTATAGATATTGGAACGATCAGTAACCAATAATACTGTGGAGTACACGAACACCCCACTACTACTAAGGCGAGCCAATTCAACTGGTCCACTGGTCCACAAAGGGGATTCCATTGGCGCTGTTCACTGCACTGGGGGGAACAGCAACACGAGCTTCGGTGAAACTCTCCAACATGAAACAATACCGGATTTATGGCTTCCAATTACATTTATTATTACGAGTGTTTCATGTACACTAAGTTTCGATCGCAGCCCCCTAAAGCACAGAAGCTTTTTTTTTGTTTGCGTACGAATGTTGTTGGCACCCCCTATCCTGGTGAAACATTTCGTTAGCAGTTGGGAATTTGGGAACCGAAGAAAGTGCGAAAATAGTGTGAGAAAAGAATAAATCGGGCACTATAGTGCGAGCCGAAGGCGTGTAGCCTAATATTGAAACCCATCACGTTCTGTGTGCTGGTGTTTCGTGCTTTTAATGGCCTACGAAGGCACAGTGGGTTTCGTGTGTTTTTGTGTGTTTCTTGTAAATGAAGAAATTTTTACAAAAGGAACTTTTTTTTCTTCTTCGATTAGTTTGTGCTTTCCGCAATCAGGGCAGATTAAAGTAAATCACTTTGGAATTTTTTTTAATTCGAATCAATTTGTATGCCTATTATTACCCATGTGTTAACTGTTACCCAATGTGCGTAACTTGCCATTATGGGTAAGCGTATTGCCTAACTTGCAGGCGCTAGGCAAAGTTCTACGTTCCTCGCCCATTACGCAACTTCAAGCGCGAAGAAGAGCTTGGGTGTGTAACGATATGCAATCGAATCGAATCGATAAAATACGCACCCTCGTGCCTTGTGTGTGTGTGTGTGTGTTTGGTCCAAAAACAGTCGAAGGGTTGTGTGCCGCCATTCGCGCATACCCTTGCGGGCAGGAAAATGAAAGAAAAATAAACCCCCGGGAAGAGTTTTTGATAGAAATGGAGTCAAGATAAACAACTCCCGAAACGTGATAGCGCAAGCATTCGTGACGTTTGGAGATCCGCTTCACCCATCCACCAACCGGGGGGGGAGGGGGGAGGTTGTGGTGAAGAAGGTGGCTCATATTACGATCGGGTGGATTTACTAGCGAGCCAGTTTGATTGGCTGTTTGCCCCATTTTCCATTTCCCTCCCAAAAACGTTCTTGTTGCCAGTGTGTGGGGTCTGATTTTTTCTCTCTCTCTCACTTTTCCTCTTGTTCTTCGATTTAGAAGCTGCGAAGGGAAGCCGAAACTTGGTTCTGTTATTTTCGGTTGGTTCGCGTTACTTTTTCCCGCCGATGGCTCGATTAGTACAATTGGGAATACTAGCTGACAAGCAATTGACAGCCGGAAGCGAGAATTGCTGCACCGTAACTGGCTGCTGGGCACAGTCACAGCACACCCCGGTTTCGATATCACCGTGTTCGGCTGCGAGCGCAAGATTTGCTCGATATGGGCCACTGTTTTGCAGCATATTGTACTCGTTTCGGGTTTATTTGTCTCGCCGGCAGGTTTCGGTTTGACATCGGGGACGATTTCGTAACGATGTCGATGGATGATGGGAGCGAACAAAAAAAAAAAGCTGGAAATGAAATGCCCTTTGGCATTTGGAAGCGTGTAGCGTCGGGCGGGTGAATATCAAACAAGCCAAGAAAAAGCGCATTCGTTCTTCATTATATTGACCCACGGTAAGGTGACATATTTTTCAACGAATTTAATTTTGGTTCACGAAAGTTAATACTGTACCATTATGGTGGAGAAGACGCTGAAATGAATTCAGCACAATAAAGAGACATTACGTGGACTTTGGAATGGAAACAACTGATTTCCATTTCAATCAGCGACATGGGTTCATTGTTCACAATCGCATTCTTAATCTTTTTTTGGGCGTTGGAGAAATTACAGCCAATTTTTAAGCAATATATTATATTCAATCAAGAGAAGAATAAATTATGTTAATAGAAAAGAGAAAAAAACATGAAATTCTCACATAAATTTTTCACGAAAATTTCCTTTTTTTCTAGTAGAAAAAATTACAAAGCTAGAGTATAATTCTAGGGACAAAAGAGGGCATTATGTTTAGTAACAATATGTCCGTCTGTGTATTTTTTTTTTCGGTGTCTTAAACGAGTGTGTAATCTCTGTCCCAAAACAAAAAATCTATTCTCACACACATAGCCGCCGTATGCTTCCCTTCAGGACGAACCATGTTTATCTAGGAGCAAACACCCCTATCGTCGAGTGCTAGCGATTAAAGGGGTTTGCAAAAAGAAAAACTTTATTCCCACACTCATACATAACAGTACGACGGTAGTTCACATTTGCCGGAATGCTGGCCCGAAGTAACCCGTTACTTAAAGGGAAGGCAAAAAGTCCCAAATGATTGCTCGCTTGAGTAAATGAGCAAAACGAGATGCGATGGCAAGAAAAAAAAAATAACCACCTCAACAAGGAATGGTGGAAATCTGACGTACTGTTTGCTTAGAATCAAGGGAAAAGGTTTTGAGAGCAACAACAGGACAAAAAAAANGGGAGGGAGAGACCGTATATACCAGGGACACATATTATGCTCAATTGTTGTGCCGGACTCGCACCGGAACCAATCAGTGAGGTGTTACTTTTCGGTCGGGATTGTACACCGACCAACCAGCCCCAGGTGGGATTAGTCGTCGCGGACTTTGAATGCTGGCAGGTGATGCTTTTTCACTTCTGAAAGCTTTTTCTCGTTTTAAATCTCGGGTGTGAACTGCCATGCTTAGCGTTTGCGTTAGTGACTGAGGAGATGTTGTTTTGACAGAACTAATACTTTTTGATACTTTGTTGGGAAATCAGATAAAATTAGATTAAAATGTTACAGTTTCCAAGAGAAGTTTTCCGTACATGATCTATAGGTTAATTGGAGAAACTTTTCAAATCCATTGAATTTTTGCGAAAATAAACCACATCGAGGAAGTAGGTCAATTACAATGTTTCTCAAATAAAACGAATTTTCTCAAACAATGCTACCCCTTCGGGGCACGGGGTGGGTTTGCGAGTATTTTCTCTCTCTCTCTTTCCAATCAGACCAACGCTGCAAACAATTTTCAAATCGTTTTCCACTTTTCCCATGGCCGTAAAACATTCATGTAAATTCACCCAATACACATCCGGTGCACCGGTATTGTCTGTATCGCTTTATTAAGCAGTAGGAGGGTAATTCGAGAGCAAAGTTACCTCGTTCTGTAGCGAACCCAATTCCGTTCCGGTGCCGTCTGTTGCGCACCGATGTTTTGCCGGAACGAATAAGGGCAAAAGCACTCCAAACGACACAACGTCGTTCCACCCCCATGGAATGGGAGAAAATGGAAAATAATATCGAAACTTTTCCTCCAAACAAACTCCGATTGAATGAGCCGAATCAGTTTGTCCGTCCGGCGAGTGAAGAGCTTAGCTGGTGAGATTGGCGCTCAATATTTTTTTTATTCTCGTCCCTTGACTATTCCCTCTTTTCCCATGCCCTTCGTAGCATGGGTAGATATATTGTGCCCCCGAGGAGCAGAGTGAGATATGTTACCGCAGAGGGCCAAAAGTTGGTCCGACGGTGGGTAGGCTTGAAACCGAAACTGGCGGCTCTTTCGGCTGAAAAACTGATTGACATATTGATGATGGCGCTGACCTGTCCCCGGAGGATGTGGGTTTTGCGTTGTCGGTATCGGCTTGGGTTAGGACGTGAAAGTTTAGCAATAAATTGCATACACTCTAGGCGCTTCACTTGTACGGCGGTAGCGTGTTATACGGTATAACAGCTTTGATGCTGTTTTGTTTGCCCATTTCGAATTGGAAGTAGAAATCTACTTTAGCTAGTTACCAGGGATGTTTTGCTCATAAAATAACGAAATATTCATATGGAATAAATTTCTCAAAAGGAATAGAAAGGGAGTTGAAGTAGAGTGTATCTAGTGTAAATATTAAAACGACTTCAAATTCATGTGGGATTGTGAGCCATGTTATTCAATAAGTTCAAAGTTGTGTTTCATAATTATATTCCATGATAATTTAACAGGAAATTTTTTCATAGAAACAAGAGTGTAGGTGACAATTTATAACTTCCATTGCATTGGATATAAATTTGTGTACCCGACTGTGGTTTTGTATTTATACAACCTGCCCACATGTGTCCAATGTGGTCAGTGGACACAACTGTCGGGTCTCCGTTTTGTCTGCAACCTAAATGGAAACCAACGCATTAACTCTCAGAGGTACAGAATTATTAATTGAAAACTCTCCGCCTCAGCCAAAACATCGATCTAGAATCATAAATATGCAATGGCAATCCTTCCGAAACAGTGAACCATAAGGACCAACCGGGGCCAATATGTTAGTCACAACTATCGTATCGATGTTCTCTGCTTTTGCGTTTGTTGCATTCCTGGCCGCTCGGTTTTCATTCGTCGGAACATTTCCACAGTTGTAGACGATAGGATGCAGAAGTGAATAACATCTTGAGATCATGGTGTAGCTTTCTCAGCATAACCCACTGAAGACGCGACCCGAAGGGAAGCGAACGAAACCACCGAGAACGGCGATTGGTCGGAACCGGAATGATCGAAGATTAAATAAAATAAACGAATATCAATATTTGAATCATAAGTAGCTATTTCAGTCTTTTGCGTTCTGCTTTTCTACGGCAAATGGAATGGTCGATTTCATGCATCACCACATTACGAATGATAGTGAAATTATTTATTCAAATGATTCTTGGACTTTCTGGCTGTTTGTTGAAGGTTTTTCACTTTAGAAAAAAAAATAGTACGATTCGATTGAAGGATCTTTCTATGGACGTTATAGGTGTGAAACAAACATTAAGCAAAGCGAAAAGTAAACACGATAATAGATTATCATCTTTTATTCCAACGACATCAATGCAGCTGACAACTGATGTCACTTTTTCCTCCCCCCTTTTTATTGTAGATGTGCTAAAAGACGCCACGCAGGATGTGGCTGGATCTTCACTAGCAGCTCGACTGTCACTAGCAGCAGAAGAATGCAAAAGCTTCGCGAAGAATTCAATTTACTGTCACAAAAAGCCTGCCAAGAATGTCAGCCACCGAGTAGCAGCAGCTGCCGCTTGCTTGGGGAGCCTTCTTCGTTCCACAGCTCCGGAACGTGTGTGAACCTTCACGACTATAACTCGATACGATCTTACCATTTTAGCAAGCTTAGGTCGGGTCAGACGAGAATGTGAATATCAGGAAATGCTGTTACCACACCGACACAAGTACATAAAGCACAGACGCGCAAAAAAAGAAAACACAAGGAAAGGCCACATGAAGGCAAAGACGCTATCCATTTTGATATCGTTACTGCACACACACACGAGGCGAGGTCGTTTCGGGGAAGATTTCTTGGAAGGATTTTCCCTCACTTAATCCGTAGGACCACGTACCGGAACCGGGCGTGCCTTCTGTTCATCGTGCTGTTTACTATGCCATCAGTATGTATGTATCACAATTCCATGCACCGTTGTTGGACTAGACTCTTTTTTGTTGTTGTTATTTACATCCCTTCTGGACATTCCTTTCCAGTTTAGACGTAAAATCTCCAAGAAGTACGAGTTATGATAATCCTAATGCTGCCGGAAATAACTCAACGCACTTATGTTAATCTTCGATAGAGATGTGTATACCGGTAAGACGATTTTAAAGGGAAAATTGTTTTAAGTAGACAAGTTTGTTGTCTTTTTGGGGTTTCAGGGTGTAAAGAAAATGTCCCACAGTACAGGAAAGGTTGTGTAAAGTAAAAGGATGAATGTAAATAAAACACTTCCTCTACGCCATGGAAATATTTGTTCATAATGTTGTTCCCCATTTTCGGTGTACATTAATTTCCAGATATTTTTTTCTCTGTGTAAAGTTAAACAACGCCGGCTGTACTTAGGACATTGGTTAAGGACTAAACACACACACACAAAGCGGCACACAAATGCACATTATAATTCTTTGTATTTCTTTTTATAGCCACCAAACCTTATTTCCGCTCGATTGCGTTCCCGGTTTTCTCGTTGCGGGTTTTGGAATTTAATTTTCCTTCAGTCCCATTAACTGGCACTCCATAGGAAAAAGGAAAAAAAACAAACACAAAAACAGGGAAATTGTGGCACCGGCGTCACAATTTCCCACCTTCTGTTTCAATGTTTCCCTGCTTCGCGAGTAGGTCAAATTATTTACCAACAGATTTTCATAATTATAAATTCAATTATTCGCTGACTTTTACTGACTCTGGTCACCGCAGCTGGGTCCAACGGGTTCAGCGTACGCCGAACCCAGGGCCAGAAACATTCCAAACAGCTGCAATGGGTTCCAACGAACCATGTCCGTGGAAGGATTTAATGTCAGACAAATTTAGAGAGTGCCAGAGCAAAATTTAATTACAAGCCCACTTTCTTCCCGCGTGCCTCCTGTACCAAACGTCCAGGCTACGAATGGCTCGGGGGTTGCGCCAAACCAACGGTAAACCATTTAAACGACGTTGACCTTTCCCACAGGATATGGACACGTCTTAATGGTGGGAGGGGCGATGAAGGTTTGTGGTTTGTGGCAGCGGAAAATAGCTCCATCAGCTTCCATCTTGCGAGACCGATGCGAGAATAAGGATTTGCGATGAATCTACATTTTCTCTCTCGCATGCGGTAAATGAATTCCATTACCAACACTTGTGTCCGCCGCCCCATTTCTGGAACTCGGAAAAAAGGAACAGGTGGGAAATGTTACACCCACCGAACACCTGTCGGCAACATTTCAGGCGACCGATGAGCGGTGCTGTATGGTGTCCAGTGGGGGCGACTGTGCAAAAAACCGCACGTAATGTGATAAACGGTTAGATTGAGTTAAAGTGAATTTGATAATCGGTTATTACCTTCCGGCTGTTTGACTGTGAATCTGTATTTGAACTATTTGAGAGAAAAAAAAGGAAAAATAAAATGGTAATACACAAAAACTCATTTAATCACGTTAATGTCTCGAAATCGAACATTTATTTGTAGTTGATTTTCCCTGTAAAGCTTACCCGCGCGATCGGATTCAATCACTTTTTTTCGACCACCTCAAATTGCAGCAATGCGGATGGCAGTGTACTGCATTGCCGAGAAACACAATATATCATGTCTAAACGAAGCTCATCCGCTTATTATTAGGAGCTAATCTTCCTACCTCGCCGTTCTGAATTTTCCCGGTTGTTCCTTTCTAGTGCCCTGCGCTACAATACTGACTTGTTGTCGTCAGTCTAATAATCCTCACGCTAATCATCTCACGAGAGAGAGCGAGTGAGAGAGATGAACGCGACCGTCAATGTCAGTGTTGGGATTTTCCATACTATTCCATGTAGTGGTGGCCGGAAAATGGGAAGGTTTGAAGTATGGTTTAAGCCATTGCACCATTGTTGCTATATCGTCACAGCGAGCAGACGAAACTGCGGTGAACCGCAACAGGTTCATCCCGTACGGATCGTAGACTACTTTTGCCGGGTTTGCCATCCCTAATATCTTGTACACTGGGGCCATTACAAACATGTCGAAATTTAAACATGGTTTCACAGTTACCCCTTTTCGTTTGGCGACCGTTTCAAACCGATGTACGCCATCGCGAGCAACAACCGCGTTGGGCGTAATGCCAAACACAAAAAGGCTACCAATGTTCAGCGTGTTGCCTACCATTCGGGGGCGCTGTGGAGATTTTAATGAACGGTTTTGATTTGCTTTTTTTTTCGTTTGTGTAAGTATGCTTATTCACTATAGATATTGGAACGATCAGTAACCAATAATACTGTGGAGTACACGAACACCCCACTACTACTACTAAGGCGAACCAATTCAACTGGTCCACTGGTCCACAAAGGGAATTCCATTGGCGCTGTTCACTGCACTGGGGGGAACAGCAACACGAGCTTCGGTGAAACTCTCCAACATGAAACAATACCGGATTTATGGCTTCCAATTACATTTATTATTACGAGTGTTTCATGTACACTAAGTTTCGATCGCAGCCCGCTAAACCACAGAAGCTTTTTTTTGTTTGCGTACGAATGTTGTTGACATCCCCTATCCTGGTGAAACATTTCGTTAGCAGCTGGGAATTTGGGAACCGAAGAAAGTGCGAAAATAGTGTGAGAAAAGAATAAATCGGGCACTATAGTGCGAGCCGAAGGCGTGTAGCCTAATATTGGAACCCATCACGTTCTGTGTGCTGGTGTTTCGTGCTTTTAATGGCCTACGAAGGCACAGTGAGTTTTGTGTGATTTTGTGTGTTTTTTTGTAAATGAAGAAATTTTTACAAAAGGAACATTTTTTTTTCTTTTTCGATTAGTTCGTGCTTTCCACAATCAGGGCAGATTAAAGTAAATCACTTTGGAATTTTTTTTAATTCGAATCAATTTGTATGCCTATTAACCATGTGTTAACTGTGCCCAATGTGCGTAACTTGCCATTACGGGTAAGCGTATTGCCTAACTTGCAGGCGCTAGGCAAAGTTCTACGTTCCTCGCCCATTACGCAACTTCAAGCGCGAAGAAGAGCTTGGGTGTGTAACGATATGCAATCGAATCGAATCGATAAAATACGCACCCTCGTGCCTTGTGTGTGTGTGTGTGTGTGTGTTTGGCCCAAAAACGGTCGAAGGGTTGTGGGCCGCCATTCGCGCATACCCTTGCGGGCAGGAAAATGAAAGAAAAATAAACCCCCGGGAAGAGTTTTTGATAGAAATGGAGTCAAGATAAACAACTCCCGAAACGTGATAGCGCAAGCATTCGTAACGTTTGGAGATCCGCTTCACCCCCCATCCACCAACCCTTGGGGGGGGGGATGTTGTGGTGAAGAAGGTGGCTCATATTACGATCGGGTGGATTTACTAGCGAGCCAGTTTGATTGGCTGTTTGCCCCATTTTCCATTTCCCTCCCAAAAACGTTCTTGTTGCCAGTGTGTGGGGTCTGATTTTTTCTCTCTCTCTCACTTTTCCTCTTGTTCTTCGATTTAGAAGCTGCGAAGGGAAGCCGAAACTTGGTTCTTTTATTTTCGGTTGGTTCGCGTTACTTTTTCCCGCCGATGGCTCGATTAGTACAATTGGGAATACTAGCTGACAAGCAATTGACAGCCGGAAGCGAGAATTGCTGCACCGTAACTGGCTGCTGGGCACAGTCACAGCACACCCCGGTTTCGATATCACCGTGTTCGGCTGCGAGCGCAAGATTTGCTCGATATGGACCACTGTTTTGCAGCATATTGTACTCGTTTCGGGTTTATTTGTCTCGCCGGCAGGTTTCGGTTTGACATCGGGGACGATATCGTAACGATGTCGATGGATGATGGGAGCGAACAAAAAAAAAGCTGGAAATGAAATGCCCTTTGGCATTTGGAAGCGTGTAGCGTCGGGCGGGTGAATATCAAACAAGCCAAGAAAAAGCGCATTCGTTCTTCATTATATTGGCCCACGGTAAGGTGACATATTTTTCAACGAATTCAATTTTGGTTCACGAAAGTTAATACTGTACCATTATGGTGGAGAAGATGCTGAAATGAATTCAGTACAATAAAGTGACATTACATGGACGTTGGGATGGAAGCAATGATTTCCATTTCAATCAGCGACACGGGTTCATTGTTCACAATCGCATTCTTGCTTTTTTTTGGGCGTTGAAGAAATTACAATTTATTTTTAAGCAATATATTATATTCAATCAATTATGTTAATAGAAAACAGAAAAAAACATCAAATTCTCACATAAATTTTTCACGAAAATTCCTTTTTCTACGTAGAAAAAATGACAAAGCTAGAGTATAATTCTAGGGACAAAAGAGGACATTATGTTTAGTAACAATATGTCCGTCTGTGTATTTTTTTTCGGTGCCTTAAACGAGTGTGTAATCTCTGTCCCTAAACAAAAAATCTATTCTCACACACATAGCCGCCGTATGTTTCCCTTCAGGACGAACATTGTTTATCTAGGAGCAAACACCCCTATCGTCGAGTGCTAGCGATTAAAGGGGTTTGCAAAAAGAAAAACTTTATTCTCACACTCATACATAACAGTACGACGGTAGTTCACATTTGCCGGAATGCTGGCCCGAAGTAACCCGTTACTTAAAGGGAAGGCAAAAAGTCCCAAATGATTGCTCGCTTGAGTAAATGAGCAAAACGAGATGCGATGGCAAGAAAAAAAAATAACCACCCCAACAAGAAATGGTGGAAATCTGACGTACTGTTTGCTTAGAATCAAGGGAAAAGGTTTTGAGAGCAACAACAGGACAAAAAAAAAAACGGGTTCGAACCAGTTCGCCATGCGTCATCTTTTAGCGACGAAAGGGTTTGTTGGGTGCCTTTTCCACACGTTGATCCCTTGTTTTGGGTGCCTTGAAGTAGTGATGGGCGGGTCGACCCGAACCTATCGGGTCCGAACCGGTTCGGGTCGACCCGTAGATAGAAGAAGGTTCAATAGGTGCAACGACTCCGATAGGAGCAATCTGCCATAAGCGATTCCGTCTCGTGGGTGCAACGAGTTCGAATCGGACTCGAGTCGAAGTAGGTTCAGTAGCTACAGTAGGTGCAAGGTACCACAACCAACTCTGACCCATGGGTGCAGTGAGTTCGGATCGGACAAGGGTCGAAGTAGCTTCAGTAGGTCCAGAAGGTGTATGCTACCATAAGCGACTTCGGCCCCTGTGTGCAACGAGTTCGGATCGGAGTCGGGACCTAGGTTCAGTAGGTCTAGTACGTGCAACGCCTCCGGTAGATGCAAGCTACCATAACCGACTCCGACCCATGGGTGCAGTGAGTTCGGATCGGACTCGGGTCGAAGTAGGTTCAGTAGGTTCAGTAGGTGCAAGGTACCATCATCAAGTTCGCAGGTACCTGTGGTACCTATGGTATCAGCAAGGTACCTGTGGGTGCAGCAAGTTCGGATCGGACTCTGGGCGAATTAGGTTCAGTAGGTGCAAGCTACCACAAGTGACTCCGACCGGTGGGTGCAACGAGTTTGGATCGGAACTACTGAACCTAATTGTATTTTGCACCCACAGATCGGAGTTGATTCCGATTCTGCTGCAACCGACTCCGGTTCGGGCCATGGAAAAAAATGTATGACCCATCACTACCTTGGAGAATGTGGAGAAGAAAAAAAACTCCCTCGTACGGCGATGCTCAATCATGGCAAACAAAGGAACAGCCTTTCGTTAAGGACCGTGTGCCAGGAGAAGCGGATTGACTTTTGTACCGGTATGTGCAGTTCGGCAGAGGACGAAGTTCATGATCCATTAGAAAGGGTAAGTAGTTATTCCAGCAATGGGTACCGCCATTAAACTATGTTGTGCCGAGCAAGCGCTTTGCCCACCACGGACGTTGACATTGGGTTTGGCGAGTGTTTTACCATTAGCGAAGAAAAGTGTTGCAACTCAAACTGGCCACGGATGGTTGGTAATGGGATAAAAATGTTCCACTCCCTACCACCAATTCATCATCCGTGTCAACCCTCGGTTAATGCCACACAGTGCCGAGGCTGTGCCCGTTCTTTTGCTGCCTCAAAACGGATGTGGCCGGAAAGGTTCGATCGTTTTCCCAACCTTTTTCTCTTCCCTTCTGTGTTCACCACGACAAAGCGATGCGCGTGACGCGTACCGAGGGTACTTCTTAACCCATTCGATGACGTGACAAAAAAAGCTAAATAAATCCTTTCTGCTTCTTCCCTTGCTTTTTGGGGGTGTGTGTGTTTGTTTTTTTGTGTTGCCAAGTTCATTTTCGAACGTGCAAGCGTTTGTGCGTAGCATCATTTTCCTTCCCTACTGACTGTTCATCATATTTCAATTCGCTGGTTAGTCGACATCAACTTGTGACAGACGACGAAAAAAGGCGAAAAATTCAATGTCACTTATAGTAAGAAGAATAGCAGAAACGAGACAAAACACCCAACCGGGGTTAGCAAATCCGATGTGGCTGTATCACAACTGTACCGGAATCTTGACAACAGAAAAAAAGACATCCGCAAGGAGTTTGTCGGGACGCATCGAAAGGAGCGGAAAAAAGGATATTATAACAAAAAACAAATCATACCGAGGGTAGCGAACAAAAAAATATATAACGAAGGTTTTGCTTTGAAAAGTTTCTTCCACTTCCGTATCGTAGCGAATCATTCTCGGATTGGATACGTCAAGCTCGTACCATCGTACCCCATATAGCCGCCAAGTTCCAGGCCACTGAATCATACGGAAGACGAAACCGGTTGTATTTACGCCGAAAGAAATTCAATCTGTTTTGATATCTCTCAATTTTATGACTTCGGCACGAACCGGGGAATATACTTTGAGCATCAGGCGGATATTGAAGTACAAGGATCATTGTGTTGGTTGTGCTTCATAAATTCAATCACTCCCAAAAAAAAACAACCTTAACAACGAAGTAATAAGCGAACCGAGTGCTTCAGATTGGAAGCAGAAAGCTTTGGCGAACGTTTCATTTAAGCGAAACTTAAACAATCCGAATCAACTGTGATGGGAAGATTCGGTGACCTCCCAGTGACGTGGTCGGAGTGTTCGACGCAACTGCTGCGACTGATAATGGAACTTTGCTGGATTCTGAGGATTGGATTGGACCCGTCCGCTAATGGCATTCCGACATTCGCTCGCTCGGGAACCTTTAAGGGCGGCTTATCACCGAACCGAAGATATATGGTGTTGACGTACACGTTGACGTTATAAGTGAGTATGCGCTAGAGGAAAAACAAGTTTTAATCTTAACACGATATCTTTCTCACTTGTTTCTTGCACCATGCATGGTGCACACAATTCTCGGAAAAGCGGCCAGTTTGCCTAGCTCAATCACCGAGAAAAACCCCAATCGGGTAAGTAGTGTCGTAATTTGATTAAATGAGCCTAAAAGTGGATTGTGCTTGATAAAAGAAAAGTGTTAATTAATTCAGCCAGATAATCCGGACCAGGGGACCAGGAGATCCTGGAGCTGCTGCTCCACCCCACCGTTACAGTGTGTGGAGGTAGAAGGAGAAGCAGTCTAGATAAGAACTTTTGATTTCCGACAGCAATGAAGAAGGTCGTCTTGTACGTAGAGTCTGTAAGTTTGCTGATAAGTTACGCAGGAAGTTAGACAATAGTTTTTCCACGAAGCGTCGATTGGTGTCCACGGGGAGATGGAGTGAACGATGTTTTACTGTAGTTTGTCAGATAAAAGTCTAGATACTTTGGAACAGTACTTTGGTAGTATCAAAATGGTAAAAGAAATGCATAAAAAATAGAGCAAATCTGTACATTTGAAAAGCACGGAGTTAATGGAAAAAAATGAACTAAAATACTGAATAAAATTGGTATGATTTGTTTGGAATTAGTATAACTACTTAAAACAGTTACTTCTTTTCATTATTTTTTTTTATTAATACACGAGATTTTATGCAAGTTGTGGAAAAAATACCACAAATAAAATAGTAATACATAATACACTCGTGTTTCAATTTTGAGAAAGACTCATGACGCCTGAAAGTATGCATTTTTGTTTTTGCTCCGTTAGAACGGCCTGGCCGTATCAAGCAGTAGACATTTTTTATCATAAGAGAATTTGTTCTACGAGGCTGCAAGAAAATAAATTGAAAATAAATATTTTCACTTCAAATATTTGTTGATCCAACTCTTCAATAAGGCTCAATAAGGCCATCCTTATTGAAATAAAAAAAAAACTCTCAAGTCTGGGTTTCTAAGAATGTCGACAAAAAGTAATAAATTGCATACATTTAGGCTGTTAACATCATAAAATGACCATAAAATGACCATAACAACTTATCAAGAGCAAAAAGTCAAAATTATACATACACAAACGAAGATTCTATTTTCTTATTCATCGAAGATTTCCTTTTTGCCACATCTCTTCTATTCAAAGCTTTCAAGATACGTGCCAGTAGTCGTTAAATTTCCATCACATATGCTTTCTCATATCATCCATTATCTGATCAATCATAATAATAAGCTGTAGTATTGTCAAGAAAGACAGATGTACGGTGCCCTTCTTGAGAAATGTAGCAACATTAATTTAAATTGAATAAATTAGCATGTTTCACAACTTTTCCTTCAACCCAGCAAGCAGTCCACTCATCACTCAATAAGTTAGGTTCTGTAGGTATTTGTAGGTACCATCCAGCATTCGGATGATGTCGCCCATCCGTTACGAACTTGTTGATTAATCTTGCATGTAGCATCTCAATCTCAAGAATACTGTCATCAATCAGACATGTAGTTACGGTTGTACCTTAATAACCCATTCAGTGTACAGTAATTTACTTGCCGTTGTGTACCATCATGCTTGACGCAGAGATGCACGTCCGTCAGAACCGTACGGTGCATCCGACGGGATGGAAATATGGGTATTCCATTTTCTCTCCCAACAGATACATCAATTCCCTGTAGTGGAGTGGGCCATACTGCCAACAGTATGCAATGTTTTAATCCTCCACGTCGCTACTTTGCTTTGCTGGATGCTAGTATCCGTGGAGGTAAGTAATGCAACCATGAAATGCAGCAAACGAACTTGAAGTGAAACCATTCAAGCGCTGGCGCGCACGCTCGCCTTCATCGCATCCTTTGAATGTGCAATGAAAAGAAACCGTTTCGCTCGCGTAGAATCTAGGGATCGTCTTTGTCAGTCTTTGAGGTGCGGGTAAGATGTACATCCGCGTGCTTCGGTTAGAAGTTTTGCTTCCTTGAAGCTTTTCCCCTTCCAGCAACAGGATCTGCCGTTGAGTGCCACAATCCGTGCGTCGTCTGATAGCCGGGGCTGAGTGCTGGCGGCGTCTTTCTTCCGGTTGTGATACCAACACGGGACGGGATGAGGATAGGAAAACCTCATCCTTACTCAAAAGCCGAATGGAGAAGCACTGTCCGTACACAGAGGCAAGTAGGATTAATAATTCAACAGCTTGATTTGAAATGTTTCCGAGAATTGATACAGACGGAGACGGGGGAAGTTCAGCGAGTTGAAGCTGCCTGGCGGGGCTGTATTTGAGTTGTTAAAAGTCACAAAAAAGTGCTGCCCTTTAAAGTGTTGGATGTATATGACACCGAGCAAAAGGGGGATTCGTGAAGGGTGTGAAGAATATTGTGTAAATTTCCATCTAGCTAGCACGATGCTAAAGACAGTTGCGCTATTTGGCAAGGTGAACAGGTGGCAAGAAGCGAACGATTTAACGGGCATTACTCATTGATTGCTAGTTGAATAATTTAAGCTACAATCAGCTTATACAAATAAGTGCCTCCAGTTAAGTTAATGGTTNGGGGGAAGTTCAGCGAGTTGAAGCTGCCTGGCGGGGCTGTATTTGAGTTGTTAAAAGTCACAAAAAAGTGCTGCCCTTTAAAGTGTTGGATGTATATGACACCGAGCAAAAGGGGGATTCGTGAAGGGTGTGAAGAATATTGTGTAAATTTCCATCTAGCTAGCACGATGCTAAAGACAGTTGCGCTATTTGGCAAGGTGAACAGGTGGCAAGAAGCGAACGATTTAACGGGCATTACTCATTGATTGCTAGTTGAATAATTTAAGCTACAATCAGCTTATACAAATAAGTGCCTCCAGTTAAGTTAATGGTTAATTTTTAACCATATTCCTTTTTTCCAATTCTGTGTTCACAACCCATCATAAATTTAATGGTTTGTCGTACAAAAATTCTTGAAGTGGCAGAGCCTCAAGAAAACAATCCATCAACGTGCCTTTTCAAGATGCTTGAACGTTGTATTAATGTGCAACTATTTGTTCTTCGTGGAGTTTTTTTTGTGTGTGTCCCATTTTATCATTTTGTGTTTTTTTTCCTTCTGGCTTGTCATGTGTACGAAATTCATGACACGTAAAACCGGAATAACTTCCGGCGAAAAGAAGTCCAAATAAAGAATGTGGAGTTCATAAGAGAGAGAAAAAAAGGCAAGTGCAAGTTACATCCTTCCAGCAAAAAAAAAAAGAAGCCATGTTAAATCACAGCTAATGTATTCAATGTTAGGCGCGTTTTATTCGATGGACGAGATTGTGCTCCTCCAAACCCACCGGTGGAGAGGAAGGTTTACGGTGAACTGATTTATGCAAACACGCGTAGGAGACGAACTCAATCAACCAAAGCTCGCCTCTTTTTTTTTGCCAACCGACGATATCAAGCTATGTCAAGGATATTTTGTTTTAGCATTTTTACCTTCTTTTTTGTTGTTGTTCGTTTACATTGTTTTGTTCTTTTCCATTTCGGTAGGCATCCCGAGATCAAAACCAATCGCACGCTGGTGCCACGCCAAATCCTGATTTCTAGGATTTATTTTCCATTCTCGTAGGCCCTGGCATGTGGTTCCTCTTCCCTTTCGTAACACGTCCCCCCAAAACGACCCATCCGTGGCAGTTACAGATTTCAATCAAAAGCGACAGGCAGAAGGCTCGTGCCTTCATGCTCATATATTATTCATATCGAACCTTGTTTTGTAAATCGCTGTAAGGCATCAAAGAGGTTCAGCAATACAGTGAATTGTGCAATATTCTGCCCTTGTTGTAGGTACCGATTATTAGCCTCTACTATTGTCAGCCATTTCCCATTTCTATACTGTCCATAATGATAATGTGTTAAGTTTTTCCTTCACGGCAAACTGCGGAAGGCGCGTCAAAAACAAGAAGCTTTTGTTTGAGCAAAAGTTTGGGATTTGCGCTGCTTCTTAAGAAGTTTTCGATCGTGAATCGCGTTTTGTTTATTGATCTAGCGAAGATTACATACTTGATGCCTTATTGGTTAAGCGAAACTTCCTTGCCGGGGAAAATTTTGTTGGGGATTTTCTTTCACTCAAAGACGCCATCTGCACGGCCGGGTCACAAAAACTGGTAGCCGCTGCTTTTTGTTTGTTAGCTGGTTAGTGATCAATAGTGATTAACCGCATACAAAAACCGTTACTGGGTGCGCATTAAGCGCCGTTACCACCCGTGTACAAGAAGGGTGCCCATTTTGCCAGCAAAAGTTCATTAAAAGTTCATCGTGTGTTTGCAAAACGGGCGGATTTTCCCTTCAGTGAATGTGTCTTAATGAAGGCAAATATTAATTATGAGCTCCATTCCTCCCTCTCCAGTACGTTCTGCACTTTTCGCCAGTGTGGAGAAAGTTAAACGGTTGCCGCGTACGATATGCTACCCCGTCGAAGGATATTCAATACGTCGCACCAAAACACATGTGGCCCTCGAGTGTGCTCGATCGAGTGTGTTTCGTTCGTGGTAAAGAAAGTTTGCCATTCCACCGTGAATGGTTTCGCGGGTTGTGTTAGTTTAATCGGACGTTTGAACGCAAGGGGAACAGTGTGGTGTGTACTGAGGGGTGTGCGGTCGACATGTGATGTTGACCTTCATGTTTTGCTTCGAACCGCAAAAGCAAACGGAATGCTGGACGAGACGAGAGCGAAATGTGTCTATCCTTCGTTGGGGAAATTAATGGTGACACGAGAAATGGACATTCAAACCCGAAATTTTATCTACTTCCCGATGTTTGCACGAACTGCTATCGTTGGTACTGGATTCGATAAGAAATTACTTGATTATTTCGTGGAATAGAGAACAAGATAGAGAGAAATTTGAAGAGTTCATATACAGACGATGCTTTTCACTATGGTCTCAGCGATTTTTTTATTGTTACTAAATAACATATTTTAAGTAAAGTTTAGGAATACAAATTAATTCTTCCAAATTGTTTACGGAGGTTATCAATTAGAATTTTCAGACATAGATCTATTAAAATTTAATTTAATTTTAAACCATTGAATAAGATTGTATTTTAAGCATAATTTTCTAAGAGTTGACAGTTGACAGTTGTTATTTTGCTGAAATTGTCAGTTTTTTTTTTATTTTCACCGGCAACCGTGAAAAAATCATGAACTTTACTGACCATCAAAATTAAATTGTTTTAATAAACTTATTCATTCTCGATAAATATTTTAAGGAAATATTGAAAGAATAATTAATTTGATACTATTCAAAACGATTTCAATATTATTGTTTCCTTTAGAATATTTGAATAAAGCTTTCGACTCTCTACAAATGGTTATAAACGATGTATTCTCGACTTAGGCTGGTGGTACAGCTCCATCGCTCCGATTTTTCCGGTCCCAAATACAGTAGTAACTTCGGCGGACGCCAATACTTAGAAATTGTCATGTCCTCTATTATAAGCATTTTATGCAATTTAAATATTTTTTGTCCATTTCGTGTATTAAATCTTTCCCATTGTTCCGAATGGCCAGCGCTACCAATATGCCGCATTGATTGGGGAAGCTGCGGTCACGATAAAGACGAGAAAGATGAAAGTTGTCGCGCATATTAATGATAAATGTCACATGATCCGCACCTCCGACAGAAACTTCACCACCACGTACCACACCCTTCCACCGTTTGCCTGCACAAAGTGGAACTCAGTCCACGCTTCAGTGTGGCAAAGGTTCAATAAATCTCGTACCCCCGGTTTCGTTGCCGGTCGATTCATCTCCGGGTAATGCGAATGTGGAGCAGCACTATGTAGCGATAAGCGAACAAAACAAAAACCGGCACGCGAACGGAACACGGCAGACGAAGAACCGCAATCAAACCCGGACACGATGTAATCCGGAAAGGGGTGAAAGGAAAAAGGTGTTTGGCGTATAAGAGTGAAAGTGTGCAAAACTATCACCACGTCGTTACAGTAATGTCGAACAAGAATACAACATCAAAACCGTAGAGAGTTCTCACCGTCGATGTGTAAATATTTTAATGAGTTTATTTTGCAGACATATAGAACCAAAAAAAAAGGAAAAAAGAAAAACAAACCCCTTTGTAAATAGCACCCAGGGAGTTTTAATGTGATAAAAACCAAGCGCCATTTTAATGCAATTATAAGGCAGAAGGTAGGCTTCAGGAAAACAGAAGGTCAGCAAAACCACATATATGGGCATAAAATCAGCTGCAAATCTCTCACTCGTAACGGTGCTAAATGGGGGTTTGCCCGGACGATTCCGTTCCGTTGCTCATTCAACTCGATTATCGGTTTGCGACATATTTGGCCGGGGTTTTTCGGAGACTTCCTCCACGGCATGGCGAATGGGTTTTGTTCCGGACCCCCTTTTAAAGCTCGCTCGCAACGAATCAGAGTCAATCGCGCTAAATGACATTAACCCGTTGGCGCGTTACGCCGGTATCATAGTTCGCGCGTGAGAGTGAACAGCAGGGTGAACAGCGGAGATGAGACACACAGCGAACGTATCGAGCACATGGATTGCATTCCGTTTGTTGCATGTTGATAGCTCGGCATACGCACACCGCCAAGTCAAAGCCCGAAGTCCGATGACGGGCTGCTGGTGGACGGTTCAGTAGCGCAGTGACTGTCGCACGAGTGAAACGAACCCCCGGAGGGCCGTACACGCTGCGCACGGGTTGCGTTTACGCTGGAAGATAGTTCGAAAACAAAGGCGAATAACGAAAGTGCAAAACCAAGCGTTTCTCTGCTGTAGTGTGCAGTAGTGTGGTAACTTTGTTTTTTGTAGTCCAGTGTTTTGTGTAAATAAATTTTCCTTGACCCCAAAAGAAAACCTTCGTAAAAGGGTAGAGGAAAACATCATGTCCTTCACAGTGCAAAACCACAACAACAGCGATGTGGTCAGGGTTTTCATCGGGTTGTTGTTGGGCGTGTTAGTGTTTCTACAAACAGCAACAACTCGTGGGTTCGCCCAACAAGCCACAGGTAAACAGTGAAATTGCCGCAGTCGGAATGTCGAATTTGGTGTTATCCGAAAAATTGTCAATCAAATGTTTGTTCCCTCCGGAAAAATAAAAACTCCCTCCTCGTGTGTGGGGAGACGTGATGATCTTTCTCTCTCTCACACACACACCCAAAACACTTTTACTATACTGCAGGTGATCGTGTGTACAAGCCGGAAATGGACGATCTCTACATTACGGTGAACGCGCGCACCCGAACCCTCGAGCTGGCGTGGCGCAATTTCGACGATCTATCCAATTACATACTGCTGGCCGAACAGTACCCGGTGGAAGCGTTCGAGCCGCGCTACTACTACTACACGAGCGACTCCGGTTCCACCAGCGGCGGCGGCGGTAGCACAGCAAGCCCATCTGGTGTCACAGACGGGGAAGATAGTGGGACGATGACACAGATGATGGGCGATGATGCGGCAACCATCGCCCTCAGAACACCGGAAGTGTCCACTGCTGGTGCTGGTGGTAGTGGTGGTGGTGGTTCTACTACCGAAAATAGCGTCTCCACGACAAGCGGCTACAGTGAGATGGAGCTTGGCTGGGTGTACGACTTCCGGGACGAATCGGGCTACCGTAAGAAGGAAGTGCTATTTTCACTACAACCGATCTACACCAACGGTTGGACAAAAACCGGTAAGAATGGGTATCACACACGGGAGACACGCGGGTTTACTTGCTTCCGGATTTGGTGAGAAATATTTGTGAACATAAATTTTCCTTTGCTGGGGATTTGGATGTTTAACGTAACGGGCATTTGAATGGGAAATGGTTTTTGGATGGTAAATTCCTGACGCATATTTGATGTTTTGTAATTATGAGCAAACCCCTCGAAACATCGTTTTGTGCAGTGACGTAGAAAGTCGTCTCGCAAAGCGCATGTGTTTCGTGTGATAAGCGGCCAAGCGTCGTTTTGTCGGCTACACGTGCCTATAGATAGAGAAACACCGCACCGGCACCGTTTATCGTGCCGTACTGACCATTGCATTTGACATAATTCTATGTGCGGCTTATGGTGAGTATGATGGCCGGGTCCGGCTTGCCCTTTGTTGTGGTTTTGTGGGTGTTTGCGTGCGAATGTGTGAGTGTGTGTGGTTAAGCACCGCAAATCATTTCCAGAACGTTGGTCAGAATTAAGTGAACCTCCTTACGGACATTAGACGATGGTTGAATGGAGCAGAAAAGGGTTGACAGTGATTGGTATTCGATTTTAATAGTGTTTGTGAGCTTAAGGCTTAGTGGAGAAGCATAACAAAACCGTGCTAAACATGCATCATATTCCATAACACTAATACTGATACTGATACTAACGCATTTACTAATCTTCTCTGTTTAGAAGTATTAATCGAATTCGCTACAAATCGACTCTTTCGAATTGAGTTTTGGAGTTTGCGAAAATGAGAAAAACCCGGATCATCCAAAAGTACATTTGGTGTTGGTAAATGAGGAAATTTAGATTATCACCATTATCCTGATACGGTTTCCGCATCGAACACGACCATTAAAATGGGTCGTCGAACTAGCAACTCAAAACCACCCATTTGCATCGATTGAAAACGCTTGAAACTGCTCCGTACGTGGAGTATGCCGGGAGTACGATTGTCACGTACTACACACGGGACACGGCAACAGTTGGGCCGAGATCGCAATCGAAAGGAGAACGATTGGAAATGGTCATTAGAAGGTAGGTCGGTTTCAGTTCGTTTCCTACCGTGTATGGGTGTGTTCCGACCCTGCCCCGTGTGTAGAGTCCTTCGTATTGACAAAATTGGCACACTGTTGGTGCGAATGGTGATGATCTGATATGCCGGCGTTACGTTTTCCTGGTGCACGATGGAGTTACGCACCGTAGAAGACCAACACAAAAACCTATTCGGAACGGCAGTTTCAACGGTTTCGAAACGAATTCCAATTCTTATCGCTCTAGGTGTGGTGGTGGGAAACATAAAAATGGAAGCACAAAAAAAAAGCTCAACAACAACCTTATATGGTTGTATCTAGATAAATTCCGCTGCGATAAATGCTAATAGTTGTTTTGCTGAATAGGTCTTTGTTTTCTTTGGGTTTTTTTGTTTCTACCTGACGATGGTGGCAGTGTCATCAGTAGCGACAAACACGTGCACCTAATTTCACTCTCATTAGCATAAATTGTTTATATTATGCATGTCGTTATGGGTGAAATTCTAAGATGTTATTCCATTACGAGGTACTGTTGCTTCTTGTAATCTACCATGTTGTGGGAATTCTTTTTTGTTGCATATTCTACGTTGAATAAAACATTTCCTTTGCCTAGTAATACAACCGTTTATGTCTAAATTCTTGACTAAACAGAGATCTGGATAAACAAGTCTTTCTATCTGTCGCTTGATGACTCACAGGCAATTCCCAAAATTGAGGCGGTTCAAAACCTCAAGAAATTCAAGATTATTAGATAATTCCGAAAGGACGCACCACTCGAAACAATTGTGTCATAAAATTGTCTAACAAATCATAAAACACACATCACACAGGGTGGCTGTGTTTGAAACCTGCCGCAACAGTGAATCGCCATCAGAATTCCGTTCCGAAGTAAACCGGTTAGTCTCCGTTTGCTCGAGAACGGGCTGACCGCTAACACAATAATAACACACTGAGAGTTGACCGGTGTTACGCCGCCGGGCATGACTCAAAACATTCGCATACGTACGCCTCATTTATTCCCACTCTAACTATCCTACACCGGCGTAGTCACGGGAAGAAATGTTAATGAGACTGCAATTAGACCACATTGGACCGCTGTCCCAGAACTCCCTACCCCCACCCCAAGGTGCATCTGCTGTGACATCAAAATTCTCACGACCTCCCAGGCAATACAAATCGTCCAAACGTACCCTTCTAAACCTCACTCGAAACCCTTCCACTTCCACAGGTATCAAATTTAATTACGATCTCATGAACGGCGTCAACACAAACACCAGCTGCTACGGGTACTACGCGTACTTCGTACGCCCGAATGGGACCGTCCTGTCGGCGCACTGCATGAAGCTNCTCGAAACCCTTCCACTTCCACAGGTATCAAATTTAATTACGATCTCATGAACGGCGTCAACACAAACACCAGCTGCTACGGGTACTACGCGTACTTCGTACGCCCGAATGGGACCGTCCTGTCGGCGCACTGCATGAAGCTGCACCCGAGATGGATGATGGATCTCCGGCCCCATCTGAGTGCGTTCCGCATGCGGGAACTGTTCATACCCGGTACGCATGATTCCGCCTCGTACAAGGCCGGTTTCGATCCGCAGTATCAGGAAACGATCATCACCAAGTACGCGCTAACGCAGGATGACGATGTATACGGGCAGCTGCTACAGGGCATCCGGTACATCGATCTGCGCGTCGGATACTACAAAAACAGTCCCTCACCGTTCTGGGCTAACCATGGCATATCGCGACTCCATCCGCTGATCGACATTCTCGAGCAGATCAAGCGATACGCGCAGGAAACGCACGAAATTATCGTGGTGGATGTGCAAGAGTTCCCCGTAGGATTTGGCAAGGAGTACAACATTCACACCAAGTTGATAAACTTCTTGCAGAGCTCGCTAGGGGACGTGATGGCCAATCCGAGCATTGGCTGGGATGGGACGCTCGGAGATGTGTGGGCTGGCGGGAAGACGGTAGTGTTGGCCTACGATCACGAATTTGCCTTCCGATCGTTCTCGCACGTGGTGTGGCGTTCGGTACAGCAACGCTGGGGCAATGTACAGAAGGTGAACGATCTGAAGGACTACCTGTTCAAGGTGCACCATCCTCGTGGATTGTAAGTATGACGCAAACATTACTCGGGAATAGCGAGATCGATACTGACATCTCTTCCTTATGCTCATTTCAGCCGAGAATACTCATTCCGCCCAGTGGCCGATATGGCTGAACTAACGCCCGACCCTTGGGGTGTCATTACGGACCGGTACGGTGGTCTACGAAAGATGGCCGACTCGGTGAACCGGTTCGTGACCAAATGGTATTTTGAAGATCTCGGCCCTACCGCCAACGTGGTCGCAGTCGACTTTGTGCGCGGTACCAGCATCGTCGAGGCGGCAATTTACTGGAATCTGAAGCGTGTTCCAAATGGTTCAATAAAACTCCTCTACTAGAACTACTATCACGGCTACAGAGGCAATTACGTTACGCACACCAGCCAGGTTGACCATCGGGAAAACTCATTAGATGTTTGACCAACTCGTGTGGTGCATGAGGTACTACTATGCTCACCCGTCCCCGAAACATCAAAATCATCGCTAATTAATCACTAATTGAGGAGCTTAAAATAGCACCAGGAAAATCGATAAACTGGAGCAGAACCGCTAGCTAGAAAAGAGATACGTTTGCTGGGAGTTCTGGAGATCGTTGAATATTACGTACGGCTAGCGATGCGACGACCGTGCTACTTGTGTTTTTCGGTGGCGAACATGAAAAATCAAACTACACAACCACCGGTTAGACTGTCAACATTACTACGTCGTCTGTCGACACCGATTGATTATCAATTCGGGGTGCGATGTTCTGCTGCGAAAAGTGGTAGTCCGTCCATTTGGCGGGAAGGATTTTATTCTATTTTATGACCATAGCGTCATCAAACTGACGTTTATTTGAGTCCCCGGGTGTTGTAGCGTAGCAATTTCCGAACAGCAATTATACGTCGGATGCTGGGCCGTGGATAAATGGATCCCCGAATTAATGAGCTTATCGAAACGATAATGTACATTTGAATGAAGTGCGGAACTTCATCCGAACCGTAGAATTCCCTTGGGAAATTCATCATAAAGATGGTTGTTTTCGATAAAGTATTTTGTTGCGGAGTTCTTTCCCCCCTCCTCTTGGATGCTACTTTATTCCATTTTGAAGTTCTCCATCGCTCCAAAAACGATTTCAAAAATTGACCTGTTCGTGGAAGGGTTACTTCTCGATGTTTTATGACGGTGAAGAAGTTTGGCTACCGTTCAGCTCGTTAATATTTAACGATGATAGCGTTGCAGCATTTTTTCGCGATTGCCTTCTTTTTCGTGAAGATTATTGGTCGGCTGTTTTGTTTTGACAGTAGTTCTTCCTTTTTTTGTGTGTGCGTGTGTTTAGTTAGCCATTTTTATGCGCGTTAGTTTCGCACTGCATTTACCGGCTTTTTGTGAAGGTAAATCCCTTTTCTGATTTGCAAAGGAAAACAGATCTCACGAAATGGTTTCCTCTCCCCCTAAAATGTTGAAACGAAATCAATTTCATTTCTCAAACACTAACCACCCCTTTTTCTAGCCCATAAAGAATAAAATGGTTAAATTAAGCAGCTCAAAGCAAAAGCCCAAAAAACCCCAAATGCGCATCCATCTCGTCTCGGGAGTTTGTTGAGAGATAAGGGCAGGATGGGGAGTTTTAGGCCGGTTAGGTTCTTCGGTTGTCGACATTTCAGCTTCATCGACCCAGGGCTTTGGTTCGTTTCTTGATTGACCCTACATCCCAGTCCGGGGAAGTTAGGCACAGAAGAGCGGTTTCTTATTGAAGGTGTTCGCCTACCCGGTTACGGGTTTGGCATAACGTTTTATCATGGCCGCCATTAAAAGGATACGGCAGAAAGCTAACATGGCCGGTTTGGTGGAGGTTTCCGAACCCTTGTACCTTCGCTGCGGGTGAAGCAGGTCTCTTGCCATGAATTTTGCTTTGCAGTAACGTAAATCTTCGCTCCGCTGGTCCGTTTCTTGGTACCCCCCAAAAAAAGTTCCCCAAGGTATTATGGAAAGGAAATATGAAAGCGTAGCAAAATTACCACACGTCAGGGTTTTACTGCAGCTTTCTCGCTTCGAATTTAACTTCGGGAATAAAAAGGAGAGAAAAAAGGTGTACCGCGGTGCCCTAGCAAACGGTTGGACGGTAGACGGTTTCTTTCTTTTTTAATAAAGGTAGCAAAATTCGATTTTCAATCTGTGGCGCTCGTGGTGTGATGATTGGCAGGAAAAGCTTCACTCAGCGAAACCGAACATGATGGATGATGAAACGACGTGGGGCGCCAGTGACATTAAGTCGGATGGTATTTGGTGAGGAAATATTTTTTTTTTTGGCACTGTGTGCTGAGTGTGCTGAGGGAAAGGAATGGTTAAAATTTCTTTAATTTTGGAAGGTGATATGGTAAACGGGGAAAAGCCCCCATGGGAGTGCTGTGAACCGTTTGATGCTTGTATCAGTATCATTACGCTCGTTTGATTGCCGATCGATAGGGATATTTTTTCCTGTACGATAAAAAAGGAGTTTGAAAAGCAAATTTGAGATGAAACACATCATTTTTCAATGTCAAAATGAAAATACGCTTTGTTAGCTCTCCTAAAAACAAAAAAAAACAAAATGCTTTGTTTGTCGAAAATGGAAATTTATTTTCTTTAAAAACTTTTTACTTTTCAGGCAAATCACTTCTATTTAAAAACACTCTCAGCATAAACATTTTCAAAACTAACTGCTGACAAAGAAGGTTAAATCCTTACCAAGGACATCCAAAGCTATTAGTGTTCGTCCAAGTCCAAATTCGTTCGTACGTACGTAATGAAAGTGGCGCCTTGCGAAAGTGCAAATAATAAATCGACTCCAATTCTTCGTTGCATTGTGCAATGGGCTAAAGTATGGTTCGGCCCACGCCTTCCGGTGTGTACGGCGGCTAATAGTATGCATTTATCTTGAGCTGGGAAGAAACAGCTTGAAAGCTTTTTACCGAGCCGAAACAACACTCAACGGTACGTTATCGTGCTTTTGGTGAGAGCCAGGATGATGTTTGTAAGCGCGAAAATGTAGTTTAAACCCATTCAAACGCTACACTGTACGGTTTGAAGGACGTATGAATTCCGGAAATTCTACGGCTGACGTGGTTGCAACGCTGTGGTTCCTCATTTCATCCAACCGCGTACCGCGGAAGAGGCTCTGGTACGTCAGTTTTTGANGTAAGCGCGAAAATGTAGTTTAAACCCATTCAAACGCTACACTGTACGGTTTGAAGGACGTATGAATTCCGGAAATTCTACGGCTGACGTGGTTGCAACGCTGTGGTTCCTCATTTCATCCAACCGCGTACCGCGGAAGAGGCTCTGGTACGTCAGTTTTTGAATGCACCGATGCACATTTGATTGCACAAAGAAAAAAAAGGGTAAGTAGAAATTCAATGCGTGCTCTAATGGTATACCCCCCGGGTAGGAAGGTTACTCCATCCGGAAAGTACGTAGTTCCAAGCGGCCCAGCATATGTGCGCGGTGGCTGAAAATAGGCACAACCACTTCCTAACGCGACAAGGTCATTTCCTCACCGGTGTACAAGGTTCATGTTGCTCACGTAAATATGTACATTTGCCCCAGAATCAGGCCATTCGGAATGTGCAGCTTTCACGCCCGAAACGCATTCTACTGCCCGGCGGGGGAGTTCTTTCAACCCCGCACGGGATTTTTCGGGGCAAATATTTGTGTATGTGACCACGTCCGGACATACCTTGTGCACACTTGCGAGCTGGCTAACATTTCGGTCACCTGCGTGGTTGTGCCTGGTGTGGAATGCTGAACACACAAGCTAAAAACTATGCAAACGCGAAAAAAAAGAAAATAATCCAACAGGCTTTTAGTGAAAAGTTTTAAGCCAAAGTGCCAAGGTACATCTTTTGTTTTTTACTTCAAAAGCACAAAACACACTGTGAAAGTCCTTAATATATGGTGATTACAAAAATGAATTTGATTATTTTTATCACCGTTTAATGTACCCACGTCACGTGCGCTGTGGAGACGCTCAGGTATTACGGGGTTTTTTGTTCGCAGGTTGGTTACGTACGAGCAAACATTAATATTCATGTAGTTTTTGGTGGCGGGAAGTAACACCAGCGACCAGAAAGTTGAGCTTTTTGGGAATTAGCTCATGCTTTTGCGATAATCTCCCTAAAACCGTTCACCGATCGTATTTCATAGCTTATTAATCAAGCTTTAGCGAGGATAAATCGGGGTCGACGGTACCGTCCGAACTTATCCTCACTTTGCTCTTTTCCTTTCTTTAGGCACCCAAAATGTGCTAAACTCCAAATAATGGACCAGTTCTGCTGTGGTTGTGAGCTTAAGCATACAATACACCCTGGAGGACGAAGCCCGCAATGGCGCAATGTGAAGTTGATGCGTACTGTTTTCCGGCAGAGTAAATTTGAAAAACATTAGACTGGTTGATCGCTGGACTAAAAAAAAGCATTATTTAAACATACAGGTTTGAAGCAACCCAATCATACCAAAAACAGGCACAGTTAGGTTTAGAATCACGTACCAAAACATTCCCCACCCAAAAAAAAAGGTCGTTCGAATGGACCTGCCCGCCGGTTGATTGTTTAGGTTGTCTATACATTTTAGACTACCGGTACCGGTACAACTGGTAGTTTATCCCTCTCGGGAGGATATTCGTCGTAGTACTTCACATAGTACGTGCTTCGCATAAACCCGGCCTCGAAGCGTATTAGTACGAAGGGTCTGAAACATACGACAGACAGAGGGGAGGGAAACAAAAATTCGAATCAAACGACAATTGTGGTATGCCACGAAGGTATACAAATCATGATGATATACCGTACCCGGGCACATGGTTTCTGTGCCATTTGCTGCTGGCGATACAATTCATCTGTATCAAAACAAAAACCCAAATCATTCGGATTCCGGACCGAAGCCGTACGATAATTAATCATCGTTTAATCTGTTGTTGAAGCGACTCCTCATTTCTCATTCCCGCGGTCTCTCCCTCTCGGTGTGCTACTTTGGTTCCATTATTTCATTGAGTAAGGCCTAACCTTATTGCGTAAATATCATACCCAATGAGGTCTACCCAATGAGGACTATGTATGTGATCCTCAGTTCCCGCTGGAATCCTGGTAAGGAATAGAAAATGTCACTCGGTGCGTGTAACAGTAACATATTTTCTTTATTGTGGGACACAACGTTTGTACATGCTTCCATATAATTTTCTGAAGAGGTTCAACTCGGTTCCCAATAATGCGCGTCTCCAATAACCCAACCAGACGCTACGATGTCTCATTTCATAATTATTCGCGATGGTGCATTTATAACTGCTTCAACATGGAATGGGGGACCAGCAATTCCTGTGACCGGTGAGTGGCGTCATCCATCACCATCACATGGTCTGGGCGTGGATATGGGTTTTATCGCGTAGGGTAAGTGCATTGAATCGCTCACACCCGCTCCTAGTCGAAGTCATCGGGAATAGTAAGCCCCATACACACTCCGTATCTGCTGACATACCTCGGACAAGGATAAGCGATGATAGAGAGAAAAAAAACCCAGCGGAACAGAGTGTCTGGCCTTAATTGTCTGTCCGGTCGCATCCTCATTGCTTTCCATTTGGGTGTGTATGTGTCAGGACACACTAGAACCTCGTTGAGTTAAATCCTAATTTGCGCCATGTATCAATTAGCGTTATCACTTATTCAAATCCCTTCCCATCCACACGGAAAACGTCCTACCCGCCATCACCGACTAATAGGTATATCTACGAAGCAGGGAGATATGTAATGTGAAGTGGACGATATTTTACTGAGCTAGGAAGTCCACCGTGGCAGTCAGGACAACCATTCGGAACAAACGCTTTACTAGCGTTAGACTCGGTGTATCCATTAATAAGAGTGGCCGGTTAAAGACATTCCTGCTTCCAGCTATAGCTTTGAGTTTGATTAGCTGAAATTAGTAAATAATGTCTGGTCACTTGACAGCAATCAATTCAGAACCTTGTGATAGCAAGAACTCTTGGAGAACTATTGGCAGATATTAGTCCAATAGGTAGATGTGCAAAACCACTTTGTGACAGATATACCTGGGTGATGTGCTTTAATATTTCGCTTTAAGTAACAAAGTATCCACATAACGCTCAACGAGATAAACAACATAACCTCCAAGTATTTCCCTGGAACTCCAAAAAAAAAAACCTTCGCCTCAAAGATGTCTTTGAGTCTTGCGAACTCATCAACAGATGAGTACATTTTTGTTATGCCGAAAGAAAACAACCAAGGGTTAAGCTGAACCAGTTGTTGCTTGCTCTCCAGTACCTGAGAATCCCAACGAGAACACCACACGGACCGGGCTTTTGTGGCGATAAGCAAACCAACATAAAGTTGGCGATAACATGAAAGCCAGCCAGTTTTACGTGGGAAATAACATGCAAAACACCATCAGATAGGCGAGCTCGGCCTACGGTAGTGCCTCGGATACTTGTTGTCGTACCCGGGGACACAGACTCTTCCCACCCCTTCAGCTTGCTTTCGCTTGCCCCCGGAAAGATTATCAGCCGTTGTTTCGTGGGTTCTAGTTGGTTGCTTTTGTAAATTAAATTCAAACCATCGCACCAACGACAGCGCAGGCGAACGTTCGCCATCGGAACCATGCTGAGGCGTTCGGCATTCATTTATTCATCATGCCACCGGCTGCCGGGGATGTGATGCCAAGGGAACTGACTGTTGTGTTGCCTGATTGTAACATTGTAACCTTTCCATTTGATGAAGATGAGCTACCACGCTGGAGGTTAACGGCAGTTGTCAGCGGCTCTCGGCAGATCGTCGATCGTCAATTCGCTTCGGGAAAACCTTGAGGCGATTTCAAATTTCGAGGAAACTGCTACAATCACCTTTTCTATAGACATTCATCCAGGCTTCAGTGTTCCTTTCAAGAGATATAGTATACATTAGGAAAGAAGCTTACGGGACGGGTAAATATGCTGCTCAATTCATTATTGCTTTGCTCCCATTAGGAATGGAACAAAATAAGTAGAAGCAATCCTCCTGCTCTTGGCAGATTTTCCGATTGCTTTGTCGGTTCCAGTTCTCGCAACATCGGTAAATGTTGATAGTGTTCCATACCGAACATTATTATCATTTGTCTTGTGATGGAAAATGATGGATTTCCTTTTTGGCACCGGTTAACTACAGGCCGGATCACAAGTTGACCACTCCCACAGCGAATCGCCCACGGGGATTTGAACCATAAAAAACTGGAACAGCAAGAAGCCTGTAATCAAAAATCAACGGCTCTTTTGTTCCTTTATGATGGCAAGTTTTTGTCCAGTGTTTGCTTGTTTTTCGGCATCCGGTATCCTTTTTGTTTTGTTTTGTTTTGTATGGTCCGACTTCCGACTATTCAGTTTCGGGGTGCTTCTTCGGCTGCTGTTATGCTCACATTACGCCCGAAGCTATAACTCACTGGCCTAACACGGTAGGAGAATAATCATCATTTCGCGGACTATACATCTCGTGGTTTGTCTTCTAGTGGTGCTTGTGCATAGAAAAGGGAATGCCCTTAGTTAGTTTGTTAAACAGCTGGCATTTTGAAAGGCTTCCCTTTTTGTTTGACTCCAACCTCGAATGTCTCGGTCTAAGGGCAAATGGAGGCGTTCTTAGAGAGTCGACAGTTTTTTTTTGCTTTTTCCAACAAACTCACCCACCTTTTTGTTGGTCGATGAGCAGTCGTCTACTGCTAGAGTAGTCAGTAGTCTAGGCATGACAGTAAACCAGAACCAAAACGCACAAAAAAAAAAGAAATGGACGGAATTGTTACCGACACGTCGCTTTGTTTGCCATTTGCGCATTTTATGAGGCAACTTGCCGTAACAGTACACAGCCTCAATTCTCTCCGCACCGGTCTGCACATCCCGCGCACCATGAGATCATACAGATTTTCCCTTTTTCCTAGCGTATCGTAACAACGAAGGTCCTAGAGTTCGCTAACTTCTTGTCGGAGGGCTGTACAAGATGATACCACACATCTACCGACAGAATCCTACCCATCAAAGCATCATAAATCCTCCCAGGCACGGTTGTTCATTCTGGCGAGCAGGAATCGCTTGTTTGCTCGTTTTTTTGAGGCGAAGGAGTCGTCGCCAGCCGAAGCATTATCATCATAATGCACAACGCCGTATTAAGGGGTTTGTTGATGAGGAATACATTAAAGTACTACATGGTTTTGCACAAACGGCACAACCCGGGACCGTGTGTTCCCTCCCTCCACACCCTCTTGCTCCAAAACATTTGTACGACAAAAAGTGCTACACGCACACACGTGGTTAATGGCGTTGCTTTGCCGTGCCGATGCGAATATAATTATGGAGATCTTGGCTGCGTCTGACGTAGATGGGTATTTACGAGGAGGGCCCTTTTCCTGTGTACACACACACACAAAGTAGGGAGGTTTTATCCCTATCCATCTGACAAGAAGATTGATGTGCACGGTGACATAATAATGCGGATCTTGGTGTAATTCCGAGGCATCGGGATGGATTAAATTGCTTACTAAAATGGTGACAATTTGGAAACGTTGCTGCAAAATTCACCGAAAAGGTAATTAACGGGAAAAAGCGCTACATTAAATTTTAAAATCGATTCCAAAATTTTGTCTACCNAGAAGATTGATGTGCACGGTGACATCGGATCTTGGTGTAATTCCGAGGCATCGGGATGGATTAAATTGCTTACTAAAATGGTGACAATTTGGAAACGTTGCTGCAAAATTCACCGAAAAGGTAATTAACGGGAAAAAGCGCTACATTAAATTTTAAAATCGATTCCAAAATTTTGTCTACCTTCTGGATCAATGAATAAAGTTTTCCCATTTCGGTCGAACGTGCTTAGTTTAAAACCCGCTTAATTGGGGTTCCCCTTTGCCGATCTAATTAGACTTCTTAAATTTTCTAGACAGGTCTTGTGGGAGGGAGGCAGGTTTAAAGGCACACCCCACCTTTAAATGAATGACAGCAGCAGTAAAGAACAGGTGGAAAAAGTTTGTCTTTTATACCCCCGAAAAACAATCTCGCTTGCGATCGAGAGCGAAACATGCCCACCCTAACTAAAAACAAAGGGGAAACATTTTATAACCGATCTGCGAATGAACGTTTTGGTAGGAATTTAATTACGAAATATATTGCTCCGGACACACGAAAACACTTTTGCATTCCAAACCGTACTAGAAGGCCAATTCATCTTCACTCCTGTAGCGCTCGAAAGGTAAGCGAATCACCTCAGTATTTTAGCTCAATCCATTTTTCCTTCACTGATTGCGCTCATTAGTCATGCCGTGCCAATTTCAACCGTCACGCAAAGACGAAGGTTATATGTCCCGTTGCGGTTCAGGTGGGGGGGGGGAGTGAATCGGAAAATTCGTGCTGAAAAATATACAGTGCATCATCACCAAGCAGCTTGGGGCTCTCACCTGATGCGTTTTTTTCTCCAAACGGGCGAAAATGGAACCACCACGAGGAGTTTTCTGCGGCTGCCGGCTGTGTCGCAGGGGTTTAATCCAATTAAAGAAAAAATAATTCGCGGCTCAAATTTGATGGTGTCCTTCCGGGTGGAAAAATTACCCCCTTCACCCCTACACTTGGTACGCCGTTGGGTGGGGGTGGGAGAGGGAGGGATCTACTTCCTCACTTTGTGCGGATAAAACCTTTTGTTTGCGTGGCGGTTATTTCACGATTCACGGTGCAACGGTTTGGATTTGCGTGTGATAAATGAATTATTGTTACCCTTTTCACACAGCCACACACACACACACAGACACAAAGAAGGAAACGATTTTTTTCTCTCTCTTTTTTATCTGTTTCCTCTTCACTTATCCTGTTGCTTGTTGGTTTGGATTTAAAAATTTTCACACTAATTTGCTGTTGCGCATTATTTGCTCGAGTGCCCCTCTTCAGGGATTTCACTTTTAACGAATTGCACACTTAAGTGATAACACTTGAACTGGGGTACGTTTTCTTTCTTCACTGTGCATTTAAGACCACAAAGATAAACAAAAAAGGGACACGAGCTGTAAAAATGAGAAGAAAATCACACATACGTACACAAAAGTGACGTTGGAAAATTGCACAAACACATTAGACTTGCAGAGAAAAAAAAGAAAAACACACACACACACACTACGTACGATGAAACGAATGTAAATAAAAGCATGGAATGGATTCACATTTTTCCTGGAAAATCGATTTACGGTTACGGTTGGCATCAACACCAAGCGGTCCTCATATGGAAGAGTTTTGTATTTTTATGGGATTCGCAATCTCGTACGTTATTAGCAGCATGGTGCATACGCCGATATGCACATTCGTTCCTGGAAATTCTAGTGGAATAAATTTCCTCGGTTCCTTTATTTTTTGTGTGTTTGCCGGTGGCTTCGTATGCCTTGACTAAGCATTAAATTTCCCATTTTCCGGTTTCCCGATTTCCATTCTCCTCGATGTCGTCTTTTGTTCCCATGTCTTCCAACACCTTATCCCGTTGCGATAGGATTGCATGAATGGAAATCTTTTCCCATTCGCTTGGTATTTTATTCCGGGCCACTGACCCGTTCGATACCGGCCGAACTCGAATGAGTTGATTTCTGAGTCCGGAACGAAGGGAGGTAAATGGTTATGCCGTGGTGCGATCTCGGCAAATCTGCACTTTAGTTGTGGAGAAAATGCCATTCGTCCGGGGGGGCGGGCAAAAATTTTTAATTATCAAACTCACTGACACAGCGGAAAAAGAACTTTTGCTTTCCTATCCGAGGGGTTTCCGGATTCCGCTTCTTGGCGCTTGCCACTACTCGTCCACTAGAAAGACACTAGAGTGACCAGCTGAAATAACAATCACGTATTTTATTTTAAATCCACCAACAGCGCCACAGCACAGTGTAGTATTTCACCTTTTTATCCTTTCCCCCATTCCCGGCGTTTCATGCCTTTTTCTCTTGGGGTTTTTCCGCGTTGGACAGAATCCTGATTCCTGAAGAGGACTGATTATAAGCATGATAGGTTTTTCCCGGCTGGTACCGTACCAACCCCGGAACCGGAACTTTATCTGAGCACAATGCTTGGCCATGGACGTTTGGAATAGTGAAATTCCATGCCCATTTTCCCCCGTGTATTGCCGGACGGCTGGAGCATTCGTGGAGCATGGGACCATCATGGAATGGTGGTAAATGCTTCCTCATCATAGAGCCACAAGAACGATTGCAAAACCACAAGCTCTTATCTTTTGTACGGGTTTTAGCTTATTCCTCAACCACATTGGTTGTTGGTGTCCAGTTTTATATGTATGCCGTTTCCATTTACTTTTGTTTATGCCCCCTTTCTTTTTGTTCCTCTATTATTTTTGTACTTTACATCATAAAACGGAGCCAACATTTTATGCTGCGAGTGGCTCCATTTGTATTTTAATTTTGTATAACAAGAGACTAAAGGGCTTTTGGCTATCAGCTACTGTCCCATTTTCCTAAATGCACATACACACACACTCTCTCTCTACAGCAACTTGCAGGAAATGGGGGAAAAACAGAGCCACCGTTTTGAAAGGACCGCTGGGAAACTGTTGTATCCCACTTTTTGGCGCCCAACTTTTTATCGCCCAACCGTTATCATCGCTGAAACTTCGCTCGTCTTTATGTCTTTAAGGACGAGATGTTTCACCATTGTTTTGGGGTGGCGGGCGCTCGCGCTTTGACACTGAAGTGATGCACTGAAGGAGGCAAGAAGACGATACCCTGTCGATGACGTTTCGTAGTTTCGTGCCCTATTGTTTACCCGTCACACACACACACGCACACTAACTTGCGCACACATACACACACAAGAGGGAAAGATTCAAGATTATTATGGCCACCACGATGCCTACTACCAAGGTAGATATAGGTTGACGGGCATCAAAGGATGACACGATGCTTGAAGAAAGATTCTCCCTTTCTCAAGGGTTTGAAGATTCGAGGACCATCTCTTGTGAACCTTTTGCCCACGTTTACCCACTTTAGCTTTAATAGTGTTGAAGGGGGAGGCGAATAGCGAAACACGTTACACACTCGACACAAACAAATCACACGTATTTCCACTTTTAACACCCTCCTTTCGAGGGGTATGTTTTCCCATCATCAACACGCATTTCTAGCCGCTACGGCGCGCACGTAACAAAATCACGAAACTCCCAACGGTGCCGAACCGACTGTTGTACCAGGCATATGTCTAGGCCATTTATTTAGAGTGATTTTTTTTCTGCCCCCTTCCGGAAAGATTCCTTCCCCGGTACAATTATACCCAAGATACACACACGCACACAAAAACACACCTCTTTAAATACGGGACGCGAAATCGCGACATGTAACGATATCCGACACACACAAAACAGTCGACGCAAGACGGCACTGGAGAAATCGGGATGGGTTTTTTAGCTCTGGTGTGGCCAACGGTAGGCAGAGATCTGACTAATCCGAAACAGCTCCTTCCGGCCTCTTTCGCTCGTGTTCTAGCTTCTCGCTCTGTGTTTTTACTTAGAACGGATGCACAAACTGGGGAGTCTGCGCGTTACGGACCACCTCCCGCCAAAAAACCGCACTCTTTGTGTGCGAGAAAGCACTCACCACCGCTCACTCATTGGAAGTCGAGCGGTTGTTTCGAGATTCGTATGGGAAAAGAGGGAAATTCATCACGAATAGGAAAATTCATTTCCGACGCATCGCAATACTCACCTATATGACTGTCGGTGGTAATGTGTAGTATTTTGTGTGTTTTTTTTTGCTTTTCTACACATTTATTTTGCTCGCAGAACGTTTCTCTTTTTGTTTGGGCGGAAAAGCGTGTACAACCAAGATAAATGAACACGACGTACGGAGCAGAACTGTGTCAGCTGTCGGAAGCAATAGAGATTCAGTGGGTAAACCGTCGGGCCTGTCGTCACTTTCAATCATGTCTACGCGGGTCGAGCAAGTTTCGTGATTACAAGCCTACCGAGTGAAGGAATGCCTGCCGACTCTAGTGGGGGATGTTGTGTGAGTAACGGAAAGGTAAATAAAAATTCAACGATTCACTCTTAAATAATGGTATTGGTGTGTGTTGATTAGGTTTTATGTACAGCACATCATCATAATCATAGGATACTTGCGAGATTTAAATCTCTTCTAGCTGTGGCTAAGAAGTTGACGATCATATTTCTAATGAGAAGTGACAATTTTTGCCCCTTCAACCCAAAACACCCCTGGTTTAATAACCTTGTTTATTGTTAATTAATAAAATCGTCCAAAAAACTTGTATGCGAGTTCAAGGGATTTATGTAGAAGTTACCAAAAAAAAAATTGAGGATACGAAACTTGCCGGAAGCGACTTGTTACGTAGGATAATTAAGAACATTTTGCGTAGCAGTTGTTGTCGTATTTTTTTCTCGTGAAAGAAAGATAAGGAAAAACATTTTTAAGCAAACACAAAGTTAGGTAACATGCCCCGAAGGTTAAAAAAAAAGAGATAGGATAAAAGATAGCTTAACATCATACCTGAGCTGAGACAAGCTTCAATGGTGCTTTAATTTGCATTTGTACTCTTTACGTTCTCCTAGCCAAGACGATAGTCAACTCTCTTACGGTGCTCAGTAAAAAAAAAAGATCCTCAAAGCTGCCCCAAGAAAGTTGACCCCCTTTGGATGGCTATTTGTACCGTGAAGATAGATGAAGCAATGGTACCACCGGGAGCCCATGGAAAGCTCACCTATCACAGCCCACCGCCGAAAGGTCGCACAGGTTAGTGTGATAAAATTTAATCACTTCAGAAAGAGTTTCTTTACACGAAGCGGAGATTCAATTTCCACCTGCTTCCCCACCTGTCTGAGGGTTGGGTACGCAAGGTGTGAACCGAAAGAAATTTACCTCCACCTGGAAAAAACAGGCTCTGCTGTTCCTTCACGGCATGGCTGTATATGTATCCCTTCCGGCGTAGTTTAAAGTATGTTGTAAGAAGTGCGTTAATCTAACAACTGACCGAAAAACTTCAACCAACCAGGTGTAGCTGCTGTATAGGGGGGTGAAATTTAATAAGGTAAAATAAAACACACCTCTAAAAGCATGTTATATGCGCCGCACACAAGGTTGGTTTAGATTTTCGGGACGGCCCTTTGGTAAACAAACCCCGTTGGCTTCTTCAAGGGAAAGTTTAATTAAAAGACACACACACACAGGCAAACAAAATCTTCCAACAAGATGTAGTTGCTTCCTTGCGGAACTGTTAAACGATGCAGAGTTGTGTGTTTTATGCTCTCTTAGCGTATGATAGCGTCATACGTCGCATTTTTGGGAAAGAAATCAAAACTAATCCATTTTACAAGACAGAGGATTTAAAGTTCGTCCTGGCTGTGGTAGCACATTTTTCAAACGTAAGAACCCCTTATTCACCATGGTTTGATTATCATTGCTGATGAAGTTTGCTACCATGCTACCGATACTGCTACCAGCTTGCGAAGGACATGCCTCCACACACAGGCCTTGTTCACTTTTGATCGTTACCCGGTTTGCTGGATGTAACATATGGATGGAAGCGAATAAAATTAAGAATTCCACCCCCAAACCGGTCACCACGAGATGAGTGATGAAGGACACCAGCCACACAACTGGAACTGAATCTTTGTAAAATACCTTGTACCGTATATCTGCAGTGGAATGTATAAACGAGGAAATAAAACTAAACCGAAAAAGGGGTTTATAAAAAAACACATTCGAAACACCTCACTGCAGATACTCGGTTTTTGTAATGGTGAAAAAGAATGGAAACTGAATTTTCCTCTCCAACCCGATTTCCATTTCGGCTGAATTTGGGCACGACCGAACGGAAGGAGGAAATAAATTTGGAGAATCAAAAGGAAGAAAATCAGCCACCAAAAATGAAACTGAATTCAATTCACATACGCCAAAACTTTAGCCACACCTGGTACCTGATACCTCAGCCGTATAGGAGGAAAACCGTGTAATTCGTCCGGCAAACGAATTCCGAAAGCACTGTGCGGAAATGGTGATGAATTTTTGCTTTCTGCTATGTTTAATTTAGTGAAGGCTGCGTGCTCTTTCAGGTGGAAAATTTTCAAACCGGCGATAACAGTGTCACACAGTGTTCCATGTCTCCGCAGCTGTTTCCTTGGGCTTTGCCAAAAAACCAGAAGGACATCACTATTTTTTGGAGCAGCAGTATAATCACGATGTCAGATCATCTTGTTTGTCAAGAAGGATATTTCTGAGTGTGTGTGTGTTTTTTTTTTTCGTTGACCAAAAATCATACGATGACGATAAAAAAAGGATGAATGTTAGACGAGACCGACCTAAAGGTATGTCCCACCCAAAAAAACCCCGTTGATGAAGATGAGTCAGGTTCGTCTTTTTTTCTTCTTCTTTTACCATCGAATTTGACCCACTTTACGGCCAATTGATTATTGGTACGTGCGACCGTGTTCGTGTTCGGTGTGCGTTCAAGGTGCAGATCATCCTTGTACGGAAGCATAATCGACTGAGAGCATCGAAGAAAGCAACGAAGCCCCCTGCCCGGACGATTGTCACTTCAACGGTGAAACGGTCGTTTATTTTCTCCATCTTTCGTTCAATTTTTCATTCAACCTCATAAAGCGTGTCTGCAGGATGTACGAAACGCTGGATGATATTTACGGGGTCTCCTAACAGGGCTTTGAACGTCTAATTTTGCTGCAATACACTCACCTACGAAGCTGGCGAATTCTTTGCTGATCGATCTACGCAGCGTTTCCTTCTGCACGCGAAATTGTGTGCCATCTTCTTGTGCCTAGCACACGACATGAATACACATTATGAAAATGGCCAAAATATGAACTGCGAATTTGCGGAGAGCAATGGCGTTTTTCTTTCTGGGAATTCTATAATTGTTCCGCGAGAGATGCCTTTATGGTTTTGTCTTTCGTTCCCAAACCAGTAACCGACGCCGCGTGTAACCGACGTACCAAATTTATTCTAATGCATTCTAATTAACTGAATGCTTTTCATGTTGCTGGCTTCACGCTCGAAGCGAAACACGGCCAGGAACAAACGCAGACCGGGGTGGTGGGTTGAACTTATAATTCAAGCAAATTCGCCCATACACAAGAAAGCAGAAGAGTAACATCCAATTTAACCATCCTTGACGACGTGAGGCAGAGCAAACATTAAATTGTTACCACACTGCACACGAACGGTGAAGGCGTTTTCAACTGGTGCGATGGTGAAAGAAAATTATCTACTTTTTATTTTTTAGAATTGAGCATCAGGACGGTTACCATCAAGTGGATGGGAAATTAATTCAAAAATTTAAAAATAAAAGTTTGCGAAATTATGTAAATTGCTGTAATGCAATGACGTTGTTTAAAATTTATTGTTTACTTTAATCGGAAAATGTATAAAAATATAAAAATATCTCATCTCTTATGACGTCTAAGATATGATTGGATGATGATAACGAGTCGAGCATTATTGTCTGTCAAATAGTCTTAGATCGGTGTATGGATATTTTTCCTGGATTTTGTGCCACATGCAAAGTCAAACGCTCGATCACAAATAAACTTACCCTTATCAAACCCTTATCCACATCACTCGGGGGATAAAAGAATTGATTTTTGTCACAATACTGTCCAACAGTCTTTGAACATACTCATCGCAACATTGACACGTTAAATGAACAGAAGTGAGGATATATCGAACGAATTTCCTCAGCAAAAAAAATCTTCTCTTCCTTTGAATTTTCTTCCGCAGACCAGCAAGGACACCCAACTGTTTCGGTATGTGCTTCATTTAAAAAAAATCACACTATTGAACTCGCAAGTGAAAGAACATAGCATTAAAGAAACAGAACAAAAATCTCACACGAAATGAAACTCAACTGGACCGCAAACCGGGAACGAACGATGCGCAGTTTCCAGTTCATTTGAGAATCCGTCTTCCCTATTGCGGCGTCATTCCGATCGAATGGCGTTTCCGTGGCAGTTTGAATCTTTGAAGAAGGGGTTCACAAAAAACCGGAATGAAAACTACGAACCCTTCGGGAAGCAAATCAAATTCGGTGTTCTAAATTGCTGTACGCATACGGATCTCAATTGAGCAAAAAGAAAAAAATGGTCAAAATTAGACATCAGAGCAATTTTTGGGGGGATAGCAAAATGTGAAAAACCTTGTGAAGAAAAGGTCCAAATAAAGGTGTACCGTGTTAGATAAGACACTGGTACCAATTCTTGGAAATGCACCGGAAGTGTGCCTTTAACTGCAGGTCAACTACATTAATTTACCCGTGGATGTTCACCGGGCAGAAACCGATAAGTGTTCGAATGTAATGCAATCGAACGCTGGGTGGTTTTAGTTTTATTTCCAACACGAATTCCAAATTTCATTCCTTTGTTTGGGCACGAATCGGTACATGGTATTTTGCGAAAACCGATAACAAAAACACATTGTCTCTCTATGTGGTGATGATGGGAAACCGGAACCGGAAAAAGGAACCATTTGCAGTTCCGGGTGTTAATAATTCATTTTATCGTACGCTCGGACAATAATGGGTTCGGGCTACTTGAAGAAACGACATCAGAAATTGAGGAGGAGGACGGAGTGTTCAAATTACAATTGTTTCGAATAATAACGAATGTTATTTGCTGTGCTAGCTCATCTCACCTTTCCCCGTTCCATCCCGATGCATCCGGTGTATATTGACATCACGACCCAGGGAACTCTGGTAGAATCTGCTTTTCAACTTTGCTAAAGAATTTTGTGGTATAACAATATCTGGTTAGCTTACGTACCAACCATATCGTCTCCGATGGTTTTGTGACTGCTCTCATTTGTCTGACCTGTGTTAAAAGGATTCCTTTCGAAACCGAGGTCACTCGCATCATAAAGAATGACCATTCGTTAGCTGGATGGCTAGAGCCGTGTACGACTAGCCATAAAATGAACCGACTTCGTCTGGCTCTTGTGCACGGGACGCATCGTTTCACGTCCAAGCCCTCGTTATTATCCCGAGCCTGGACGTCGGACTCAAAAATCATTCCCAAAGAATTTCCTGCATCGGGTCGGTAGGCCCGGATGGCATGATTGCTTCAGGCAGGCTGAAAATTCTAGCTTTTATGACGGCAACTTTGCTTAAACTTCGAACCAAGGATCGAAATGGTATGGTTGTTATGGGTTCCGGGGTGCTTTGACATCGTCCAGTGCCTCGGTTGAGTGTTTCAATCTTTGCCGGTGTACAGCCCGGGGGCTAGATTTTCCAAAAGAAGCTAGTGCATAGATATCAGGTGTGGTCAATACCGTACACGGCCGTTGGTGAAGTACGCCATGCATCTGTATCCACTTTGCAATGGCCTACTATCCCGGTACCGGTATATGCTGGTCACGCATTTCCCCGTCATATGCTACCCGGCGTGTGCGGTGTGCGGGAGCACTAGTAGCTTTCTGTAAATTGGCCCACATATGATTGGACGTCCACCCTTGTGTCCAGAAGTTCTTGAGAGTGCTCAGACTAATCCCTTGTCATACGGGCGGATTTCCGGACGGAGTGCGTATGTGTGTCTGCTTTGTAATGAAAGTGCTCAGTAAATACACTCTTCTGCGTGTGCAATCTGACCCATACACGATCCACAGAGACAAATACCGTCCGGTATGCGTTTCGAGTCAAGACATCGATTTTGGTCGATGTTTTTGGAACACCGGGATTTAGTGTCTTATCTGCTCCGGTCATGTTATCCGGCATTCTAAACCTTATTTACGGAATGGATGGTAGGGCAAGTGTCTCCGGTGAGAATCGATGATAATCAACAGTGACCTGACCGGTTGCTGGATGGAAATTCGATTTCATACAAAAGCGTAACTTAACCTCAAGGGCTTTCAAGAATAGACATATGAGTGTAACGATATGCTTTAGCAAATCTCATTTTAATAATCAATGAGCAATATACCAAACCACATTGATGGAATTCGTTAGACGAAGAGGTTCCAACATATTGGATGCGAAAAAAATTGATTGAGACAACAAACCGGACAAACAAGTACATGACATCAAACCATTGGCTTTTATTTGGTTCGTTTGTTAATTAATTTATCGTTGCCCAAGGTTTTTAAAACAACACGATCATTTATTCAATATTTTGTTTTCAGCTTCCATTTCCACTCAGTCAGCCGTCATGATTTCTGTCATTTTATCGCTTCTGGTGACAATCGGCACATGCGAAATGATTTCCACCTGGCAAATTATCAACCTTCCGGTTTTGCACCAGACACCCAGAACAATAAATTGTGGTCTGTTTGGTGTTTGGACCTAACCGTGCACGAATCGACCATCGCACGGACATATATTAACCCCCGCGCAAATGTACACCAACAGGGCTCGCATACCTTCGCATAGAATCGAGGTATGAAAATTAATTAAACAATCTCCAGTTACTCCACAAAATGCACGCGTGAGAGAACCACAGAACCGGGAGCAAAACCCACTATCTCCTGCCCCGCTCCAACCCTTGATCTGGTACGCACTCGGACTGCTCAAACCGTTTCGCACATTTTTAAAACCTTCAACATTTCTGTGAGATGCCTCCCGAAACACCGTGGCAATTTCAGTGAAAAAGCCAGCGGATCGTTAAATTGCCGACAATCATTCGGTAACATTTTGTACGAATATTGGTAGAACCGTCCGATTCCCAGGGCGCACATTTATGTGTCACTTGTTTCAGGTCATTGAGTTCTTATCCGGTTGGTTGAGTGTTTTCCCGCCCTTTATTCCACATGAAATCCGCCCCTTAAGGTTAGGAAAAAACAGCAACACTCCTTTCTCTCTCTTTCTCCCTCTATTTGTCCACCTGCTTCTTCTTCCCTTGGGAGGGGTGGGGTGTGGGTAGAAGGTTTTAAAATAGCATGAAATAGAACAGCATTCTTTATGCTTCATGTAGGATGCGGCGGGCCGGGGAGTTCCTGAAGAATCACATCGCCCAAAAACAAACCACCCATTGTCACGTTTCGCTCGCGCATTGGTGCTCGATTCAAAATAGGTAAAGTGAACCAAATCTCTCCTATCTCTATATCCCGGCAGCCTTAGGCAACCGTGTGTATCGCGCTGGGGGTTTTTGTTTCAAATTCTGATCTATTCGGTGTCTTTGTATTTTTTTTTTAAACGCCAAACGATTCGCGTGACCGAACGCTACAAATTTTGTGTTTGCACGTGGAAATTGTCAAACCGGTAGCACTGGGCAGTGTGTGTGTGGGTCCAGGTTCCAGTGGGATGGCTTCAGCTTTTTAAAAAAAAAAACGAGATCGTCAGAAGGGAAATATCTGAAACGCAAGGAAATACTAGCAAATGGGAAAAGCAGAAAACGAATCCCTAGCAACCCCGAAGGGACCCATGTAGAAATGGTTGGGCCGCGAACACAAACATTCAGCACAGTGCAGCCAGGAATCGACGGTAGCGCATTGTAATCGAATCCTGTGGAGCAAACGGTCTTGTTGCTATGCTCACCCATCGAGATGGCCGTTAATTTTGTGTCCGATAGCGAGGGAAAAAATGGCCACCGTAACGGCCAACGATTATGGCTGAGTAGAACGGTGCCTTTCTTTGAAGCCTTCGGGGAAAGAGCACAGTACTTCAGGATGGGGGGGGAGGTAAAGGTAACATGGCAACATGGTGGTTGTCAGCCCCGGTCAATCAGAACCTGGGATCGTTTCATGGAATGTGAAATTTTCTATCGCGACACAAAAAAAGCGAAAAAACGGCCAGCTTTAGTCATTTCTCTCGGCCGGATGGAGAGATCGTGTTTGTCACTGTCCGGGTGTGTAGCGTTCGACTTTCACTGACTGGACACAGTGTGTTGGACAGTGTTGCCATCACACCAGAGTACCATAGTGTGATGGTGTTTGCTGTGTGGTACTAAATGGTGCAGATTGATAGATATTTTTTTGTTGCAGCATCCTTTCAAACCATTCGGGTTTACACCATTCTTCGAACCGTTCTTTGAGCTCTTATTGATTCAGCGAAACAAATGAAGCTTTACAAAGCTAAGCGAAGGCAAAACAAATTGAGTCTCTTTTGTTTTACAGGTGAGTTCGTTGTATCAAAAGCGGGGGGTTTTATTTTTTTTTTATAGATATTTACAGGCATTTTGCAATATAGACATCTATTGCTCTCTTCCAGGAAAGGTCTCCTACAAACCCTCCAAAGGCAAATTATTCTTGGAATCAAATGTCAATTATACTTCGACATTGAATCTTTTCAGGCGAAAATTATACATCGCCTAGAACAAACAAGCTTGGATACCTGGAATGCAACAGTCTCGTCGAAACATACTCATCAGATGAAATCATGAGTTCTTATCAAACCCCACCCACACACACACACAACTGTACAAATATGATTATTATTAATAATTCATCGAACCATTTCATCAAGCCAGACGCTGATCACCGAAGGTATGCTTTTCATGCAAATGTTGTACCAAGCAACGGTTTCGAGTACTTCAACAAATCGAGGGCAGCAGGTTGCAAACGGGGTTTCGAGCTCCACAAAATTGTTCCCAAAACATGCTGCAATAAAATTGATTAGGTGCAGCTGCAACAGGGAAACCTTTACCTCCCATCCCTTGCAGCTCCGACATGCTGGATGTGAGATGCAATTGTTGATTTGAAGCAATCTCCTCCTACCGGGATTGCGCGGGTGAATTGAATTCACCACAATCAATTAGCAGAACAAATGGGAGCTTGCTGGTGAATGCTTCTACTTTGCTGTCAGGCGCAACACCATTAGTGATTGAAATGGTGCGTTCGGTTGGGGCCCTTTAATGCAAAACGCACAAATCAAACTCCGTTTCAGGCATCCAATTCAAATTAATCAGATCAAACTGAGCGTAAGGATGGTGGGGAATGGGGGGACGGGAGGACAAGGTTTCGATTTCCTGCGAGGCTACGATCGGTTTTGCGAGCTGGCACGTCATTGTTATGCTGTTAGGGACGACCGTTCCGAACCGTACAAGATGGCTGACATATTGTTGTACGTATGTATGAGTGGTTTGTCAATATTTCTCATTATACGAATGATTTACCCCTCAGTACCGGGCAAACATGTTTTAATCACTTCCGATTCGTCAAACATTTGAAAGTGAACAACTAGGGACAAGGAAGGAACAATCAGAAATGGCTTTTATTTAAGGCATAATTTTTCTTTTTAAAAAAACATTTTGTGTACACAAATTAAATTACTTGTAGTTCGAGAAAAAGGCATTTTACACTATGAGTAAAACAAATATTACCATAATCGACAACGCGCGCCTGTTTGTACATGTAATATCAGGCTAAGTGAGTAAATTACTCCATTAAGTTCCACCTGGTACACTCGGGTTTCTTACCTTGTTTCCATTGAAATCCACCCCACCCAAAAAAA
>CM028127.1:13403219-13423537 GCA_016254315.1 Anopheles parensis
CGACAACGCGCGCCTGTTTGTACATGTAATATCAGGCTAAGTGAGTAAATTACTCCATTAAGTTCCACCTGGTACACTCGGGTTTCTTACCTTGTTTCCATTGAAATCCACCCCACCAAAAAAAAACATTTCTTCCTTCAAGACCCCGGACAGGATATTTAGTTTCCTGGGGTCTCCCCTCTCCCAACGAAATAGTTAAAGTGAGTTCTAACCACACGGAAAACGCGGGTAAACATATTTCCATATTTTCCACCTTCATCGGGAAGCTTTCGTACTTACGTGCTTTCGCTTTTCCTTCAATCCAATTAGCAGCCTATTACAGCTTTATTAATTCAATTTATTCGAACGAATTATCCCGCTCGGATGGCTGAGGCAAAGCTTCAACTGGAAGGACACGTTAGTAGAAAGAAGCCTCGGGGTGGCGGCGCATCTCGGTTGAGTAGACCTCCTGGTACGGTATTTGATTTTGCAAAACTCATCCGAAAAACCCCGAACCGTACGTTGTGTGCGACCACACTAATGTTGTTAAGCGGCTTGTGTATTAGATTTCTGTGCTGAATGTGTCTTCGGTGTTTTAACAGCTTGTGTAGCCAAACACATTGGGTACTAATTGCACAAAACCGTTTTGACGAAGATCGCACAGTGTGGCGAGTTTTGAGAGTGAGTCAATTCTTTAACACTAGAACTACCAAGCGTTTTAAGCGTTTTTCGTTCGTGGTTTATTTTTAAACAATTTCGAAGCGTTGAAATATATTTTATTGTATATTTTAGATCGTACTATAGAATATATAGTGGAACTCCGACTATCCGGGTACCTTTTATCCGGCTGTCTCATTATCCGTGCAGCTTCTGAAATGACAGCTTCATATCGTATCCGGCCATTTTTATTTTGAATGCATGTGATCTGAGGTGCGTTTATACTCGTTCGTGGGGCGACCCGGTGGTGTATGTGATAAACGGCGCCGGTCCACAGGGCTGGAGCGAGGATCAAATCCCATCCGGACCGTCCTCCCGTAGCAAGGACTGACTATCCGGCTACGTGGTAAAATAAGTCTAGTAAGCCAGAAATGGCCGGCGTGACCTGATGTAAGGTCGTTAAAGCCAAGAAGAGAGAGAGAGAAAAATAAGAGCAAATATTTAACTGTGTTATATAAACGCATATCTGTCAATCAAATCGTGTGAAATTTTTATCCGTATTGTTCGATAATCCGGCTACCATTGAGTCCCAACGTGCCCGGATAATCGGCGCTCCACTGTATATGTAAAACCCATGNAGGATCAAATCCCATCCGGACCGTCACCCCGTAGCAAGGACTGACTATCCGGCTACGTGGTAAAATAAGTCTAGTAAGCCAGAAATGGCCGGCGTGACCTGATGTAAGGTCGTTAAAGCCAAGAAGAGAGAGAGAGAAAAATAAGAGCAAATATTGAACTGTATTATATAAACGCATATCTGTCAATCAAATCGTGTGAAACTTTTATCCGTGTTGGTTGATTATTCGGCTACCATTGAGTCCGGACCAACGTGCCCGGATATTCGGCGCTCCACTGTTTTTGTAAAACCCATGTTTTGAATTACCTTAGGATAAATATAGCCCAAAAAAATGTGATGAAAATGAAGCGTTCCAGTCAGAATGACTGGTCCGGTAGTTTTAGTGTTAATTATGCTTCGTTTAAAATTTTGATGATTGATAAAATGAAGCAAACGTTACATGCGTTTGTTACGAAGTGAAAGTATTTAAAATTGCAAAAGATGAACGAGGATAATCTGTTAATAATTTTGGTTACACGCTTTACATCTAAAAATGATATCATAATAGTGCTTTTAATTGGTTCCATTAATTTACATGCTAATGTTTCCCCTTGTCCGGGAACTCCCCCCCCCCCCGTTCTCCAATGGCCAATCAACTCTAACATTCTACTTTCAGTTCTAACGTTCTTTTCAAAACTTAAATTGCACATTTGGATTTTTTTTCGTCTGGATTGAAAGATAAGCAGAACCAGCAACCAGGAAAGAGCACATCCCGGCCAGGGTACCACGTTCACTAAAGTGGAAATAAAGTTTCCTAAAAGATCCGTCCGCATTAAACTGTTGGCTGTGCTGCATGCACGTGGATGGACAGAGGACATGCAGACAGGCCTGTTGGGTTGATAGCACACACAGGTCCGGCAGGACACGATGTTCTTTGTCAATTAAATAATGAGCAAACTTCCTGCCAAAAGTACTGTTTGGTGCTGGTGTTTTTGGAAGCGTTATGAAATAATAATGAACCCTAGAAATTATTAACGAAGCCCAACAGTGAAACCGGCACCGTTCCTTGCCCTGTAGGGGTTTTGAGAGCAAATTTAAAGCGTTCCCTATCTGGGCACATTGCTTTGATGACCTGGAATATTTTTCATTTTAGCTTCTAGTTGCTTGTTGTTTAGAGATCACGTTTACCAGACGAGCGTTTCATGTTCGGATAACACAATTTTCCTACTTACTTTTGTTCAGCAAACTTTTAGAACCAACGAAAGAGAATCATTTTCGAAAAAAGGGGAAACGTTCTTAAATTGAAACCCAATGTCTAGAATTGAAAGCTTCATTGAATATATTACACATACTCTCGAAGAGTTGTTCATACTCCACAGGTTTTTTTCGTCTTTGTGTTTCCGATTTTCCAAAGCAACATAATATTATTTAACTTCGCTTAACCACAGTGAGAGGCGTTTAAGCTTTTGGATAAAAAAGGGGTTAATACTGTAACACCCAAGAAAAAAGGGTTACTTTAGCACAAAATCTCATCTTTCCGTGTAAGGATTGTTGACCAAAAAAACCGTACACTTTTGCCTTACAAAGATCACCAAGTCAAGGCAAGTGTCTTATGTGAAAAGATAGCACATAGCGATCGAAGGGTATGAAAAAAGGACAATATTATTCATAACCTAGCCATCTGATGGTTATCCTATCGGATGGAAAGGGTCCTGTACGTATCACCGAAAGGCAAAATTGGAAGCAACAGTCAACATCGGTTAACGTAAAAGATTGTTTGATAGTCTACCCTAGAGCCGCAAAGAACCTTAAGCCACAGGTAAATGTTTTACCTTCAACAATTGGTAGTTTACATGCGGGATGGAGTTGATTGGAATGCTACGAAATCGAGCATTTGAAGACTGTCCGTTTTCCAGTTCTCCTTCCAGTACACATGTTGGGAAGGTGTTCTTTTACTGCTACTAAAACCTCGCTCGAAACAGTCAACCTCGAGGTAACAAATAAAGTGAACACAATGAAGACATTTCGGGGGCACATTCGAGTTCGCCTTTGGAAGATTCCCCGTATTGAAGGCTACAAAAGCCTGTCTATCCGCATAAAAGTTGCTGCGATGCTAGTCGCAGTACAGCGAATAACCGAAACTCGCACAAAGTAGCAAAGCAGCTAGCAACTTTTTTTTCGTAAGCAGCCCATCATCAGTCATAATAAAGCAGCACCGATACGCGCCATAAAACCCGGTAATCCTGTACCATAAATTGTACAAAATTATAGCCTTGACAAGAGTACCAGTTAAAGAGAGAAAGGCGGGGATGGTTTGCTACATGTACTCAAACAAAAAAAAAACTTGTGGAAATTGTTTTTTTTTCCAACGATCGCTTACCATCGTCCTGGAGGTGTGTGTAAAGACATCCGAGCTCGTAAGAAAAGTTAGCTTCCACACATGCTCTAAAACACAAGTCCACAACTCCCCGCCGGGGTTTCCCCGCTCTCAAAAGCGAACAGGTAAAGTACAACTTAAAATCCTCACACAAATCCTAAAGATGGTCCGAAAGTTCTCCACCATTTTCTTTGAGTAAATAGCCAAGGAACGCAATGGTTTTTCTTTCTCCTCGTTTAAGCCTGAAGTTAAAACTCCACAAAAGGAAACGCTACAAAATGCAAAACGCTTACATCCGTCGTCGGGTAACGTAAAGGTGGTCCCCGGAAGAGGTTGAATTAAAGGTTAGGGTCTGTCTGGTGGAGGACGCGTTGTTGGAGTTCGGAGGTGATTGTGTTTTCGCTTTTTGTTCCAATGTTCGCCACGATTCGTACACGGTCGTATTTATGACCACAACTGATGCAAATAAAGCGCTTCCGGTTAGCATGCATGTGTCCGGACGGTGAAGGATGGATGTGTTTTCTGGGGTGGGCAAAAGTATACATCATGCTGCTGCTGCTGCACAACATCCGTCGGCTTTTGGGGAAAAAAAAACGTAGAGCTTGAACTTTATAACCCAAAAAGGTTTCAATTTAAATTGATAGAAGTTACCGGGGTTCGGTATGGGTGGTATGGGAAAAAGTATTTCTATTTTTTTTTTTGGATAATCCTTCAGTGGGCAAAATATCTCACCATTACCTGACCGATCGTTTAGTTACGCTTGGCTTAACTGTTTTTTTTAATATAATTGAAAGACAAAATTAAAACATTACACTGGGCGGGACTTGGTTGAAGCTGACTACTTCTAGCTATTTCTACTGCACATATCCATAAAACCTTTTGGTTCTGAATCGGACGTGGGGATTTATGCTGAAATACGCTGTCCAGTAAAACTCTTTGTAACATGACCGGTGGATTTATTGCATGTTTAGCACCGAATGACATTCTAGACGACTACGACCCCAAAACGGGCTCTGACCACGACACGGACCTTTGTTTTGGTGGGGTGTGTGTCTGCATAATGGTCAGAATAGTCTGCTTCAGGTCCATGACATTGTTGACCACCGTTGCCGTCGGTGTCTACGATGTCCAGGAAAAACGACCAACGGAAGTTGTACATCGACGGTATTGGTTCCTTTAGCGAAAAAGAGCCCCCTATTAGGTAGGTTTCTGATTCTTCTCAATGCTATTCTTTACCAGGTAAAAAAACACCTCTTTTTTGCTGCACAACCATTCCATTTCCCCTGTTTTCGGATCAGCGATGGACGAGTGCACTTATTTCCTTCATAAATTGTATCTCGTTTTCTATTTTTCCAATTTCCACCAGCTTACCAGCAAACGGTCGTCGATGGAACGGGAATTCGATTGTAGCCTTGCATCAATTGTTTGGTACTGTGCTTCGGTGTTGAGGTTGTTTCTGCCCTGGTTCCCTGGGTAGCACCTATATAGCAACCGGGCCAAAAATGTACAACACCGGAAAGACTTCTCTACCGCCCGAATGGACGAACCGAAGCGAATGGAACATTTCCGAGAAAACGAACAGTTCTTTGTACCTTCGGCGAATCATCAGCCACCGGATGGTAGTGAAGTTCTTCTGTTTTTCTGTTGTTGTTTTACTGCTGTGGTGTGTTTTGTTTTCGCTCGCTTACAAAAACCAATGCTTGGTCAATTTACAAGCAAAACAGCGCCACTTGCTGCCACTTGGTTCCGATGGCGCCATTTAGTGATTCTGGTCAATTTTACGAGTAAACTTCATTTTAAAATAAATAAACAGACCGGAGATGGGAGAACCAGGACCAGGGACAAAACCAGTGCCAGGTAAACTTCACTAAAAATTGACCCAGATTGAATTGTCGCATTCGTAGCGTTACACTGCGTTACATTTGGAGTAAAACGGTGAGGAAACAATTTGTGTTACTTGGAGAAATGCGGAAGTGTTTTTAATGTGATTTTTTACGCAAATCGAACAAACTTCTGGATAAATGTTTTTTTTTATTAAAAGAAAGTTATTTAAAGTATTCAATAAATTTTCGAGAACTAGATCAAACGAGTTAAAATATTTTTTTGATTTTAATCTTTCCATTATCTTCACGCAGATCCCTACAGTATCGTGTACACTATCACTGCTACACAATACTGCAAGCAAAAATATCTTCACTTCACGTTCAGCACAAAAGGATGAAAGAAGATCCTTAAATAGCTTGTTCTGAGATTACGAGATTTCGTTTCCACCTTTCCACCTTTCCACCTTTCCGAAGACACGGACGATGTACGACGATGCATCCCTCACACAGACACCATTTACATCGTTTGCATAAACATCCCCATGTCACCTATGGCAATGTTTAGTATGTGGCGGGCAAAGCAGCTCGAACACCGGAGAAGAAGAAGATGAAAAAAAACCCAAGAGTTACCATACATGAAGAAGCAGTAAAAAGATGCAAAGCACCAGATTGTCGTGTCGTCGTGCTTCAAAACGGTTCTATATTCTCGAAGGGATCGGTACGGGGGCACACCTTCCATTCGGTGTACCGCTGTTAGCTGCTGACAGGAAATCAATTAGCGCACACTTGAACGGTTTAAACCCATGCTCTTTGGACCGCGTTACCGAAACGTTGCCAAAAAGGATATTTCTAGCTTTGCAAATTGTGGCACAGATTAAGAACCTTGCGTTGAAGGAGGTCGTCTTCGTTCGTGAACCGCGATTGGAAGGTTCCGGTTTTCTTTCCCCCCAAAAAAGGAATTAAAGTGAAAAGACCTTGGAAGCGGGGACGGTTGGTTCCGGTATTCCTGACATGGATATAATTTCGTCAGATTCCGTCTAAGGTGCACTGGCAACCGGGAACGGTGATGAAAGTACGATAGTGCCACTTTAAACTTGACGTCAGTATCGTATCCCTGACACAAGGTACAACTTCAGGATCTTGGTGAAGCTTTTACCAGTTTAAAGGATCTTTGATAACTGCTCGAATCGATCCAATCGTGGTAAACCATTCTGCTCGCCTGGGTGAAAGAGAGACTGAAGAGTTTCTGTTGGGCGGGAATAATACTCCACCGAGAGCACCGAAGAAACCTTTCCCAAAGGTAAAGGCAAGGAAATCAATTTATCAAACTTTTGAAGCACATGCACGGTGGCGGCATGTGAAAGGTTCGGGAGACGAATTGCTATTACCTGCCTTACCTTGAATACCGCGAACTAAACCGTATGTTGGGTGAGAAAAACGTTCCGTTCCTAACGTGTCCTGATTTCCAACCTTGTCAGGAAGCGACCTGGCAGTACTTTTGCCCCGCCGATCCGATCGATGGAGAAGATAAAGCACACTTGGGGAGGCACACTACGCAATATCTCTACACAGCTGATGATCATCCAGGGAAGGGTGATAAAGCGCACTGTTTGAGTTTATGTTAAGTCGAAACATAAACTTTGACCTACGCAAGTAACGCAGTAACTGGGGAAAATATTGAATGGATTTATGTTCTGAAATATCACCCAAAATGCCCTCACCCGCACACGAACCTTTTCTATTGAATTCTTAGTGTTTGGTTTTTGAAAACTTTGCCCACCACAATGACAAATGGAAGCCTCCCGAATCCACTTCCATGCAATGGTAAGTATGACGGGAAAGCCGCTTTACACGAAACTCCTAAGCCTCGGGGACATCATCTGTCATAGCATGCTCGTTCAAAGGCAACCGCGGCTAATGTATTTATGGATTTTCAGCATTAGAATATCAACACTCTTTTGTCATCCGACCGCAAACCGGCTTGATGAGTGAAAGAAGCCCTCGATGTTGCGAACTTTACAAAACCCCCCGAACCACATTTATTGTGCGCATCGGTTTTACATCTTTTCCCTTCAGCAGCGGAACGGGGGAGCTTCTTCTCGTCGGGGGCGTTAAAATCCTTCCTTGAATAGATCGGATTGCTTTTAAGAGTCTTCTGTCACACTCGCACCGTTCATCATCGTTTGAAAGAAGTTGAAAGAAGAAGCCTTGTGTGTCCGTAGTGTGTTGCCCACCGAAGGAAAGGATCCTTTTCTTCACTAAGAATGATTTATTAGCATAGATCGATGGGATGGCTAGGAGTATTTAGGTATCTGGAGGCAGAAGAAATTGATTGGGTTTAGATGGTGAACGGAATAGCAGCTCAGGCAAGTTGATAAGTGGCCCCGGAAGGATGCTTTCGTTACTAGATAATTAGATACTGCCTCGGTTTATGGTTTCGGTCAAGTGCGAACTGGGGTCGTTCCTTTACCGGATCGAACTGATTGACGAACATTCTAAGGGTGCTAAGGAACGCAACATTAACGGGGAAAACGTTTTTCTCGAGTACCAAAATCATTTCGCGAGATGTGAAAATTTGCAAACTTTTCCCGTTTGAGCTGTACCACCACGAAATAGCTTTAGCAAAATGAATGGCACACAACGAATGGAAATGGGCTAAGGTAATTAACGGGCATGTTGAGCACACTGCCAGGGGAAAACAACCTATTTATTATCGAATGTTTCGCACAGCGATGTAGTAATTTAAAAACTGACTCACACCCACCACCATGGTGAGCCGGTACCGTTGATGTGAATGGAGCTGCCAGGATCGTTTGCTAATTGCCAGAAAACAAGGAAGCTGGGCGGTAAAATGTAATTTCCAATTTGGAATGTAATTAGCAGCGACAGTCTTTGACAGTGTTTAGCTTTAAGCGAACCAATCGCATTTTTCGCGTTCTTGATGTTGGGTATACGTTGGCAACTACACTGGTGGGGTGAGATTTTTCAAGATAAGCGATAAAAGAGAATTTAGATATATTGGGATTAATTGGTTGCTCAAATTTTGTAGACAATTTACAATGTTTATGCAGCAAGTCTAATAAATTTAGTAGTCAATCGTCGAAAATCACAAAGTACCAGGCGTCTCCATGACTGAGCTGACGTTAAAAATATTTTAATTTGAATGTTTAAAATATGTTAATCTGTAAAATTCCAGTCGAGGATTATACATCGTAATACTCAATAAATAAAAAAATAAAATATAATATTGTGGTAATTTTCTAGAAGTAATTAAATATATCATTAATGCTTTGTCTAAATGAGAGCATTTGCTGCAAGCAGACTTGCTGGTAACATTCAGCACATTCATTATTACTCACATTGTACGAAATACGGAGAAACAATCTTTCAAGACGCCCTTCTGTATTATTTAAATTGCTTTATACACTTTCACAGAGACACACACACAAGCAACTGGGATACTGAATCGTGATGAACAATCTAATCTCGCCAACGATTTAAATTATTAACGCGTTTAACGCAGCTTCCGACTGTTGCACACACGAGTCTTTATCGACTCGTACACAACAACGGAAGCGATTTCCCATGAAATAATTAGTATCTTTCCCAGTGCATTCCTTACGCTGGCGCGAACGTGAAGGAACGGTTTGCGAGTTCAAAGCATCTCCGGGCTCCGGGCTCGGTTTGCAATCTCGGGTACAGTTTTCATCTGGAATTTTAATTTAATTTTGTGGCCAATTTTATGTACGCTGTACGGTGTGAGAGCAAGCAAAAATCGGTTCATCAAGAGGAATATTTAAAGAATGTGAAGCTCGATTGCAAACACTGTAATAATAATAATTTACTTTTTTGTGCTTTTATTGTTTGTTTATAGCTTTTTTTGCTATAAAATGTTGATCAATTTTTTATTCCTTTGGCATCTATTTTTTTTTGAACGAGACTTATTTTAATTCTCGAAAATAGCGAACCATCTAACACGCTAACAGCTTTACGATCAAGCACAGGTGATTTAAAAAATTGCTTCATCATGAAAATGCTAAATCGTATTACCTAACCAATCAGCTGACGGGGGCTGCCTCTTGCCGGCTAAAGCTAAGCCAATGGCTCAATGGTGACACCCGCTCTAAAGTAGGACAGCATCGGGCAAAACCCATCCTCAGGAACGGGCCCGGGCGCCTGGAAAAAAAAAAATGTCTGAAAAAAAGCAATTTCCATCAACCATCCATCAAGGCACCGTTCCGTACGAATTGGTGCTGTTGTCAAGCGCATCGCCCAGCAGCCATGGAAAGGACACGTGTACGCGACGCAAATATCTGCCGGAATGATCTCGTGGCCAGTGGGAATGTCATTTACGTATCGCCCGAAGCTACGATATAGCTCGGATCTACGATGGGAAAAATATACACGTTTTATCGGAACGAACCCCGGGTGACATTGGGAGAAATATAGGCGAAGAGAAACCGGGAAGCAACGGAAGGGAAAATCATCAACCTAATGACACTATGACCATGAGTCGTTCGAGATGGGAATATGAAAAATCTGGTGTAAAGCTTTTTTATTTTTATAATAACAACTTCAAACGAGGAGGTGTGTTACGAATGGACCCGAACGTTGTCGAAGATTGGTGAATAGGATGGGATCGTTTCCGTCTTGTTCTTGCTATTTCAACCTTCCATATCTCGCTATAACACCGCTAGTTAGTGGACAACATAATTGAACCATAAAATTGAACGTAATAATGGCGTCGTCCAGTCATTTTGGTTTGTTTCTTCCATCTTTGTTTTGGGTTTGGTATCGAGTTTAAAAATGCTCTAAAAATATTTTTGTTTTGTAGAAAATTACTTTCCACTGTTGTATAGTTTCAAATTACAAGTCAATTAAAAATACTCTTCATCCCATTTAAATACTCGTTCCATTACAAAAAATAGCGAATTAGAGATTCTATTGTTTAAAAAGCTTCAACATACTATAAACCAGAAGGAAGAAATGGAACGTGAGCTTTTCTCTGCAGCTGCCAAGCAACAATTAAATTACCTCCACAAAGATGGCACTGGTCACCCTGACCACGGCTAAATCAGCCATCAAACCGATGAAGTTGATGAAAATAGCTATCACTTTGCTCATTTCCCTCTAACTAATTCTCCGTTTCTTTCGCTCTCTTTCACTTGTTTTTTCCCTCCCTCCTCTCAGTTCGAGAAATTAAATGCAAAAGCAATCACCAACTAGCTGAACCGAAGTCTACATCGACCGTAGAAAGAAACCGACACACAGAATGGGTCATGGAATGGAGAACGTTTTTAATTTTCATTATCTTCTTTAACGGTTGCAACTTTATCGTTCACTCAGCTCGTACCCATTAGGCACCACAAAACCATCAACTGATAGTGAGGCAAACAAATAGGAAGCTTTAAAAAAACACACACACACACACACACACAAAAGCTGCACATTTAACTACGTTTTTGAAGGTGAAAGATTAAAGTGATAGAATATAGTAAGGGGTGTCGAGAAAGTTCAGCTAATTGCTTTAAATTAAGTGCAGTTCACTACAAGATAAAAGGCACTAATACATTATCCATATGGTGAGGCAAAATTCTTATCCCCTTTTTCGAAGGGTTCTATGCTGAGCAGTAAACTTTTTCCCCAACAACCAACGTTGCGTGTGGCAAGGGAAAAGTTTTCCGAAAAAGTATGCACCACTGCATTTTCCATCCGTTGCACTTAAGCTTCTGATGCAGCAAGAAATTTGAATCCATTTTCTTATGAAAAAGAAAGTAAATGGCTTAAGGAAACATAAAAAAAGAATAGCATAGAAAAATACATATAAAAAAAATCCTCATGCAGCCATTTTGTTTGCATTACATCGAAAGAATGCAAACTTTGGAATTCATGTGTGCGTGCAAATAGTTGACATGAGGAAAATAGAACTCGTCAGTATGATTTTGGTTTTGGAAGTAAAAGAGAACAAAAGCGAAAATAAGTTTTGAAAAATGATATTTGCTTAAGAACGCATTCAAGTTAATAAATTCATTTTGCAATAAACATTGATAACTCGCAAATAGAAAATGTTTGAAGAATGAAAACTAAAAAAAGGATTGCAATAACCAAGAAAAAACTAATATCGTGAGGTTGTGACCATTTTTTTAAACAAATTTCGTTTTAATAGCTAAAAGCACTCAAACCCTCATATATTTATGGTCATTTCATCCTTAATCAACAATCGCCCACCCCAAAGTAGAAATTAGCACATGTAATTAACCTGTTTTATAACAATTCCATAGACTACCTACTATTTCCATCTGCAAAGTACGTAATTGGGTGAAGCACACACAAAAAAAGTAAAGAACAGCTCAGCCACATGCAGGCGGTTACTCGTTGATTGGATGATTATGCTGGTGTGATTTGGTTGCAAAAATTTGCTGTAACATGTTGGGGCTCAGTTTTTTGTTTGCCCTGCTGGACAATCCAATTTAGTCCCTCGGTCAGTTGGTCGAGATAGTAAATCTAAAACCAGTCAGTGAAGTACGTAACACAATGGCGGCACAATATCCTTCACTCTCGAATGACGTTCCCCGCGATCGATTGTATCACGTTAGTTGAAGTATGAGCGTGAAGGCGTCCATCGGAGATGATTGCATATTTGCATGAAATTGCATTTTTTGTTGTTGCCTTAGTGCTATGATTGATGGACAGGGTGTGTAAGATTTCAAGCGATAAATACTGTGAAAAACGGAATGTGAAGAAAAAAAACATCGCCAAATAGAAGTGGAGCCATCATTTGAGACGTTTTCGATTTGGTATGTTTAAGTTTGGTTTTATAAACAACTATTTTGAATAGTGTTGTGTAAATTGAATCTTTCGAAAAGAGTCATTCATAATGAATCTTCAGTGAAGAGTCATTCAAATGATGAGTCGACTCCTAAAATATTAATCAATTTTCGTAAATTCGAATGAATTCTGAAAGATTCTTTTATTATTCACTGCAAACTTAAATTAAAAGTGCTGACCCGAGGAGTGGACTTATTCCAAAGGGACTAATGGGGGGTGGAGGGTAGTGATGGGAAAATCTTCAAATTTCCAGGAGTCGGAGTAATCCGGCTCTGTGCGATTCCGGAGTGTACTCCGGGGAATCTTCGGCATTATAAACGACCGGGGGGTGCTGATTTAACTCCGACATTATTGACGACTGAAGGAAGCGGGGGTGTTGGGGGATGTGGGGGGGAGTTGATTTAACTCCGAAGTTGAATCCGGAGTTCAAATTGAAGATTACTTTGGAGTTAACTTTGGATACAGCACCGGAGTTAGCTCCAGAGTATTTCGGCCCAATTATCCCGGAATTGAATCCGGTTTTTATAGTAGGAATCGGATTGGATTCATGAATCAACTCCTGAGTACCCACCACTAGTAGAGGGGCAACCACATTAATCATCGACCTGTACTTAAACTCTAAGGATTCATAATTAAAAGAGGATTCATGAATCTTCAGAATAGAGTCATTCATTCAGTTTAAAGACTCATTCTTCAGAAAAGAGATTCAGATTCATTCATTTTATTTTCTAAAAAAAACTGGTAGGGTTTTGAAATTTAGAAAAATTCCTGTACATCAGATAACATGTGTCTAAGTGATCTCTTACAGCTCATTAATCAACGATATAATCCTGTGTTGCCTTTTATAATTGTTTTCTTTGCTTGTAGCAGGACAACAAAACCGTAGCATCATGTTACGTATCACAAATAATATAAAGTGACACCTTGTTTCATGTTTTCACATGGAAAACCAACCAGAAGAAAGCAACCGGAAACCGTGCAGAACACCGAACCCGACAACAGCACAGAACGCTCCAAATTACTTCCTACGATGGCAAATTATGCATCATCACGGCACACCACCGTTTGCAAGGATAATATGTTGCACTTTTGCAGTGTGCAGCGCGAACGGAGCGGATCAAACGAAACACGCTGCACTTAAACATTTGCTGGCTGCAAATCCGTTGCAGATGAAAACACGAATCGTGATGAAGGTGAAGTAATTACTCATACTACAGCATTACACAAAAGCAACAAGAGCGTTGTACGATTTATCAAAAAAAAGACACTGCATTCGTTTGCTGTCTCGAATACTCCCGGCGGGAGTTTTCCGTCCCCGGACCATCGCCGGAAAACTGTGGCAGACAGCTGCCGGATTGTTCCGTTGTCTTTCGATGTACCAGTTCGCTAATCTTCCGGCACCCGTGCCCGGACATTCCAACGCCTTTTGACACCCGTTGCCGAAACGTTTCGGTCAAACCGATCCATCATGCGAACGTGGCTTCCGTGGCTGGACGATCTGGAGAAAGTTTCAGTACCGCACAGTCGTACACACGCTCGCCCATAACACACGGAACGTTTTCTTTTATCATTGCACATGTAACCGAACCCCGAAAACCATATTTCATCAACCGAACGCACGAAACCTGTAAACCATCGTAAGGGTGCCCGGTTCGTTGAAAAGTTGAGGAAAACTCAACGAGAATGGCCGATGATAAATTGACCACTTGAATGTATTATAAATTATTTATCATTCATTGCTAGTAACTTCATACCGATGGGAAGTGATGACGATGAGGGATGTTACCACGATGGTAGTCAAAGAGGAGACTTTTGTTGCAGTAGTTCGTAATAAATTCATCATATTTTATGCCAACATACTGTGTAGTTCGTTGTTCTGTTCGGTACGAAACTGTTGTCATGTCCGTTGCCTTGATGCAAACACATCAAAATGTTGTCATCAAGTGACAGCAATTGTAACCGTTAGTTGTCCTGTTAGTTTGATGATGAAAGAAAGTTGGAGAAAAGAGACAAAAGAGAGGAGTTAAAGAGTTTCCATACGTTTCCATACGTGTAAAATATGTGGCCTGTTTCATAGGAGGTTTAAAAAATAGAAAAATATATCATAAATTAACAACAAATTGATTTATTTTTGTGGAAAAAATTGCAATAAATAAAGTACTTGTATTATTTAAAAATTCAAAAAAAAATTAAAAAATCTTTTCATTGATCATTCCTTATTCATTACAAAATTAATTTAATAATCATTCTTAACTTTTGTGTCATGTACGCGTTGATGGATTAGATCGCACCCTGCTACGCTTGCCATGTTTCAAGACTCAAGACAACATCATTTCAACACCAGTCACGTTCCGCTAACAATCATCTTGTCCATCCACCAAACGAATACAAACTGACAAGAACGCACGATGGTGACCAGGCGTCTCCATCGTACGTGGAAAGCTTCCCCATACTTCCGATAGCAACTTGTGCGGACAACGTGCACACACACACACACATAAACAAGATATTTTCCATAACCGGCTATCAGTCGGTGGATTCGGATGTGTCTGAAAGCATTCAATTTAGATCGTACTTTCCCAACCATTGCCGGACGGAATGGAGTGATGGAGTTATTGGTGTCCATTGGAGGGAACATTCATCGTACAACCACGAACCAACCGATGCAATTCAACTTTGCCATTGGATCCGTTCGGGGTAGATGAACGTTAAAAAATCGCTGTCCCGGTCCAGAGCGACATCACACGCCCGGCACAAGGCTATAGCTCGTAGGGTCGTAAATCTTTCGTCGAATGACGAGCAGACTGGTAGACGAACAAGCTCAAGTAAGTTTTCCATAGTTTTTGCTGGCGAGATTTGCATACCACAAACGGCGGATGGAAGATATGACAAATAAAGGAGAGTATTTATTTTACTACACTATCGTGAAGGAATTCTAACTAGTTCCGAATATTCTTGGAACTATAAAATAATAAAATTCATCGGTATTTACCAAGCTAAAGAAACTTAAACTGACATCATTAAAAACGGAGTTTCTCGATACCAAGAATAAAAAATGTTTTTACGCGAAAATTTCTTTAATTACATACATTTCAATTATTCATACTTAAAAAGATATGAATTGTCTAATCGAATGTTTTTACTGCCTTTACGCGACACTAAACTGCGTATACTAAAAGCAGCGTGTTAGTGTTGTGTGGTTGAGTAATTGCTGACGAGATGCATTCATTATCTGCATTTACTTAACACTATTCGCATCAAATCTCCGTTCCTTGGTTTGATGGTCCAATTCAAACCGTACAGTCTAAGGACGGAGAGCTGCTTCTTCTAAATGCTTCTTCATCGGAGTATACAGTTTTATGGTTCCACCGCAGCGAGTTTCTATCGACTTGTGGAGGTGTACGAAAATCCCCAAGCTCGAACGTACATACATGGCGGTTCCTAGTGATGTGCCCAGCATCGAACAGCATGCCATCCCATACAGACAAATGTATCATCATTTTTCTTTTTCAACGCGCTTACGAAGCTTTTCCCCAGGCCACTTTTCTAACCACCAACGAGGGACTCCCTCAACGCGGTTCGAAGCGATGTCCTCGATGTTCTTCCTTCGTCTACACGCCAATACCGTGTGCTGACGGAAGAGTCTTGAGCCGTACTACTCCGGACCACCAACCCCCCGGACTTGGTTGGTTTGGGTTTTTATTCTTCGAAATATTTCCGAGCAAATTCCCGCGACGTTCGTGACTGTCGTTGCCTGCTGCGATTAATGTTGAGCTTTCCCGTCGCCAATGTTCCGGGGCGGGGGTGGTGGGACGATAATGATGAAGCGCCACCATGACGATGGCCACGTTTACTTGACGAAACGATACGCGAAGAAAGCTTACTTGCACGATAGGACACCAGAAGAAGGGGAGTTGGTGGAGGATTTTACGGGGACTGGGGAAGTGTCTTGTGTGCCGCTGTGCACAAAAAAAACCTCCACCACCCCCGGAGGCACTTTTGTGGGCGTCCGGGTGGATGGAATCTTTGGTTTTGGAAACTAAATAAATTCCATCCCGTGGGATTCGGTGTCTCGGTTGAAATTGTTTTTGTGGTTGGGGTACCCACCCGCTCCTCCTCTCCACCCCCTTTTTTAACCAGTTACCGGGGTCCGCAGCGCGATAACGATGTTGATGAAAATGTTTTGTAAGCCACGGGGTAGCTGCACTGTCGTAAATTCCTTCCGTGCCATCTTGAGGTTGCCCGCGAGCGAGGTCGGGTTTTTGTGTAAAACGCGTGCTGGAGAGCCCGTACGTGAGCCAGGTCGTGTGTCAGCTGCTTTATGCTGCAATGTATCGCAATGCTGCACACTCAAATTAATTACATTTTGTTTTTGAGAGCAGGTTGATGAGAGGCTGAAAGACTGTACAAAAAAAATATTGTATGACAAATTGCATCGTTGCAGTGTGTCACTAAATGCATGAATTCAGATCATATTGAACGTGTGCTCCGAATGCAAGTGGTGTCAATCAGTTTGTGAAGAGCTTTATGAAATGTACGTAAGTGCAGTGCGATGTGTAGGTAAAAAAGGTAAAAAAAAAACAATTTAAAAAAACTCACAACACAACGAAGCGAAATATATTTTTTTCCTGAAGTGTTCATTCAATTCATGTTTAATTAACTTCCTTTTTTACACATTTGCATTGTTGCATGTAACGCATGAATAGCAAAATCATATAAAAAAACTATTTTTTTTAATCAGTACATTATTAACAGCAGATGAGTAGCAAACAATAAAGCGCAATTTATTATGCGCTAGCCTTTTTACCTTTCTGATCTTATTCAAATTACGCCGGCTATCACATTACAAACACCAACATTCGATTTTTCTTCTTTTGCAAAACACGCATCAAAATGTCAAACACGACACGAAACATATTTATGGCAATTAGGAAAAACATTTACATAATGATGTAATGATTATTCGATTTAAATTAGCATCGTCCGTTCCAGTTCTCCTTTTTTGCGGGGGCGTGGAATTGAAATTTGCCATGAAGGAATTAAAAAAAAGAAGTGATTTCCACAGCAACTCTCGTCACAAATCTCTAATGCAATGCAGATAAATTAATAAATGCATGTAAAACCATACCAATTATTAGTGGATTTTGTGGTGAAGGGTGCGGGAAAATTCAATTTCCAACACATACACAACACAAATTCACGAAAGCCAAAAGGGGAAAGATTTTTGCTTTCCTACACAATGTTGTTTTTACTGCACATCCCTACGAAGTAGTGATGGGCAAAATTCTGTTTTGGTCGAAATCGATTCCGGAGCGCTCCACATTTTTCGGAATTGATTGCGGATAGTAGGTTCAGAATTAGATCCCAAAATTGGTTCCGGAATCGGATCCGGAATTGGTTTCGGAATCGGTTCTGGAATTGGTTCCGGAATCGGTTCCGTAATTGAATCCGGAGTAGATTCCTGAATAGGATTCAGAATCGAATCCGGAGTTGGTTCCGGAATCGAATCCGGAATTGGTTCCGGAATTTAATCCGGAATTGGTTCCGGAATCGAATCCGGAATTGGTTCCGGAATCGAATCCGGAATTGGTTCCGGAATCGAATCCGGAATTGGTTCCGGAATTTGATTCGGAGCCGGTTCCGAAATCGAATACCGAATCGGTTTCGGAATCGAGACCGGAATAGGATCCGTAGTCGAATCCGGAATCGGATCCGAAATCGGACCGAACACGGAATCGGAACCAAGAACTTACGAATTCTAGTGCCCATCATTACAACGAAGCTTCGTTCTAAAATGGGACTAATTGAAGTATCGGTCGCAACAAGTCAACCTTACCGTAAGAAGCGACTAGGTGAGTATTACAGGAAAAGAGAGGTAAATTGGAGGCTTCCAATCGAACAGTGGCTGGTTGCTGGTTAGTATGCATTAGAAGCACTAGTAAGTGCAATATTGTGAACGGTTCGTTGTATTGATGCTATCCTGCAATCACCGCAAAACTGCTATTGTAAATAGCGTATGATAATAATATTATTAACATCGTGTTTTCCCCATTTAGAAGCGAGAGAAAATTGGTTAAAATATTTTGCATCGCATGGGAAACCTCGTTGTATGCACGGGGATGCTGTTCTTACTTAAAGCACACATGCTTCCTTTTAGTGTTTTGGAGCATGTTTCAACATTGATCCGTACCGGATGTTTTGAATTATTTGCACTGCACTGACGTCACACTGACGGTAGGCCGTGATAACAAACCAAAAAAAAAACAACGAGAAACACAGGAAAGCTTTTGTTTGTGTAGTCACTGTCACATAAAACTCGATTACCGTACACTCATTACCATGCAAATGAGCATAAAGGGCCCCGGGCAGGACAGTTAATGCGTTTTGTTTTCCATTTCCTGAACACTTGCGTACGCATTTTGCTATTACGTTCCGCATTATTTTCCTGCCGTTTGCAAAGAGATTGGCTAGCCTTGGTGCTATATGTTTTGTAGCTTAGTAGATAGTAAACACGTTAAACTTTGGATATGGAATGGAACCAGCCACAAATACGAACCTTTTTCCCCATTCACCAAGCCTCCAAGCCCCAAGCGTGTGTTCCGAAGAATAAAAATTCAATTTTTCGATTCGTCAAACTGTACCGCACCGTCAAACGAATTACCAAACCCAGTGACAGTGCTTTTCCACCGATTATGGTGATTTTATTTGCCATCGCCCTGGTAGTTCATCGACGTTAGTGATGCTTTAATTGAGTTTACACGTACCGTGCACACGGAAAGAGTTCCATATTTTGTGTGGGAGCTTTTCAATTACTTTAAGCACAGCCACCCGAAAACCAAGCCAGATTGGGCCGACACTAATTATACGTTGGCCAAAGCATTGGACTGCGTGTAGTGAAATAATTTTAAATGCACATGAACGAACACAACATTTTAAATAAACATCCGCGCAAACAGGGCTGAAGCTCATTAGTGTGGTGTGTTCTGTGTGGTACTTAACACATGCTGTCACAAGCCGCAGCTACGACATCTTATTGAAACAGGCCAAATCGGAATCGGGGGTCTATCTCTCATTATGCAATGTCGTTATTGGCATCTCGCCCACGTTCGATGGTTCGATTGTGGGAAGCGTCCCCCGGCGACAACATCAATCAACTCTCGTTTATGAATGTGACAAAATGTGTATTTTTCCATCCATGTTTTTGTCTTGGTTCTGTTCATTTTTTATTATAAAAAATATTTTAAAAAAGCAGATGTCTGACTATTTTTGCAGTTGGTGTAAAACATTAATTGTTTTACATTGTTATAGTTAGCCTTTTTGAGCTCATCCTGTCTGTGTAACACATTGCAAATATAATTCATCAATTGTTTCGGACTTTATGACAATTTTTGTATACACTTTTGTAACGATTTATAAATCCGTTTTCCCTCCTTAGCTTGCGAGCCATAAACCCATACTTTATTGGACAGATTGTACCTTTTTAAGGTGAAAAATGGAAATCATTAATACGGCGATTAAATTTCTATCAATTTACTGCGTTTGTGCATGATGTCCCGTAAATGTAAACCGTTAAATTAAATATTTTTATTGGATTTCTCCAAAAAGCGGATATTGAAATGAGATACACTCACACATCTACTACCTGTGTACCGTATCAATCCATGCAGAGATCAATATCCACCACAATTTAAATTCTTATGTGACAAACCCAGCTACTGGGGGGGAAAAAATCGTAATGAAATATTAAAAATTTATTTCCTTCCCATTTCCCGAATTCCACGCGAAAAAAATCCACAATATTGCTTCCCGTTTACTACGGGATTCAATCCGTATTCGGGGAACGCTTGGTTTTTTTCCCCCATTTTGCACACAGAATTTCAATATCGTTCCATCGTTTGCCTTCTTTTACAATAAAAAAAAATGGTGAAGTGTTTAATATGTTCCCGGACGACATTTATGAGTTGTATCCCACACTAGAACCACAATCGATAGAGTTTTGTGGGGTGATTTTTTCGATTATGTATTGGTAAACAATTTT